>JAJJMC010031432.1:1400832-1652482 GCA_023531435.1 Papaver californicum | reverse complement strand
TTATGAAAAGTCGCCATGGTCTTTGATTTGGAACCATGACGACCCTTTTAAACTGCAACTTTGCGATTACAGACCTAATTTTACACTAAAAACACACATACAAACAATCACAACAAGTATAGTAATGGGTTTTAGTTTACTTACTCTCTAATCGTAGCCATTTCTTCTCCCAGTTCTTCACGTGTTGATTCTTTGGTGCTTCTCGAATTCGAGTTGCCTTTTAGTTTCTCTACGATTCTAGGGTTATCTTGGTCTCTTTGATAATGCTTCATACAAACAATGTTTTTAGAAGAAGTTAATCGTCAATTAAAGTTTTTGAATCGAGGATTACGATGATGAATTGATTTTCGGAAGAAAAAAAATGGAGGAAGAAGGGTTGTTAGGTTTAGAGTAGAGGGAGAGGGGTGAGTTGAGTTTCTGATTTTTAGTTTGGAATAAAATGGGGGCCTAGTATATTAGCTATAATAGGATTTTAGTATTATTTATTATGAAGGGTAACTTAAAATTTACACCACCTTTTGACACCCCTTTATCATTTATGGAGTGTGTTGAAATTTCCAATGACCCCCTATTAATTCCACAAACCCCCAATTAAATCACATATAATATGTGAATAACATAATTTTGTTTGTCTACCCATCTTTTTTAGGGAGATAAAAAGGGTACATTACAAAGAAGCTAACTTAACTTACCTAAAGACTGTACGTCAAGATGAAACTTGAATTACACACATATTAAGCACATCAGCCTCTCAAAATTACAAATAAAACAACATGGATTTGTTTCTTTTTTTTATTTTTATTTAATATGGATTAGAATTAAAATATATTTATTGATACAAATATAATTTATATATATTTACTATTGAATTTATATTTACTAGTACTTAAAATTATTTTAATAATATATTTTTAATTATTTTTACAGGTGATACAATAAAAACCCAATAATATAATTAAATTGGTTAAATGTAGTAATCGGTAGCATCACTTTTTAATATCCCAAGCACTCACTAAACAAGTAGTGAATGGAGTTACGCGAACAGACTGAAAACAAAGGGGTGCAGTCAGAGAAACAAGGGGAACAGCACGTGGCGTGAGTGAATTGAAGTGGGTCATCTACTACCTGGACAGAGGCAGACGTCGGTGAGCGATCCAAACAGAAGGAGGAAAAAGAAGTCAGATGCACAAAGAGAGAAAAGTGAACACAATTGAAAACAAACTTGTGGTGGCCTTATTTTTATTTTACTTGCTAACTAATTGGCTTCGATTGGCCACACACAAGTTTGAGCCAGACTAATAAGTGCAACTGAAATTAAAAATGAAAAACGTGACTGCCTAAACCAGCAAAGTTGGTTTCACGAACTTCTTCATACGAACTCGGAACGAACTCATTCTTTTTGAGTTATCTTCGTATTTCTATTCTCTACAAGATAGTGAGAATAATTCTTGGATTTGTATGAGTTTCATTTTTCTTTAAATTTCATCGCTTGTAGCACTTCACTTCCTTACCACTTTTAAAGTCGTTTCCACTTCTTTTGGTTGAATCGTCCTAACATGAGAAACAAGGAAAACAAAAATAATACAAGGTAGAATGCAAGAAATTTAACTAAAACAATTACAGAATTGGCACTAAAACCATGTAGATTATGCACTTATCAGATATCCAAGAAATCCCGAACAAAGAAGCAAGTAAAGGTTTGGAATATGGTGAAGGTAGCAATGGAAAAGAAGACATGTACAAACCAGTGCTAAGTACAAAAGTGATGCAGATCGGAAGCCTTAAAAATATAGTAAATTCTTGCAGCGGAGTAGAATCGAAAAGTAACCGATAAAATATATAGAAATTGATAGAAGTTAGTTGATCTTCAAAGAGATATCCTGACATCTAGGGTTTATCTAGACTTCGTTAATTCACTACGAATAACGACTATAGATATGAGATTAGTATTCAGACTTCGGGGTAAATCCAACTATGAATAAAAATCAAAATCAATAAACTCAATAAGTTTAATAAAAATAAAATAATTTTAATTAATCAAAAACTCCCCTTATTTTCGTTTTTGGAGCTACTTATATAGATAACTCATATTAAACAAACTCTAAACTTATCAGAAACCTATAAACTTGTTTCCCAAGGTATCTGCTACCTTTAGACAACTTTCCTAACTTATTAAAATTCTTAAAATAAACTTCTGCACTCTTCTAAAATTACCCTAAATAATAAATAATCAATTATTTTTCTACTAAAAATTAATTAATAAAATATAAATAATAATAATAATAAAATAATAAATTATTTTTTATAAATCTCCCTCCATCGAAAAACAACTAAAAGAAATGTGTATGAGATTATCTGACCTTATTCTTGAAAATAACCAAGTTTTTTGTATGCAGTGTAGATTGTGGGATAACACCATTGGAAGGAGGAATACCTAGAAAGCTACATCATATGACCTGCAAATCAAACATAACAATCGTAAGCAGAAGAAAATGAGCTTATAATGAGATGCAACACTATGTTCAAAGTAGTAGAGAACTGCTATCATAATGGCTGGGACAAATGCTCCAACGATATATCAGTGGAACATTCAATATTTCCTGCCAAGAGTTTGCTATTACAAGTTGGGAAACCACCTGGTGAGAACAAAACATTTTGACTACTGCATACTTGAATCTTAAAGACTTAGTAACTGACACGAGTAAGCTAATATCACAACCTCATACGTATATGACAAAGACTTTCATTCCACTCGCTTTTTCGTATAAAATGTCAAGAAATCCTTGGTATTCGGTCAAATCATAGGGTTTAAACTCTATCTCTATATCACTGATAACCACTCTGCTGGGATGTTTCCAGTGATTCAATCGGGTTGATTTCACAATATGCATTATCTTTCAATCTGTGATTCATCTTTTCTAGAATTTCAACAATAACATCGTTAACCTTCATAGGTTCCCTTACTTGGCCATCAAAAAAGTTCGTCTGCTTCAAACATACTTGGCATGGAGGATAAACAGCTTCAGGAATTCCACCGACATAGAAACATTCACATATTTTAGCCTGAGAAGACTGAATAGAAGATACAACATCTTCCGAAACAAAATGAAGAGCAACAAACTTGATTTAGTAGAGGATCAATGGAATTGAGGTAGAATGCTAGATTCCTTTTTCTTTGAATGATTTGCTTGTATGTAAATTCAAATGATTTTGTATTGTTAGGTTTCTAAATTTTATTTGTGTAAATCTATATCTCGATCGATGATCAGGTTTTTCCAATTGATATAAAACATGATTAGGTATCTATAGTTAAACTTTTTAGATAATCAACCGTAAATAAACCGTTAAATGTTTGTTTTAGTTTAGATAATATTTTTTGAAATTCTGCACAGTTCCTCTTTATTTCGTTTTTGATTGATTTAGGTAATCTTAGTTATGTTAAAATGATTAGAGGTCTTGATAAAAGTTGTAGGTTTATGTATTATCTTTAATTGTGATTTTTATTTGCTCAATTTGAGATCAATATGAATTTAATTTGAATATTTTGGTAACATGATGTAATCTGTCCAGTTTTTTTAATAATATTGTAAAATCAATATCTTAAGTTTGAGCCGTTGGTTTCCTGTAAGTTTTGGATATGTTATATATAATTGTGTCTGGAATGTTCACCTATAATTTAAAGACGATCGGATCAAGTTAGCATTATGAAACACATAGTGTAGAATTATGCAGTTAGTGTGTTTGCTTAAATGCTTAAAAGAAATACACGTTGTTTGTCATATGTTTCTAAGCCATGGTTTGCTAGTGTTATTTGAAAAAATATTTATAAAAAGGAAATGAGTTCATGTTTTTTCATTAGATGGAATTTGGTTCCATGCTAACAGCGGGTAATGATCCCCGAGAGTAAAACAGGTAATGATCCCCGAGAGTTAAATGAGTAATGATCCCCATGTAGGAACTTATGTTCCTGACCATCGATAACGGCTGTTCGTGCTGCATAAACAATAGGTGGAGTACGAACCAAGGACATTTTTACAATGAACTCATGTGTGAAATCTAATTGGATCAATTATTGTATATGTTATTGGTGTTGTGAACTCATGTGTTAAAATCTAGATTGGATGATTTATCGGAAACATTATTGGTATTATGGTTGTTGAATATAACATTGATCAGTTGAAGTTGTACTATATTACATGTTATATGTTCTTCGTTGATAATTAAATTGATTTGTTTCCGCATCTTTAGAGAATGAGGGTACATTCTATTGAGATGCCATTTCACCCCAATTGACTATCCTTGCAAATTTCATTAAAAGTGGAAATGGAACTAGGAAGTTAATACCTTGATGATTGTGTTGTGTTTCTTGTAATTGTTTGAAGTATAATTTAGCCTAAATGTTTTGTCGAAATGTTTTTAGTTAATTCATATGCTTAAATTTATGTATCTAAAAGTTTCGTTGTTTTTTGTAAAATAATTAAATAATTAAATTTATGTATTTGGTTCGTTTCGACCCGTAACGCCTTGAGTTCAGATCTCCATATGGGTTTGATCCTAGTCCGGAACTCGGGATGTTATAAATATAAAATAAGATTTTAGATTGAGTTATATTAAAAATAATTTTATAATTATAAAAAATTAAGGGTATATGTGATAGTTTAATAAAAAATATCATTATAAACAGAAGCAACAACTATTTTAAGATAAATGAAAATATAATAGAGGAGGGAGTAGATAATTCCAATAGCTTGTAATTCTTTATCAAATATTGAATCCAGGGTCTAATTGAGGGGTAACAAACTATTGGTCTACCCCCATGAATCACGGATAATGACTCCAATTCCTACACTTCCTCCAAGATATTTAGCAGTAGTATTTACCCTTAAACTTCTACCTTTTTTAGTGGTACTTTCGATCCAAGTTTGAACATTGACATCTTTAACACACTAGGAATCAATCCATTCTTGCTACTTATAAGCTCTATAAAGGGTGGCTATGAAAATCAGGTTCTTGTGATCAATTGTTTCAATCCTCTTACCAAGATCACCACCACAATCATTATCGTTATTTGAATCATAAAAAATACTGGATTTATCTTTACTACCTTTCACCAAGTAAGGTAAAACAATTCCAATTTTTTATTAAAAGAACCTTGATAGCATTCGGTGATGAGAAAGTGTTGTTTACCTTAACCAATTTTTGTGATTTTAGAGACTCAGAATTAGGATATGGGTCTTCACAGTTGTTGTAAAGAATATCAAACAGGATCTCCTGCACAATCAAATATCTAGTGTCAATAATACAACAGATGAATTAAGGTTAGAAAAAAAAACAATGAAAGGAAACCGACGATGAAATAGAAATAGAGTGGTTGCTTATTGGAGGTGAATTCAAATTGCTTCAGAAGAAAACGATCGACAATGAATTAAAGGTTTCAAATCTCAATTTAACCAACGACGAAAATCCCTAAAACTATAATCTTATTTATAGGCCTATATATAAATTATAATCTGCCTAAAAATAGAAGTCCTACTAGAGAGCAAATTTCTAGTACAACTAGAGATAAATAAAATTCCTAATATAACTAGAAAATCAAATTCCTAAACAATTCGAGTTTTTTTTTTCTGAACAAAGACACAGCTATGTATTACACAAACAAGTTTCTTACATCATGATTTATGTAAGGAATTAACAAGTCAGATGGTTGAAACCACCATTCCCCATATAGATTAAGTTTACGAGCTGCCTTAGCTATCGCATATGTAGCTTTATTACAAGTCATGTACACAAATACCATTATAATATGTTGTTGGATATGAGTTGTTGGATTCGGATTCTAACTCGGTCGAAGCAAAACGGATCAGAATTCCTTCAACTTTTTGAGCGTCTCATGCACATATATTCTTCAATGAATACTTTACCTTGTATCACTATAAGTCTGTAACCCGTATTTTAAACTTATGAACAAAATATTAAAATTGTGAATCACGAAGTGACTCGTTTTCTATTTTTAAGAATTGAATTATATGTTGAATCGTGAATCAATTGAAGATTCATAGTCAAATATAGTTTAAAAGGTAAAAAGTTAATATCTCTCGATATTTAGTTAGCAACATAGTTTTGTAGTGGAAAACAAATATTTGAGATGATCTTATGATTACTATGTAATCAATCTATATATAATATATCTAACTATAATAATGTAAAGCCTCAATTTCGACCGGAACGATTATCTTTACATGGACCTTGAAAAGATATAAATGTCCTTAATCCAATTACCCATTTTTTCTCTGTTTTTTTCGGGAGACATTCTTCTCTCCCATTTCGTTTTCTTCATTTATTTGTTTTTAATGGTAGTGATAACATAATATTTATCTTTCACAATCATCAGATGAACTTGAAGCATGAGCACCATCTAATTAACTAGGCAAGAAATAGTATCACCATCACTACCGATCAATAACCCAGTGAATCAGAGATTCAAATCAATCAATAAAATTAAAAACCAATTT
Organism: Papaver californicum; assembly: GCA_023531435.1. Lineage (NCBI taxonomy): Eukaryota > Viridiplantae > Streptophyta > Magnoliopsida > Ranunculales > Papaveraceae > Papaver > Papaver californicum. The sequence goes on along the minus strand of JAJJMC010031432.1, from coordinate 1,645,970 downwards.
TCTTTTTATCGATAAAACCAAAATCTAATTAATCAGAGATAAAAAACTCCGGTGGTGTACATTCAACTAATGCATTTTCTCCATATCTGATGGTTAATCCAAATGATATAGAGAATAAACAAAATATGAGAATATATGTGGGTATAAAAACTCAACCAGAATCTGGATTAAATGTAAGTTTTGGATCTTCTTTAATTAATGGAAAAAGTTAGTTTCAAAACAAAGCAAGTATTACCAAATACAAATCACAATAAAAAAAGAATATATGAAATACTAAAATATCTTCTTTAATCAATCGCTAAAGGTGGTATTTATAAAGGGTTAGTGATTGATTTGTAGGAGGCGGGTGTGGGTGTGGTGGTCATAAAGGAATTTAATATCAAGTTTAAGTAAAATAAGTAAAATAAGCAGTTTCTCAAGTCCGGTAGATAAGATGAAAACAAGACTTGCAAGATGGAAAGGCAAGTTTATGAACCAAGCTGGGAGATCTATAATGGTCAGACATGTTCTTACTTCTATGCCATTACATCATATGGGTATTTTTCAAGGTCCCTGATTCAACAATAAAAGATATGAACAAGGTGTAAATAAATTTTTGGTGGAATAAGAAAGAGGGTAAAGGAATTTATCTGTCCTCATGGAAAAATGTCAGTAAATACAAGGCTCTTGGAGGCATGGGTTTTAGAGACCTAGCTTGTTTCAATCAAGCCTATCTAGCCAAAACAGCTTGGAGGTTGTCAATGCTTCACAACAACTATGGGGCAAATCTTTAAAATAGACATACTTCAAAACAACTACTGCTCTTCATGCGAAAAATAAAAAGAGTGAGACCTAGGCTTGGAAAAGTATTCACAAAGGTATAGAATTCGTCAAGGATTATAGCTTTTGGATTATAGGAAATGGTAGTAATTTTCTTACATGGAAAGACAAATGGATCCAAGGTTTACAAACACCACCAGTTCCAAAAAAACTCTATGGTTGACAGTCAAGCTTAAAGCACAATTGAAAGTTTGATTGATCAAGATACAAAAATATGGAAGGTGTTATTAGTGCAACAACTTTTCTCAGACGAGGATGCAAAGAAGATTCTACAAATGAAGATTATCTCTACAGCTGAGGACATGCTTGTTTGGACGCTGACAAGAAATGGGCAGTTTACTGTCAAAACAGCTTATAATAAGCTTGTGAAGATTAAGCAAAATAATGCAAAAGTAGATGTGAACACAACTAAATTCTTGAAAGCTTCGTGGGATTTAGATACTTTGCCAAGAATAAAACAATTTATTTGGAAATGTGGCAATGACATTATTCCTTCAAGTGAAAGAGTGGAACGCGTTATGCAATATGGGGGAGAAGTATGCAAGATATGTAAACAAGGAGTGGAAACTACCAAGCACATTTTGTGGGATTGTACTCTGGCTAGGGCAGTTTGGACATCTATTCCGAGAGCAAAAAGAAGCATGGAATCTACAGATACCTGTGAAGACCTGGATTACTAGTTGGTTTACTAATAATTTCAACAAGCTTGAGGATGACTGGATAGTCAAGATGGCAAATACGCCTTGGGAGATATGGAAAGCTAGATGTAAGTGTACTTTTGAGGATGTTAAACCAAATCCAATTGCAAATATAAGGAGCATATAAAACCTCAATTCCATGACAGGCAATAAATGAGAAGAAAAACCACCAGCTACTCATCATCTACTTCGACTCAGAATCTTCAAACTGTTTGGGAACCACCAACATAGCCATATTTTTCAATATGTTGTGATGCATCTTATAAAAAACTTATTACTCATAACTCTGGGCTTGGAATGATCCTTTAGAATTTTCCAGGAGAATATATGCAGGCAAGGTGCATATATGAAGATGGGTACTTGAGTGTGGAGCAGGCAGAATGCGAATGATTGTTGAAAGCAATGCAATGGGAAAAAAAGCTTCAGTTATAGTGCATTGTATTTGAGTTGGACGCAAAGTTGTTGGCTGATGCAGTCAGTGGAGATTATTTACTTGTTTGTTGGGAGAATCAATCTAATATTTTAACAATCAAAGTTAAGCTTCAAGTACATCCATAATGGAAATGCAAATTCATTAAAAGGCTTTGTAATAAGTCTTAGCTAGGTATACTAGAACATTAAAAGTGTTAAAAACTTGGATTACCCATCCGTTTTTAATTCTAATATAATTTTGGAAGATAATGGTCGGTTTGCATCGTTAATAATAAAATTTTGTTTTGCATAAAAAAAATAAAAAATAGTTAAAAAAATAAAATTAAAAACGAAAGAGATGATGGTATGTGTATATGTAAATTGAAATAAATCTAATAATATATATGTATATTAAAAAAAAGTTAACAAAAAATAAAAAAGTATTTAGACGGTTAATTCTGCATAGCCAAATATACAGTTGGACATTTTAAAAACCAGGTTATATTCATGGAATTCAAAAATACTACATTCGTTTTTTTAATAAAATATTTTTATTAGTGATGTTACCTTTGTGTAAATCAATTAAGTCCTTATATGATTTACTTAAAATGTGCTTGCATGTTTTATAATGAAAATGCAAGTGCATCGCATGTGCCTCTTTGCCAGAGTAAGTAATAAAATTTAATCAAATAAGCGTGTGTAGTACGGTGGTCTGGATATTGTGCTAATGTTTGAGGTTCCTTTTTAATGTGTTATATAGTAGAGACATAGGTGAACATATTTGTCTCAGAAACTACCCTCAAATTCTTCGTGTATTGGCACCAGTTTTCATGTCTTCGTGCTGGAGTGTGCGGCTGTCTGTTTTTGAGAGAAAAGTCTTGGTTATATGCTTTCTTTCTTCCCGTATTGCCACTGGACAGCTCAAGTTGACATCAAAAGTAATGTTATTTGCTTTCTTTCTTTTGTAGCTAAACACAGACAGAAATATGGTACCAAACAGCAGAACGCATATGATTGGGAAGCTTATTGTCAAAAAAAGAAAAATAAAACTGAACTTCTTTTTGTGGGGGGAGGGAGAGTTGTCCCCAACTTCAAGTTATTTCTCTTCCCCATGCCACCTGCATTCCCTTGTAACTTCTCCTTCACCACTAGTTTAGAGATACTACTAGTCCTAGAAACAGTACCACTTGATGGAAAAAGGAAATCCCGGCTAATACTGATACCTCAATTACTTGTGCAACTAAGTTGAAAGAATCTAACAAAATGACACCCGCAACACTGGACAAATAGAAAAGCAGAAATTTTGGATTAGAAAAATTAAAAACTACAGAATGATCTCAGATGTTCCAGTGAAGCAAAGTTAAAACAAAACTTCCTAAAAGACCTCACAAAAATGAAAGTAAACAAGCAAAAAAGCAACCAAGATAGATTACAAAAAATCGAAACAGAGACCATCACTTCTTAGTTTGTACACTCAACATAGTGAACAAAAACCTGAGCACCCGCTCTTACCATCCTCTTAAATAATGCTCTCATTCCCACGCTCTCTGATAGGCATATGCACATGTGCACTGAAGAATTGAAGAGGAGACTCGATAAGCCACCACTTGTACTGAAGAAAGTGAAAAACCTTAGCTCTTAAGAACGGCAAACAACATCAGAACACATCTAAAATTATATTGTATAGCTAGGACATATTTTTCGCAAAGATATGCAAGATCAGTGGCAGAGGTCTACTCACTATCCTCCTCTCATTACATAACCTAGAAATAAAATCATACTGTACTTTCAATTTAGGCTTATCAAAATAAACAGCAACGTGCCATCGTCATTCTCATTGATAGAAGAAAAGTTGAATAACACTCGTAAAAAACACACACAAGCCCAATGAGTTCAGGACATTATTGAAAAGCAAAACAGTTTTCAGAGAACACAAACATCAATTTCGAATCTTTTAGAAGCAGATTATTAAAGAATCAATGACCAACACATTTTATTTAGTAGCTAAGGTATACATCCCTAGCTCCTTTATATATAAAGGGTGAGGTGGTTCTTTGTCTAAGTCCTCTTAGTCGTCATAGTGCTTGCGGTGGTGGTGCCCACGGCGACGCTCCTTTTCCTCATCATCCTCATCATCCTCGTCATCAGATTTGTCTCCTCCCTAACCATTTCATTTACAAAACACTATATTAATAATAGACAAAATTGGAAGTTAAACCATATTAGTAACAAAATATATAAAAAAGAGGAACAGAGAACTGACAACAAAGACCATGATGTGAATTCAAATATAGGTTGTTACCAGTAAGTCCAATGACCACGGTGAACCCATGTAAAAAGACGAAAACATTTGCCAACTTCATATTTTGTTTCTTCTTTAGGTGTACCCAAGGTGGTTACATTGTTTATGTTAATGTTCTCGAAGTGTACGTCATCATTCGAACGATGTACTCATCAAATTATAAACACACAATCAAAATATGCATTTTTAGAAAGAGTAAAGATCAAATACAGTTCTAATCCAATACACATACAATGTGTATATATTCAAAGCTTAAATTCCGAAGCATGTTCGAGATTAACATCGAATATTAATAGGTAAGGACCGTAAGGCACTTAAACTACTGTTTTTTCGTATAATTTACTGACAGCCACAAAGACCATTGATATAATGGGAAGACGATGTTCCATTCTCAAACTATGTAAGCAATGCAATGCATATGCGCAAAGTTAAGAATAACCACTACAATCTTGTTTCAATAGTTCATTGTACAGGAACTGAAAAGCAACAAAATTTGATCTAATTCGACGCACTGCTGATTGTAAAAGTTCTTTAACTATTATCATATGAACAAAGGTCATGCAATTTTCTAAATGGTAAGGGCTAGTTCCAGTTTAATCCCTACCTCTGCATATCCAAACTTTAAATCTTTGTTTACTAGGTCTGTAGCTTCAAACATTGAAGAGTATATTAAGAAACCCAACATCAACCAGTTCTAAGCTTCTGCAATACAGGTGATTCAAGCGAATAATGAAACCCAAGTGTTGATCATTTCCATAATTTGTCATGTAAGATGTAACTAACTAAAATGCAGGCACCATAAACATATCGACAGCAAAAAAAGCACAACTAACCATTTCATGAGAAGGAAATTAGTTAGTAATCTGAAAATCAATACTCACATATTTCTTGCGGCCATATCCTTCTTCATCTCCTCCACCATAGCTAGTTTCCTGCCGGTACCTCCTTGGTTGTTCCTCATCATCACCACCACCATAGCTAGGCTTTGGATACTCTTCCTCCTCATCTTGTCTTCCATAACTAGGCTTCCTGTACTCGGATTCCTCTTCTTGACGTCCATAACTAGGCTTCCTATACTCGGATTCCTCTTCTTGCCTTCCATAGCTAGGTCTCTGATACTCAGATGCCTCCTCTTCTTGTCTCCCATAGCTAGGTCTCTGATACTCAGATGCCTCCTCTTCTTGTCTCCCATAGCTAGGCTTTTGATACTCAGATTCCTCTTGCCTTCCATAACTAGGTCTTCCATAGGAGGGTTTCTGATACTCGGGTTCTTCTTCCTGTCTTCCATAGCTAGGCTTCTGATACTCAGATTCTTCCTCTTGTCTTCCATAACTAGGTTTCCTCTGATTCCCATATCCACCACCACCACCACTTTCATCTTCTCCATAATTAGTCCTTCCATACTCAGATCCACCACCATAACCTGATTGACCATATGGTTGTGGTTTTTCATCACCATAACCAAATTTCTCCTCAACAACTTGAGCACCACCACCACCACCACCATCAGCATAATTAGGATGAGGTCTTGATGCAGGTCTGCTGTAACTACTATACTCATTTTGACAAACTTCGTCACCATAAGCATTAGCTTCAGAATCATGAGAATAATTAGATCTTTCATAATCATCCCCTCCTCTTCCATATGAAGTTGATGTTGATGAAATCTGATAACATGTTTCTTCACATGGTTCCAATGGACGACCATATGTCATTGCAAGATCATAACCACCTCCATATGGTGTTGGATCAAATTCATCAAAATCATCTACTGCTTCATCATCGTTTGTTCTTCCTCCTCTTCCAAAATACGACATTTTTCTTCTTTTTTTCTGTGTGTAGGCAATTGATTTGAGATCCAAATGAATCTGAGACGATTTTTTCTTATATGAAATTTTGTTTGTGAATTAGCCCTAGATCTATGAATAATTTCTTAATTACCACAAAGACTTTTGAATTTTCGTTATGCGAAAAGCAATTATTGAGTTACACGTGGACCTAAAGAAGTGGAAATTTGATTCATGTCGGTAGCCGGTGATTTATTATTTTTTTTAATGGGATATAGTAGTAGTACTAGTCATGGTTCCAACTAACCATCTTTGAGCTAGACCGCCGGGACCGACCCAATAGTAGGACAGGGGTGAATTATTCTGATAAACCTTGGAAAAAGATGCAGTTGTTTCCAAATAGGCATGGCAATGTAGGATCAGTAACAGCTTGAAATGCCATCCCTAACCCATAATACCACTAGGCAGAAACATGTCTTTGATGGCATGTACCATGAAGACAAGATGTATGTATGTACAAGCCAAATGGATGTAGACTGTAGAGTTGCAGTTACCAATATCATATATAAGCACCAAAAAGCATACCTCTTTACCAGCTTCATAAGCAAAAGACTCAGAGTTGGTACAAAGAGATCCTGCGTAAGCTGGCGTTGGTTTCCGTCTATGGAGGAACAAGTGATAACAAGAGTTTTTACTTTTTTATGGTATGCATACCTGAGGAATATTTTATTTTTGCCAAAATCAAAAATGCAACCATTAATCACACATACTGCACTGGCTTTAAATGGCCAAAAAGGAATTTTCAACCCAATGCACTTTACTTTCATTTTACTTCCATGAAGATATCGTTACTGTGATCAGACACTTCCATAAGGCTCTTGTTTAATGAAGTACAGGGACAGAGAGAACGAAGTGTGTACTATAAACCAGTGAAGAGATTTTGTTTTATTAGTCCGAAAGTACTCTTACTCCTATTTAGTGATAACCTAGGTCACTTTCTGATACATAAATGACTTCAGTAAGGCGATTAACATTAACTTGCAAACTCAAATCGAGAGCCAGAATTTTCACATACAATCCACCTTAAATATAAAGGTTGTGCATAAAGCACGTCATTATATCCACTAACTTTCATCAATTGCAGACATACACTTTGACAAAATGTTGACCCCAAGTTCTAATTCTTTCTCAGATATAACCAAAGGAGGGACGATTCTTACCACATTTCCTTTCCCTGCAGTTAGAATTAGAAGACCAGAATTGCGGCAAGCATCAACAAGAGGTGAGGCAGACACATCCAACTCAACACCGAGAATAAGTCCAGTCCCACGTATTTCTCTTACCTGCTTGTTTCCTCCCAATTTTTTTGACAACAATTCTTTCAAACATTCCCCTTTCTTGGTGACACTAGCTAAGAACCCAGGCTCCATAACTTTATCGAACACAGCCACAGCTGCATTACAGATGAGTGGGGATCCAGCAAAGGTGCTTCCATGATCACCATAATTTACGACGGAAGCAACTTTCTCTGTCATCAAGACGGCACCAATAGGAAGACCTCCGGCTAGAGGCTTGGCCAGTGTCATTATGTCTGGGAAAACACCGTACATTTCATGTGCCCAAAGGTACCCAGTTCGTCCTAATCCACATTGAACCTAAGAAACGAGAAATATAATTAGATTCAGAATTGAAGACAAAGAAACTTTCTAAAAGAAAATATGACGTAAACTACACATGATCGGCGTTTAAGGGAAGATAAGAGCGTCCACAGTGGGACGAGTATCCCAAAAGACCAAAGATTAAATTTTTTTAGTCTTTGGTCCGGCCCAAGAACAGCGGTATATGGTCGGGCGGTGCTTTAAAATAACGCCCGGTGTTGGGCGGTGTTCTAGCGTATCGCTTGTTAAGACGGGCGTGATCCTAGCATAACGCTTGCGCGAGGCGGTCTCCTAACTGAACGCTCGACATCAGGCGGAAACGTAAGATAACGCCTAATAGTGGACGGTCTCCTAGGACCACGCCCAAGAGACGGCCGGAGCACTAGACAATCGCCTAATGGGGTGGTGTCCTAGCATCACGCTTGGTCGAGTGTGACCTGTGTGAATGGAGCGTGTGAGAAGAAAGGGACGGGAGGTGTCCTAGCGGCTCGCCTAGAATTCCAAGCGGATTACTAGTGGCCCGCCCCATCAACCCTTCCTTCTTCTTCAGCCGCAACACCAACGGTAAACTCAACGGTAACAATAAAGCAGGCGTTACTCTAGAGTAACGCCCACAGTGGGGCGGGCTTCTAGCGACACACCATATCAGTTTAAATTCCAAGCGGAATTCTAGGAGGCCGCCTGGTGTTGGGCGTAGCTTCAAGGCACCGTTTCGTCCAAGCGGACTAGGAGGCCGCCTGGTGGTGAGCGTGATCCTAGACGCACGCTTCATCAGGCGTTATCTTAGGATTACGCTTTGTCCGGCGGAGATTTTGAATACCGCCCGTGTTTTCAAGCGGTACGCTAAGAGAACGCCTACCATCAAACGTTATACTAGACAACCGCTTACCATCAGGCGGACACCTAAGACACCGCTCCACTAAACCAAGTTTAGTAAAAAAAAAAGACTAAATGTAGTCTGCTACAGTTGAGTTACTTTTGAGTAAGAAAAAAAGAAATAATTAGAGCTACTTAACCAGATGATAAAACCAACAGATATTACTACCACTTTTAATCCCCCATTTAGCCCTAAGAATCTAAGATCTTTCCTCCTATTCTGATTACAACACTTCTTACTTAGAACCTTTATCTAGGACCTGAGTGACTATATTTGAGGAAATTTTGTTGTGGCAATCAAGGTCCCCCGTGAATCAAGCATACGCTATATATAATTTTGAATAAAATAGAAGACGGAAAACAGGTATATGTACAGGTGAATCTGGTAGGAGAAGAAACAGAAGGCCGGCAACAAGTAATGAGAAAAATAGATGATGTACCTCGTCAAATACCAGGAGGGCTCCAGCAGCATCACATGTATCACGCAGTGACTGCAAAAATTCTTTTGTTGCGCTGTATATGCCCCCTTCTCCCTGGATGGGTTCCACAAAAACTGCCGCTGTTTTGCCCCGTTGAATTGCTTCTTTTGCAGCCTCTATATTACCATACTCTAAGAAACTAACTCCAGGCATAACAGGTTCAAATGGCAACCTGTACTGTTCTTTACTCGTCAGAGCAAGAGCACCCATTGTCCTCCCATGGAAAGAATTAGTAAATGAAATAAACTCTGTAGCTGGCTGTTTCTCATCAGGGTGTGAAAACCGTTGGTACTTCCTCGCAAATTTAATAGCTGCTTCATTTGCTTCAGTTCCAGAGTTTGAAAAGAAAACACGATCAGCGAAAGAAGCATCCACTAGACGCTTTGCAAGTTCCAACTGAATCGACACAGTATTATATACTTCAGCAAACATTGAATGCATGCAGCAATTTGAATATGGAAATAAAATCAAACTTGTCAGAACTTTTATAAGCTGAACTTGATATGAGTTAAAATCATATGCAATATGTTATGCAGAAGACCAAAAAAACAAATCATTATTCATCAAGGAATCTTTACCTGAGGCACTGAGTAGTAGACATTGCTAACATGAGTAAGAATGTTAGCCTGCTCAGTGACTGCATTCACCCAATCTTCATCACCATGTCCAAGTGCATTGACTGCAATACCTGAGGCCATATCCAAGTAATCTTTCCCATCAACATCATAGAGTGTACATCACTTTCCACTGGCAATCACAACTGCAGCTCTATTATAAGTTCCAACAAAAAGATTTGCTTCTGCTGCCATAATCTCTTTACTATTCCCAAACCCTAGATTGTTACTTGAATTTGTAGAGGTAAATGGTTCAACACTAAGAGATGCACAAACTTTATGAAAATTTTGAAATCGAATAGGATATCTTCCTTTTCCAACATTAAACAATCTAGAATGATCTCCAACTGGAGAAACATAACCACTGATCAAACTATTCAAACAACTCATCCTCAAAAAGAGAAAAAAAAAAAAAAAAAATCCTTTTCCTTGATAGATACTCCAAATCAACCTCTTAAATCCTCAATCTTCAAATTAACTGGAAATATAATGATGTAAGAATCCTAGTTAAGGGAATATGGGATATGTTTTAACCTTGGGGATGAAAAGAGAGAGTATTGAGACTGAGACAATTCAAATTAGGGTTGCCTCCTCTGTCCTCTGTCTATTCGTTGAAAAGAGGAGATTCTTATACCAATCACTAACCTACACCTAAACTCAACCTTTAATCTCAAACAAGTTGGGTTAGGTTAGAAATGAAAACCAAAATAATTATCAAGGGGACGGCTCGCCTCGCTTTTTTTCTTTTAGATTTCATCTCCTGATGATATGACTGAGTTTTACATCAGCTCGCAAAACCTATCACTTCCTTTTCTTTGACTGAGTTTTGCATCGGCTCGTTAAGCCTGTCACTGCCCTCTCCTTTTATCCTGGCTAAAGACAGGCTGTGCGATTCCTATACCAATCACTATCAGCACTAAAATTAAACGCTCATGGCTGGTAGCTAGAAAAATTCTTACAAACTTGACCCAAAGCCAATAGGAAAGGAAAGAAATTTTAATTTCTAGGAATAGTATCTATAAACTAGTTAAAAGATTGGTGGTGATCGAGGTTTTTTTAGACTCTTTGCAATAAAACCAGAACCACTAGTTTAGAGGTCCTAGTCTTAGAAACAGAACCACTGGGTGGAAAATAGAATCCAGGCTCATACTTATAGCTCAATTACTTTTGCAGATAAGAAACCAAATTGGAAAATTTAAACGAAATGACACCCCCAAACACTTTACAAATAGCAAGGCAGAAATTTTGGATCAGAAAAATTACATACTGAAGACTGATCTCAGTTGTTAGCCTAAACCAATATATAGTGAAGTTAAAAGAAAAAAACTTCCTAAAAGACCTGTAATATTTTACAAAAAGTGAAAGTAGACAAGCAAGAAGAAAATTAAGATAGATTACAAAAAAATCGAAACAGGAACCATCATTTCTTAGTTTGTACACACTAACATATTAGACAAAAACTTCTTGCCCGAGGAGCATCTCGCTCTTCCCAGCCCCTAAAAAATGCTCTTATTGCTAAGTGCTCTGATGCATACGTCATAAAAGAGGCCAAAATTATTCCACCAGCAACCATTAATCCCAACCTGTCAAAATCCCCAATGTGTTTAGAAATGAAACTTAATGACCACAAGCACTGAAGAATTGAAGAGAAGACTAGGTAAGCCACCACTAGTATTGAAGAAAGCGAAAGCCTCAGCTTTTTATGTATATTGGTTGGTCCTTAGAATCGCACAAAACTACAAAACACACCTCTATATTGGTTTTTAACTAAACTTCTTTGATCCAGATGAAAAACAGTAGTACCCAACAGGAGGACAGTTTCCTGACAAGCATTCGACCTCAAAGCTATTTCAATTTTCCATGTAAATTTTCCACTTAAAGTGAAATTCACATGGGTACACATTTGAACCTTTCAGGACAATTATACAGGAGTGAATTATTCTGACAAAATTAGTTTATTACCTTGGAAACAGTGCAGTTATTCCAAATAGGCATGGCAATGAAGGAGCAGTAACAGCTAGAAATGCCATCCCTAACCCATAATACCATGAGGCAGCATCACAGGCAGAAACATGTCGTTGATGACCTGTACCATGAAGAAGTATTATCAAGACAAGAAATCTTTACGAGTTAACTGGATGTGGACGTGCTGTTAATATACAAGCACGAAAAGCATACCTTTACCCGCTTCATAAGCAAAAGACTCAGAGTTGGTAGAAAGAGCTCCTGCATGAGCTGACGTTGATTTCCCCCACTTATAAATTAGATGAAGATATCCTCCAAATGTCATAAAGAAGATTGTGAATGTCCACTCATACACCAGCAGCAAACCTGTCCATGGCATCACTTGCCGGGGAACAAGTAAAAATGCAAGTGCAAGTGACACTAGAGCAGCCGTGAAGCAAACCAAGATAGACAATCCCCCCAAATATGCAGGCGGTTGCGACCCATTAGGAAACTGTAGACACCAAAAACAAGAGTTTTTTATATTACACATACATGACAGATATTTTACTTTGACAAGATCAATAATGTAACCTATCATGCACGACCAAAACGGAATTTTGGAGGCACATAAAGACCCTCACTATTAAAGAGAAGCCCTCAGTATCGACAAACTGCTATGTTGTCCCTAATTCTCTTGGTATCTATGTGCCAGCTATTCCAAGTGGGACTTATCCCATGGATTCCTAAATAATTGTATTCTTGGGGTCAGTAGCTATTGACTGATTGCAGCTTAGAATGTTTAAGCTAGACAGTCTTAGTCTTCAATCTTACTGAGCTCTATATATTGTTCCAGTGCTAAATTAGGAGTTGGCAGTATGTTGAAACCAAGGATAGATTAACAATGATGTATATCCCATTCACTACAGGAAAGAGAAGGACTACCTGTTCATTGGAGCTAATTATAGATGATGGAGAAACACCAACAGCAGAATAAGCAAGACCGCCACCAGATCTGAATCTATAGTAGACATGTCTAATATTATCACACAATGTGTTTGTAGAAACAAAAAAATCCTTTTGCATCTGCAGGATAAACCATAAGCATTTGTTCAAACCAAAATCCCATATTTTCTACATATGCTCAGAAACTTAGAAATGAAGAAGCCAACCAACCTTAACGAAGGACCGATAGAAGCAGAAAACAAGAGCAAGTAAAGGAAGCAGAAAAAGAAATTTGACAACACGATCATCATTAGGGTTACTGCCACCTCCTGTTCCTGGGAGTGTTTCCTGGAGCTGTTCCCGAACATTCTGTACAGCACCAGAAAGCTAAGAAGTCAAAAACAGTACCTCATCTATTTTCTTTCTAGCCACCATATGCTCAAAACATGTGCAAGCAGGTCCATTTAATGTTATAGCCATCTAGCTTTAATTAAATTTAAAAAAAATTCCTAGCTCGATGTCAAGAAAACTATCCCCGCCCATATGCCACCTGTCATCACAGTCACATCATGCACACAACAGGTACGCACTAACCTACGCCTTTTAATGCAACAAACTAGCAAAAATCCTTCGAGTCCAGTGGACCATCACACGTTCAAACAAGAACAATATTAAAGTATGAAGCAAATACCTGCCAGACATCAACAGGTTTTAAAAGCCATGATGTCCACCAATCCCATGGTTTAAGGGGACCAAGTGTGTAGTGGATAACCCGAAGTTCTTTTTCTTCTACCATCCACTGCGATATAAATTTATAGAAAATGAGAAACTGAAGCATTGAGACTTGAAAGCTTAAATAAATAAAAATGGAGCGATGAGTTATTGCCCAAATTAATATGATACGGGAATCATCATTCTTTTAATTTTTGGGACAAAATAGAGCCTGTGGAGCAATCATCTTGAGCCGAATACTGTAAGTGGGCAACTAACACAGGAAGTAGGTGACAAAGTTCTTACCAGGGTAACGATACTAAAATTATCATCAAGCATTTGAAACAAAATATACTTCTTCATACTACTAAAATATCCTAGTTTCCTACAAAAAAACCTTAGCTAAGAAAATCTCTGTGTTTTGGTCAATTTGTTCAAACCCGAATTATGGCCTTTTTCTAATGCAATTACAGCTACCGATTGTACCCTTTCCTCATGATTTACCTAATTTCAGATGTTGGATCACTAAGGTTACGTATTAAGAGGTGGGCACATCTGGTTTCCAGATAAAGGAAGGATACAAGACAAATATCATGTGAGTCTATAAACCTAAAAGAGAAGTATACCGATGCAGCATGGTTATGTTCCCATTTTAGGTTGTCTCGCATGTACATTGGAAGGATAAGTTTGGAAAAGAAACCACATAAGGAATTTTATGGTAAGATTCGACTCTTGATTACTCCAAACTACAAAATAGGAGCTCCGAACAACGTAATATATATATATTTAAGTTCGGTAATACTGTAGCTTTAATCCGTACAACTATTTACATTATAAGTAAAAACTGACCTTATTAGCCAGCATGTAGAGACCAACATCTGCATTATATAAGGTAGACAGTCGCTCCATGTCAGGTACTGGCCTAGATTTCATCACATCTGGCGATAAGTTCGGTTCAAAAACGTGAGCATTGGCAAATCCAGTAAAATACGAGTTCAGAAACCCTTGATCTCCTGTAGAAATAAGAAACTAAGGATTGATTAAATTAAAAACGGAAAAAAACTGTGTTGGTAAACGTACACCCTCTGGTATCATGCGCCAAGTGTGGTGAAGACAGTCACATCTTATTAACACAAGCAAAAGAGAGAGAGAAACCTCCAGTATATGAATGCAATGTGGTAATTTTGCTCATCATATCCTTGAAAATTTTATCAGATGGCTCCACAACCATGACTCCTGAATTCATCCTCTCCGAATGCTTCAAATTTGCACAAAACTTCTGACATTTGAAAAGATCCTCAATGCTCTTGACCACAATAGTATCCGCATCAAGATACACCACTGCACACAATAGTACACTGTGGGTATAACAAAAATACCTCTAAATACAAACAAAGAAAATGAAACTCAAAAAATAATATCAAAGCAGATAATATAATTAAGGAAAAAAGAATTACCTTTGCTATACTTTGTCATGTTAAATATTTTTAGTTTTGTATACACTCCCCAAAACCTTTTCGGCCGTACTTGGTTTGGGTTAGCCAACAAACTAATAACCTCCACAATCCAACCATCAGCCTAGATCAATAATTCAAATCAACAAGTGTTAATGAAGAAAATTTACAAATCCAAACCTAGAATGATCAAATCCATTAAACAAATAGAACAATAAGACTGAATTTTTCCCATTTCATAATCAAACAACAGAAGGATATTTCGTTGTAAAAAGGAAACATCAAATTCCCCTAGTCTGTCTAACATTCTAACTGGATAACATTGTTCACAGTGTTGTTATCTTGTAAGTTTAACCTACAAACTAAACCGATGGCTTCTTAACTCCACATTAAACCATCCATCAGCTCTAACTCAATGCATCATAATTTTGAACAAGCCACTTTAATTTGTTGAGCAGAAAGATATCTGTTACCTTACATAAATTAGTTACTAATTAAACTAACTTCAACTTAGGCAACTACACAAGTAACAACGGAGAAGAAATGATTCAAAATTCAAAAATATAGTCAATACCTGAAGGAGATCCTTAGCATAATCAGAGACCCCATCAGAGACTAAAACTACCATATCTTTTTTGGATCCAGTATCACGAATAGATTTCCCAAGAACACGAACACCAAGTAAAAACTCATCTCCATATAGAAGAGTTACATAAGCTTGTGGCTTTGTAGATCCAGTATTAGCAGCAGTAGTAAGAGTAATTCCAAGTTGAAATAATGATGAGAAGATAACCAGAAAACCGAATAATTTCGAAATTCTGGATCTCATCTTCTCTAATTAACTAATCACCCAACTCAATTTTCAGTACTATTATCAATACTCAGAAATTACGTGTATTTGGTAACCATGAAAGTAGTTATTCTTTTTTCGAAATTAGTTCTTGAGAAACCCTAGAAGATCAGATTGATTATCTTCTTCTTTCTATGTTTAGGTTTTTTTTTTCTGTGCCACCAGCGTTGATGAAGAACCTCCTACTATCTGGAATTGTATGTCTTTGGAAGAAATGAAACTATCTGGAAATTTCAGAAAGCCATGGCGGCCAACCTGTGTTTATTGTGTGTGTGTGTCCTGGCCTGCCTGGTAATCATACGCATGGTCCGTGGTGTACATGTGGTGAAATGGATCACTCGCACGTCACGTGACTCTTTTGTTTCAATTTCAGAAAATAAAATAAAACGGCAGAAGTATTTTGTTTTTTTGAACATAATCTAAATTGTATTAAAAGGAGATTATACTGGGTAATATAATGCCCAAAAAATCATTTAGTATAATTTGGTTAATAAAAATATGAGTAATGAGATTTTAAATTTTTGTTGAAAGGCTAACGCTTTGATTTTCATCTGATGTGTGATTGGTCAGACCGTCAGTCGTTTGATTTCCTTTCCTGTAGTTGTATCGGATCACGTAAAGTGGTATCAGGTGAAGTTTTTGCTTTAATCTTGTAATAATTTCATAAATGTACCATGGTGGGATCGTGGGATAAGTTAAAAAACGGTAGAGATTTTCAGAGCCCATCGCAAAGACAACTTTTAGCCACATTCTGTCAAGTGCAGTTCTTGAGGCTAGTAGCATTGCCCATGATTCCGCCGACAAAGCAATAGTAATTCCCAGCGGTTGTGTTAATGTCATTAGCATTTTTGAGCCCGAGTCCCTGCATATATATATCTTGCGCCTACAATTCTTGGGTGACCTCTAGCTGCTCCATATGTGTTGATTTTGATCCAGTCTAAGGCAAGACTGGACCAGCTCACCGATATTATTGTAGTTCGTCTTATGTCATTGAGCTGAATAATTATTGGAGAATCACCAGGGAGCACTGGAGGAAGGTTTTCCTTTATCCATAAAATTCTTGATGTAGATGGATTGCTCCCATTACTATAGTATCCGGGGTTGTTTGCTTTTGTCTATAAACGAGTTCGTTTCTAGCTAGCCATAACGACCACAAAAGAAAATAGAAAGATGAGGAATAGTTGTTTGGGAAGAAATGATACTTGGGAGGTGAGAGTGTGTGGATTGGTCATGTGATATTTAAACGACAGAAGTATGTCTATAGCACCATCATTTTCCTACCGTGAATATAAATTAGCATTAAAATGGTGAAGGTTGCTCCATAGGTTCATCAAATACCAAATTCAATAATTTAATGAAACATTATCAAATCTATACAGAATAAAATAGTCTTCACAATTAAATCTATAAGATTAATTATCCCATAAAATTTGGTAACCGTCCTAGCAGTTATGAAAGTGGTGATCATTGTATCAGGGTGAAATGGTGAGAGGCCGATAGAAGTCTATTAGGCCAAGTCTCATGCACTTACGAAAACACTAAATTTGCGTTTGCCCATTTTGAATTATTATGGACATGCCAAATTGGCAAATTGGCTTGGAAAACAGACATATTTTCAAGTTGTACATCACGACATAAACTCTCTATCACTGGCGACATAAACTCTATCGCTCGACAAAGACTCGCTGGCTAGTTATCTCATCCAACCGTCTTGGCTAAACCCCCTATAAATATCCAATTCCAAACTCAATTTAACTCACACCTTCTTTATACCTCAATCTCTTACATACATTTGTGTTAATATATCTAAAACAAAATTCTCCTAATATTAATCTGAAACAAAAAAAACTCTCTAATTTTTTTGCAAAATGACTTATAATTCTTAAAATCAGGAAATTAATGTTAATAAAGTGGTTCAAGAATTACAATAGTCGAAGATGAAAACATTTGCAGAAATTATATCTACTTCACACAAGATAGTATCAATGGTGCATCCCAACCAGGAAGCACCTCGTGGGAAGATTGATTGGTGTCTAATAATGCTTATTTCTAGATCATTTTTAGTATTTTATCACATCTCAAATATTTTAATGTCTTATATTAAGTTAAATTATGTATTTTTAAGTCTTTGGATACCAATAAAAAAGTTTATTATAAATATTAATAATTTGTGTTTGTTTTGTATTTGTAGAAAATTAAATAATGAAGAAGCAGATATGGTTCATGGGAGACGGGAGACGGGAGGAAATGCGGTAGCAGTATAAGAAAAGAATTCAATTGCAAATTATGATGGCACCAATGGAGTCAGTAGGATGCATAAAGGTTTGACACATCAAAAAAAGAAACCTTACATAGGGGCTGCAAAGTCCATAGAGGGGCTACCCATGTAAAGACGAAATAGAGACATTTGAAGTGAATTTCAAAAACCCCTTATCCATGATATTTTCATAATGGCTAAACTACCCCGGATTAGTTAATATTAGTAAAACTAATTAGTAATAGATTAGGCTAATCATAATTAATCTAAAATAATCTTAAACTTAATCAAATCAAATCAAAAAAAAAAAAATCTTTTTGGTTTGGTGGGAAGAAAAATTAGAAGATAATTTTTTAAGGTTTTTAAAAAACCCTAGATTTTGATTTACTCAACCAGAGTAGTGAGGTATACCTCTAACTTAAACTCTTGGTCTTTTTATGGCTCAAATTTGATGAAATTACGTTTGAAATGATGATTCTTTTGTGATTCAGAGAATTTTACGGTTGGGTTTTCATGTCGAACCCAACCGTAAACGCCAGTTACGGTTAGGTGTTCTTCCCAACCCAACTGTAACCGTAATTTCATGGATGAACACCAAATCGTAACAGTTTTACGGTTGGGTTTTAGCATAGGACCCAACCGTAACTAACAATTACGGTTCGGTGTTCATCTTAGAACCTAAACGTAACTATAAACACTCGTAACAGTTTTACGGTTGGGTTTTAGCATAGGACCCAACTGTAACTAATCTTCAAACCCAACCGTAAAATTAGATGAATAGATTTGAAGATTTTTTTCATTTCTATCTTGTATAGAATTGAAAGACGAAGCCAACCCAAAAAAAAATAAGGTCAATCGGACATCGTATGAGGGAGTTATGATCAAAACGGTGAAATACAAAAAGAAATCCAGAAAGAATTACGGTTGGGTTCGACCCAATAAACCCAACCGTAAATCTGACACAAAAATCTCACCCAAAACCCCAGATTTACGGTTGGGTCCGAGTCCAAGAAACCCAACCATAATTCTTCCTGGATTTTTTTTTGCATTCACCTTTTTGATCATAACTCCCTCATACGATGTCCGATTGACCTCATTTTTTTGGGGGTTGGCTTCCTCTTTCAATTCTCTACAAGATAGGAATGAAAAAATCTTCAAACCTATTCATATAATTTTACGGTTGGGTTTGAGTTTAAAATAGTTTACGGTTGGGTTCAATATCATCTTTATCTCCTTCCTTCTGATTTACGGTTGGGTTTTTTTAATAACCCAACCGTAAAATTCAAAAGAAACCAGTTACGGTTGGGTTTTCCAATCGAACCCAACCGTAAATGTTTATGTAAACACAAAAATGTTTACATATGCAGAATAATTTACGGTTGGCAATTAGAATCAAACTCAACCGTAACTTCTCAAAAAAAATTGAGTACGAATTTTTTTACGGTTGGGTTCAAAATCGAACTCAACCGTAAAAAATCATCTTCATCTCCTACCTTTTTATTTACGGTTGGGTTTTTTTAATAACCAAACCGTAAAATGTAGAACAAAGCAGTTACGGTTGGGTTCGAATGGAACCCAACCGTAAGTTCTTGAGAACATACATTTACGGTTGGGTTTTCGAATCGAACCCAACCGTAAATTTTTCTGTAACCCAATTTTTTTAACAAAACCATCAATCAAACAAGAAAATCAATCACTTTTGGGTTCTAAAAATAACATGGGTTTTGTCGAATACCTTGTATATACCATTCGCTGGAGAAATTCGGTTCAAACGGAGAAGGAGGAGATATAGAGGGAGAGGAAAAGGTTTTGAATTGAAATGAAAATTTTATAAAGTTTTGTTTTGTTTAGGTTTTAACTGATTGAAGGGAAAATTAGGTAATATGAAAATTTAACATAACCCCTAGAATACCCCTTAACGGATTATTTGGTCATCCTAAATTCATTTACAACCCCTCTATCAAACTTACAGCCCCTACGTAAGGTTTCCATAAAAAAAAAAGGATCTCAATTACAGTAAAACCTCTATAAATTAATAATGTTGGGACCGGGATATTTTATTAATTTAGCGAGATATTATTATATCGATAAATTAATAATTTATTAATTTAAAGAGGTTTTACGTATTACCTTTAAATTTCCAAGTCCAATGTACTAGTTACAATGTATATTAGTTAGAGATGAAAAATAAATTACAAAAACAAGTTCCAAGGCACATTTTATGAATGTTACGAGGTTCAAAGCATTGAAGAAATTGTGGCGGATACCATTCAAAATCCGGTCGATGACGAAGTTGAGGATGATTCAATAGCTTTGGAACCGGTCACTCGGAAAGAAGCATTGCAAGCGGCAACAACTCTTCACAACTTTTTGTTGCAATACGAGAAGACAATGCCCAACTCTTAAGTGCAATGAGGAGATTTAAAGATGAACTCAATATAGATTTGAAGTTCAACAAAAAACAAATGACTATAGATTCATTTTTTACTAGACAATCTTAGAATTTGGAATCTTTTAGTAATTATTAATTTATAGTTTCATTGGGACCAATATATATACACTGGAATTTTAAAAAAGTTATTATCTTATTATTTTATCGATTGGGGTCATATTTTATACTGGTCCCAAGTTGGAACTGGACAAATTATTAATTTTATCGAGGTTATTAATTTATCGAGTATTAATTTATAAAGGTTTTACTGTAGTTTTTGTTGTGGACACAATGGATTTTTGAGTGGTGTTGTGTTGTGGTTCACGTGATATGAGGAGGAACTAGGGACAAAAGTCAAGCACCAAAGTAAAATCCCATTTTACATTTCCATTCCTATTTCTTTTCTCTTCCGCTTTCTTCTATCTTTTTGTCTCTATTTTCTTTGTTGGTCCTCCATCTCCGTTTCTATTTCTTCCTCATGCCCATACCCTTGTACGGCAGCTATGTTTCCCTCTCCGTATTTTTTCTATAAAAATCTTATCACCTCACTGTTCTCTCTTTAATGTCAATCACCCATTTTCACCTATTCATTCTTGACGCAGCAGTTAGAGTGAAATTGAAGAATTAGGTTGAAAGTCATTGGGGTAGGAAATGAAATCCCAAGGCATGATTGCAACTCTGAATAGCAGCATGGGTCTGAAGAAAGTGAAGTGTAAATGAGTTGCTATGTATCATGGTGAGTGATTGACATCTGAATCCCTAAAATTCAGCTGTAACTGTTGGCAAACTAGAAAATCCCAATTTTGGGTGAAATTGATGTATAAATAAGGGTTGTCTTTGTGTATTGGAACCATCGAAGTGAGAAGGATCATAGGAATTAGTTATAATTTCGTCTTGCTTTTACTGTTTTTGTTAGAAATCAATTGAATACGAAGTTTGCATGAATATTGTTAGGGATAAAATGAGTATCCCACAAAGTGATGTCATCATTTCTTGGGGCGACGTCATGGTTCGATCCTTATGTCATTATTTCTTGGGGCGACATCATGGTTCGATCCCTATGTCATCATTTCTTAGGGTGACGTCATGGTTCGATCCCTATGTCATCATTTTTTGGGGCGACGTCATGGTTCGATCCCTATGTCATCATTTCTTGGGACGACATCATGGTTCGATCCCTAAGTGACGTCATCATGTCCCGATCCGACGTCATCATTTTCCAAAGAGACGTCATCAATCCTGATGCATCAAATCAATCTCGATAGACCAAGTCAATTCCGCACCAACTTTTGGATAAAGATCATTTAGAAGATAAGGATGATAAGGACACATGGTGAGCTTAGAAGAATCACCATCGACACGTGGCAAACTTTGATGACATGTGGCGAAGGGCTTTTTAATAATTTTCACATTATTTATACTTATAAATACAAGTTTAGAAACAAAGAAGGGGAGGACTTTTGGGTGGAGGAAGGCCCGATAGAGGCTTCCTCTTCTTCATTTTCAACTGTAACATGGAGATTAATAGAAATTCCAACTTCATTATCCGTGGACGTAGGCTAAAAATGGCCGAACCACGTTAAATCTCTTGTGCTATCTTATCTCATTTTTATGTATCTTTTACTATGATTTTTTTAGTTGTTTTTTGCCCATGAGAATTTTGGCTGAAACAATTTGGCGCTAGAAACATGGACGAGTAATGGATTTATCCAACCTATCTCACTGGAAACATCAACGATTGAGAAAAGGATATCATAACCAAGCATGATGATGTACAGAGAAAGAGGACTCACTGATGATTTGAAATCATGAAACCAAACTAAACATTACCATCTTGATTTTAGAAATGGAATGGCTTACCACCAGATTCAATTTCAACAGCAAAGTGGTTTACAGCTTAACCAAAAATGTTGATTTCATCCGGATTCCAGGATTTAATAATTTCATCCATATCTTTGATTCAAACAAAAACTTGGAGAATTTTTCTATTTTGAGGATTTCCAACTGAAATTTTGTTTAAAAATTTCGCTGTCAAATTTTGAAGATTTTGAACTAAAATTTCGAGGGTTCCACACAGATTTGCTTACTGGGGGTTCCTCACATATTTGAACTAAAATTTGGTCAACAAGGGGATTGATTTTCAAAATAAGAAAAAGTGACTGTCATGAAATACTTATTGTGCCTCACAAGAATTCAAATTGTTTTTTGAAACCAAGTCTCAAAATGAGTTTTGTTTGCAGATTGGTAACTTACAAATCATGAATTACAAACTCATTCAATTGATTTCAAAAACTCCAAGCATTAAAATTTCAAATAGATTTGGGAATTTTTCTCATCAATTTGATTTAACATTTTTTACAAATCAACTGCTACAATTTCGATGATTGAAATGAATAAATTTGTGTGTGAATGATTAATAAGTGCAGGGAAGGAGTCTGTACAAAATTGAAGTCACAACCAACTTCATGTAAGAATCATCCGCAGAATTGCACCCCAGATGTATGAAGAAACGCCCGAACATCATTGGTTCTAACTTCACATCCAGCACACCGTTACAAGTTCAGCCACTTCAATATCCGCATCGCCACTGCATGAACATTGATGTATTACATCTTATCCTCGGATAATCATCTCAAGCCAATTCAGCTCGCAGGGATCCACAAGGAAAAGCACTTCTTCCTCTTTGAGAACATACATGCCGCTTGTAGTTCCTTGAGAGCTTCAATTTCTTAATACGAAGATCTGATTCATCACTTCAAAATTCTTGTCTGGGATCGCATATGGTATACTACATATAGGCGAAGGTCCTTTAAAATACCCAGCTAGTTGATCAGTTTTGGTACCGACATTGTGAAGCTTCGTCTCATCAGCCAAAGAGCATGACACTACTCGTAGCAGTCCATTCGAGAATCTAAAGCTCATGAAATACCACTCATTACAACACTACTCTCCATGTGAGCATGTACGAATCCTGCAGCTCATGTCCGCACCCGCAGCTCAATGCTGCAGAGGGATGGAGTCACCATTACTAAACACAAATGAAGAAGTATGAGCTCATGCCCATAATGCAAAGAAGTCTCAAACCTGCAGCAGTCTGACGACACGGAAGATATGAACAACATCACACATTTGTGAGATTCCTAGCTAAGGGGATAAGAAGACCAAAAGCATCAATCATGGGTGGGCTAGCTAACTGTGCAAATTCTCCGACTCTACCAGCATATGCTGGGAAACGAGAAGATACACACCACAGTTCGTGTCCGAAGCTCGAGTATAACATCTGTCGAATCGACTACTTGATTTGTTTTTATACAGGTCCGCGTCCTATGAAAGGAAGGTATACACACCACAGTCCGGGCAGTACCGATGGCGGACACAATTCAACTCCACAACCCAATTCAAAGAGCCGAACACTATCCCAATTAAAGGTGAGCAGCAGTTCAAGTGAAGGTCATACCTGTAGCACCCAACAGAGTCAAGGACCAAATGGTGTCAAGCTCACAAGTCCAGTTCGCTGCAATATAGAAGACTCTTTCACGAAGGGCAACCGTGGAGCTTGCAAGCCCAGCAGAAGATCAATTCAGAAATGGAACTCAGAAAACAAAATGTTGAAGATAGACTAATGTTGTTCGATTTTAATTTTAAATGATTTCAAAAGGCATAATTCAATTTACATAAATCAAAGCTACGCAAATCATACTCATGGGCTGATATGACCAAGGCAATGGCGGTAAGACACGAAAGAAGAAGGATACGTCACGGCCAATCAGAATCTGTGATCACACGATGATGCGAGGCAAATATCACGGGCTACTCAACTTTAGAAAATCACCCACGCGATCAACTCGAATGGCAAGTCAGTTCGGATCACTCAACATTCCTACTCGCTCGGATCGCATCAACTCATGTTTAGCCAATAGAGAAGCTCATGAAATAATCTCAGGCTCATATTGACAACAGCCAAAGGACCCAAAATACTATGGACGTTCCAACTCTAGATCGAGCCATTGCGACTATTTCAAAGGTGTATCAACGCATATGAAAGAAGGAACTTCGTGCTTAAGCAAAGAACTGGCAGCAATCAACTACGATTCACATTAGGGTGTGACCAAGAATGTAGTGCAAGGAAGCAAGAGTTCCAGTCCATCTAAAAACGCCATGCTACCGAAGCACAAGCCCAATCCACAAGAACAACATTTTTTCATCAAAAGGAAAGACCAGTCACCTTGTCAAGAGAACCTGTGGAGGAGTACATGCGTGCCCAAACAGCTAAGCTTCACAGTCCTTTTGCAGAGGGATCAATTCACATCTTCATAGAACTCTCCCGAGCTTTCCTGTAGGCTTGTATGCACAACCATTGTACCATACCAGGACTTGATAAGCTCTTTGCCCTCAAAATAAGAACTCATGAATCACTAAAATCATGGTGGTCAGATAGAAAAAATTGTTCCTAAAAATCGTGAAAGTCTCAATAGAAATACAAATCAAATATCCATCGGACCAAGGTTTATAACCTTGCGTGTGCAATCACAATAGAGAGAATTGTGCATACCACCAATGTTGAGGTGACAACACTGATAGATGTAGAAGCTTATAATTCACGATCCAAGATATGATATGTTTCTCAATTTCCTTGGTGCTTTATACTTGCACCATTGTCGAGATTCAAGTACTGTTGAAACTCAATTTTGATTTATTTTCAACAAAAAAATGAATTAAAATTGGATTTGTTTTTTTTTTAAAAAAATTTATACGATAACCAATGAATTTTGTTTTATTAACTCATTTCACTTACGGCAAAAATAAATTTTGTTTGTTTTGGCAATGGGTATTTATGTTCTTTGATCGGGGACCAAAACCATTTTTGCTTGTTTGGAGGATTCGTTCTTTCGCAAGTATGAACATACTGCTCAAGTTTAAACGCATCAGCAATACGAGACAAAGAATTATCATTTCGCACACAAGCAAAAATACGAAGCTGCAGCAGCACCCAAAATCATCAATGGCTACAGCAATGATAAGATTCTTATCACGAAAGAGCAATTATCATATAAAGAAGAAGAGAACAAAAACGTGAAATACAAATCAGTGGAAGCAATCCTAAATTCACTATCCACCTGATGTAAGGCAACCTTGCAGTCAAAATGAATCGTAGTCTCTGCGATCCAAGCATCGGCAAGCAGCTCTAGTCAATATGAACCGAAGTCACAAACATGGTTGATGTCATCTGTAATGCAAATACTAAATGTTGATCCACATGATCAGAAAGCAATAGCTGATCCACATGCAAGTTAAGGAGGAATTCTTCAAGCAAAATGGTGGTTTGATTTTAAATCGACTACTTGATGAACGGGAGAAGGATATTGAATCTAGTTGAAATGGAAAAGAAGGAAAAAAACACCGGTCAATTGCTACAATATACACCGAGAAAGAGTTTTGCAAGGCGACCAATAACTACCATGATAGTCAAATTCTTAGAAGAGAAGGGTTTGGCACAATGTATAAAGGCATCTTATCTAATGGAACCATGGTTGCAATTAAGAAGACAAAAATTGTCGACAGTAACCAAAATGAGCAGTTCATAAATGAAATTGCTGTGATATCATAAATTAATCACAAAAATGTGGTGCATCTCTTGGGATGATGTCTGGAAAGCGAAGTTCCTTTACTAGTTTATGAATTTATAACTACTGGGACGCTTCACCAACATTTACACAAAGGTCGTAAGGACCAAACTGGTTTCGCTACTCTCTCATGGGAAAATCAATTGCGGATATCGTTGGAAGTTGCAGGAGCATTAGCTTACTTGCACGCTGAAGCTTCGAGACCCATAATCCACAGAGACGTCAAGTCAAGTAATGTACTTCTAAACGATGATTACGAAGTAAAAGTTTCGGATTTCGGTGCGTCGAGGCTAAATCCTACGGATCAAGCTCAGCTAAACACAGTAGTGCAAGGTACTTTTGGGTACTTAGACCCAGAATATATGCTGTCAAACAAGCTTACAGAATCACAATTACTCCAGGAACATCATATTCTGGGTTAGCGATATAATCAAGAGTGCTCAAATTATTCCAGGAAAATCATATTCTGGAAAATGCTACGAGTGACGACTCGATTACTCCAGGAACATCTTATTCTGGATAGCGCTTCGATTGGCAACACAATCATAAGTAAATATCCTTATAGAATTTCATCAACAACGAAATTCTAATAATGAAGGAGTTCCTTACTAACGGTTATCATTTTTCAGAGTACGGGTCGGGACCAACCCTGTATCTTACCCCTGGCTCGGGTTTATTTCGTATGTGTGGGATCTCGATCCATTTGTACTCATGAAAAATACGATTAACCTAAACTCCATGGAAGGAGGTGCTTCATCGTAAAAAATTCCAACCCGGGGTTCAAAGGAATCTTGTGGTAGAAAACTAACGATCAGTATATATATAAAATTTTGTTTTGCAAGGACAAAAATGCAACATAACATGGAAATACATAAGCAACATCAACCCCCACATAATGATTCGGGCGAGACGTAGAGTTTTTCTTAAGAGTTTTTCTTCGAAAAACTCTCAAGAAAAGGGGGCAAGTTGTTAGGGATAAAATGAGTATCCCACGAAGTGATGTCATCATTTCTTGGGGTAACGTCATGGTTCGATCCCTATGTCATCATTTCTTGGGGCGACGTCATGGTTCGATCCCTACGTCATCATTTCTTGGGGCGACGTTATGGTTCGATCCATATGTCATCATTTTTTAGGGTGACGTCATGGTTCGATCCGTATGTCATCATTTCTTGGGGCGACATCATGGTTCGATCCCTATGTCATCATTTCTTGGGGTGACATCATGGTTCGATCCCTATGTCATCATTTCTTAGGGTGACGTCATGGTTCGATCCCTATGTCATCATTTTTTGGGGCGACGTCATGGTTCGATCCCTATGTCATCATTTCTTGGGGCGACATCATGGTTCGATCCCTAAGTGACGTCATCATGTCCCGATCCGACGTCATCATTTTTCAAAGTGACGTCATCAATCCTGATGCATCAAATCAATCTCGATAGACCAAGTCAATTCCGCACCAACTTTTGGATAAAGATCATTTAGAAGATAAGGATGATAAGGATGATAAGGACACATGGTGAGCTTAGAAGAATCACCATCGACACGTGGCAAACTTTGATGACATGTGGCGAAGGGCTTTTTAATAATTTTCACATTATTTATACTTATAAATACAAGTTTAGAAACAAAGAAGGGGATGAGTTTTAGGTGGAGGAAGGCCCGATAGAGGCTTCCTCTTCTTCATTTTCAACTGTAACATGGAGATTAATAGAAATTCCAACTTCATTATCCGTGGACGTAGGCTAAAAATGGCCGAACCACGTTAAATCTCTTATGCTATCTTATCTCATTTTTATGGATCTTTTACTATGATTTTTTTAGTTGTTTTTTGCCCATGAGAATTTTGGATGAAACAAATATCTCATATGTCATATGTTTCCATCATGTTCTAAGTTTATAAACTAGGGCTTAGAGGAAGCCCTTAATCTACCTGCTAGGTTATTCATGTTAGTGTTAATGTTCTTATTGTGCTTGATTGATTAAGGAAGGGTTTAATCTTAGGGGGGTGTTTGGTAAAAATTATCATTATCATTTATAATTATAGATAACAGGCCATGTGTTATAAGTCTAAAGGTGTCACTATCCAACTATATAAAACCCAACAAAACAAATTTAACACAAAAAACCCATTATAAACCAACTGTCCATATTACCCTTGATTATTATTCAGCCCAACTTCAGAAACTATTCACGCCCATCACGCCCATTTTACCTTAACCTTACATAATTTTTTCCCCCTTCACCCTTATGGAATTTTTTCCTCGTCTTCATCTTCATCATCAGTAGCTTCATCATCCTCGTCTTCATCTTCATCATCAGTAGCTTCATCATCCTCGTCTTCATCTCCATCATCATAGCTTCATCATCCTCGTTTTCATCTTCATCATCCTCGTCTTCATCTTCATCATCCTCGTCTTCATCTTCATCATCTTCGTCTTCATCTTCATCATCTACAACTAGAATCAGAATCAAACCAATTTCAAAATATTGACGGAACGGTTGTTCATTATCATCAGTAACATTTTCAACCTAAAATAAAAACAAAATCATAAATCAAAATCAAAAGTGGTTTCATCATCTGTTAGGTTTAGGTTTCATCTGTTTCGAAATAAATCTTTCATACTTAGGTTCAAAGATAGAAAGTTTCAATTCCATTTGTTTTCACCCTTATTTATTTATGATTCAACTATGTTCAGTTTTGGTTTCATCGTTTTTTTTCGTTCAATAAAATTTCAGATGAAAAAAAACGATGAAACCTTTTGGGGTTTCATAGTTTTTCTTTTTTCATTCAAATAAAAAAAAACAGATGAAAAAAACACTATGAAACCGAATAAGGTTTCATCCATTTCAATTATATTTTTCTGAAGAAAACATGTCTCAGCATATATAAAAAAAAATGAAACCGAATAAGGTTTCTCCATTTCAATTACATTTTTCTGAAGAAAAAATGTCTCAGCATATAAAAAAACAATGAAACCGAATTAAGGTTTCATCTGTTTAAAATACATTTTTTTTGTAGAAAAAATGTCTCATCATATAAAAAACAATGAAACCGAATAAGGTTTCATACACATCAATTACATTTTTCTGTAAAAAAAATAGGTTTCACTGATTTTCAACTAAAAATAGGTTCCATCATTTTTTTTGGTTCAAATAAATTTATAGATGAAAAAAAACAATGAAACCAAAAAAGGTTTCATCTGTTTAAAATACATTTTTCTGTAGAAAAAATGTCTCATCATATAAAAAAACAATGAAACCGAATAAGGTTTCATACACATCAATTACATTTTTCTGTAAAAAAATAGGTTTCACGGATTTACAACTAAAAAATAGGTTCCATCATTTTTTTTGGTTCAAATAAAATTACAGATGGAAAAAAAACAATGAAACCGAAAAAGGTTTCATCTGTTTAAATTAAATTTTTTGTAAAAAAATGTCTCAGCATATAAAAAAAACAATGAAACCGAATAAGGTTTTATACATATCAATTACATTTTTCTGTAAAAAAAAAAGGTTTCACTGATTTTCAACTAAAAAATAAGTTCCATCATTTTTTTTGGTTCAAATAAAATTACAGATGAAAAAAAACTATGAAACCAAAAAAGGTTTCATAGTTTTTCTGACGTTTCACCAACAAAAAACCCTAATTTCGACAATGATGATATATCATTGTATTTTGTTGATGATTTTCGGCGATGACGATCTGGAGGTGTTGGTGATGTTTGTAGAGGATAGAAGGAGGAAGAAGAGGTGTTGTTGCTGGTGGATTTGGACATATAGTGGTGGAGGAGAAACAATAACGACGAGGAAGCGATGGGAAAGGAGGAAGTGTTGTTGGTGAAGGGATACGAAGGTGTTGTTGTGGCGGAGGAGGTACTGTTGTTGCTGGTGATGGTGGCGGAGGAGGTATTGTTGCTGCTGGTGATGGTGGTGGAGAGGAGAAGAAGAAGAAGAGAGGTGTTGGTGAAGGATACGAAAGTGTTGTTGTGGCGGAGAAGGTACTGTCGCTGCTGGTGATGGTGTCGCTGCTGGTGATGGTGGCGGAGGAAGTATTGTTGTTGTTGGTGATGGTGGTGGGGAGATGAAGAAGAAGAAGAAGAAGAAGAAAATTAACATACCTAGATTATATATGGAAGGGCATCTCGGGTATATTGAAAATAATTAAAATCTAAATTTAATTAGTATTAAGTGAAATGGAGTTTTTGTCTCATTTTTAATGAAAATGGTTTTTCTTTATAAAAGATAATATGGGAGGGTTTTATGCATGGTAAATTTGTTCACCTTGGTATTTTATACCAAGTTTTATATAGATAATCATAAATTGAATAATGATTATGATATTAATCATTATTATGATAAATTTTAACAAATAACTTTTTGGGATAATTGATTATCTTAAAAAAATATTCTTGAAGAGGAGAGAAAAGAATGATGAACTAAGAAATTTTTTTAATCCATTATTGTTTTTTTATCTCTCTCTTGATAGTTTAAAGAAAATAAGGAAAAAAATCTAATTCATTTTTGTTAAAAAAAATAATTGATTATGATAATTTTTATAAATGACTTTTTTCTACTTATGAAAATAATGAGTTTTTTCAATTATGATTAAAATAATCAGTTATTATAAATTTTAACAAACACCTATATAATGGATTATGGGCTGGATAATTGATTATGGGCTCATAATCCATTATAATAATGGTTACCAAACAGCCCATTAGTGTTGTAACATATTACTTTCACCTTATTTGTCCAGCAACCTAGGTGGTTAGAATGCTTTTATGTTATACCTCAACTCATGCTTAAGTGAATTAATTGATCTGTGATTAGTTGTGCTTTAATCAGACAACTAATGCTAGGGATTGATACCTTAGTTGACATTAAACTATCCAACCTGAGATTACCTTGGATAAGCGACAGACTTAAATCTTCATTGTTGTCCATTATAAGGAACAAAAATAGTTCATTAGCTGAATATACTAGTATAGGTTATGTGGTGGATTCGACAGCTCTAGTACCCTTCATTAAGTGTTTAAATCTTGTATTTCATTTGCTTATTGCTTTTATAGGTTGATCTTCATAACAATCTTTAGTCGTATCGATAACAAACCCCTCTTGATCTGAATTAGTACAACACAACTCTGAATTCAACCTTGCACCAACCTAGTTTCTGTATGTTCGACCCATACTTACCATGTTTATATAATAGACGATGTATACTTGTCGTTAGTACAATTGTAGGCACTTTTAAAGTCCTACCAAAAACATACTTTATAAATTTAAAGAGGAAACAATGAACATCTATGATCGTGATAGTGATGGGTTATTAGGTCGTTTCGCTAAAATTAATTAAAAAAAAGTAGTCCAATATGTTGATCATGTCATGCAAGTCACTCGTGCTAGAGCGAGTGGTGAAGTCGAAGTGGATCTGGTAAATTATATTAAATATCCATTTAAAAGAAATTTGTATGATCTTTAATAAATTTGTTTTTATAAATTACAGGAACGAAATGTCGGAAGGAAAAACATCACAAACATAACATACAATTTGAATATGATTCTTGTTACACTATCTTAAAAGTGCTGCCCAAATATAATCCATTGCTTGTAACAATTGTGCAGTAAGTTCCTAAAAGATCAACATACTCTCATTCTACCTTTACACCAAATTTAAGTCCCAATTCACCATTTTCTTCACCGGATAACCCAGGAAATCCACATCTTAATTTCGATCTCAATGCAGTTAATAACAACAAACGAAAAGGTTTAGGAAGAACCGCAATAAAATTATCCAGAAAATTAGCTCAAGAAGGAGGGTCCGAAGGTTTTAACATTACCGAGTTTATGAATCACCAAAAAACAACCGAGAAACAGAGATCCGTTGACCGGAAGGTCGTGAATAGGGAGTTGAAAAAATCCGGCTTTCTCAAAAGCAATTTGTTAGCCGTTATGACAAGCATAATATTTTTTATGCAGACATCTCAATAATGAATGAGGGTCAAAAATTTATTTGGCGAATGGAATTGTAGATGGTGAGTTTTTGACAAGGGTCAGAATTGTAAAATCGTCCTCCTGCCTTGTTGCAGGAACATATAAATATCTGCACATACTAGTGCGCATACTTCTGAGATCACATCAAAACACAGAATATTGTATTCCTCCTTATATTCCGCAGGTGAATCAAGGATATGGTTTCTACAAAAGGCTACATGCATTTTAGACTGATCATGTAGTCTATTATCTCTACATAATGAGTCTCAAGCTCCTAGATGGGTTGCCCACTAGTATAGAGCAATTTAAGTCTTCTCTAAACAGCTACAAACATTCTGAATTGGCCTCGTAGCATCTTCAATACTCACAACATTTATGCCATATCGGGTTAGTCTCAAGTCGTATAAAATTCCACGACTGAATTCCTTGAACTTGCCTCGAATTTACATCGATGTTCTATCAACATCCATTAAACTCGGGAATAGCTAATGCCTAAACCCTTAAGTACATTATAGCTTAAGGCTTCATTCGCAACGAATGCTCCTCAAATTGCTCTTCTTAGCAAAAATATGCTACGTTAGCATATACGCCATAAATTATGCGTCACTCCTCTCGGATGCGCCACAATCAAGAAACAATGCCATAAAAAAACGCATTGAACCTCTCAGCTAGGCTAACCCTATCCTTTTCTCATATTAGCACCAAGTTAGTACTAGTTATTTGGCTTAGCATTGCATTGACACAAGTTAGACAAAATAGCGCTTAAAGCGTTAACTTTTTTGGCACTAAAACCCTAGCACCTGAGAAGTGCTAACCAACCTTAAATAGTCTTATCTACCACATATTGGACCAATGAGGCCTTATATAGCATATCATTACCTTAGCACTTCGATCTTAAAACTAAAAGTGCTAACCCTAACCTTAGCCCCAAAGGCGCCAATTCCTCTCAGCCATGCTTAGCGCGTCACAAAGGCTAGCGCGTCTCTATCCAAGGCCAATGTGTCCCATGGTGGCTAGCGCATCCCTAGCTAAATCCCGACGCGGCCATAATGGCTAATACACCCCTTGCCTAGCTAGCACGTCCCAAGCTCCTTGGCATCCTAACACTAACTCCTTGGCATCATAGCCCTAGCTCCTATGCGTCTTAGCTCCTCAACATCGCTAGCTTTTCCAGTGCGCCTCCAAGGCCAAATGCGTCCTTAGCTGTCTCCTATGCGTCACTACCAGCTCCAACGCGTCCCTTGCACTCCAGCTCCAATGCGTCCCTTGGATCTCCATCTCCAGCACGTCTCTTGGCCACAGCGTCCTCGAGAAAGGGCGTCCCTGAACCACAGCGTCCTCGAGCAAGCATTCTCGAGGAAGGGAGTCCCTGAGACACATCGTCCTCGAGGAAGGGCCTCGGCTAACTAGCATCTTGGCACTAGCTTTCTTGACTTACCTAGCCTCCTTAACTTTGGGATATGGCCCTCTTTGAATTTGGCGCAAGTGTTAGCCTTGCTAGCTACTTCCCTCATGAATACGCCCTTCTTTTTAATATTGGTCTAATACCAAATCTTCTACGAATTCTAATAGGTCTCCTTTCTTAAGAAGCCCTCTACAACATTTGGTCTCAAATGCCTCTCAGACTCATGCTAAGTTACTTCTGAGCTAATATTTAGCAATTAAACGTTCCATGTTACTTCTAAGTAAGTACATGGCCACTGAACTTCCCAGACTCGACACTAATCAGTCTGATTATCAATCTAGTGACTCGCGCAACTTGCCTCACTGACTTAGCAAGTCATTTGACTCGACTTGAGTTAATCAAAACAATAGTGGCTTATGACTCCACTATTTCCACGAGATATCAAATACAACGCATGAGAGGATTCTCATTGGGGTATTGGTCTGGCGGTCTACGGCAAACGTGGGTGGTGACACCACCTCCACGAACAAGAAGGTAACAAGATGTAGGCGGTTACAGAGCAGTTGAGAGGATGAGGAGTAGTGGTCAGACAGGTTTTCCCTACTTTTCGGGCACCACACCACTATAATCTCCACAATCATTACTTCCTCACCTCTCCCTAACTTCCACGAATTAAGAGAAATCAGTGTGTTCCTCTGAACTATAAATACATGATTCTTATCTATTTGAAACAAGAACAAACAAGATACTCAATATGAAGAAACAAAAACATACAAAATTAGCGATTCCTTTCAGAGAATCCATTTTCTTCTTCATACATTATCACACTGATATTTCTCAACCTTCTTCGATTCCCTACCCTAAGACCTACCCAAATCCTTTCCATCTTTGTAATTGAAGCAGGACGTGAACGACCATTTCTTGGTTTATGCCCGTCCTGTTCGATTTTGATCTCTCGAACCTACTTGAAAGTACGATTTTACCATACATTTGTTTTCACCCTAAAACAAGAATGTGACAAGTTAAAAATACAGGTATTAGAAGAACAATTGCAACCTCAAAACCCAGTTAATGATGAAGAATAAGATAATGAGGTTCTACATCTTGATTAATGTAATAGTTAGTTAGTTTAATAGTTTAATAATTAAGATGTATTTTTTTAAGCATTATTAAGATGTAATATTTAGTTAGTTAAAATAAAATAGTTAGTTAGTTAAATGAAGTTATATTTTTTTCATTACTTGAAATACGCATTATAAAGAAAGTGAAAATAACTTAAGAGTGCAAACAAATTAATAATTCAAACAGGTTATAATGAACTCCTAAGGATGTGCAAACAAGCTTCGTATTTGAAATTCTTTTATTTTCATCTTCGCCATTCCCTGAAATATCTCGCTTCAATCTCATTACCAGTTTCACCCTAAAGTCGATATCGATTGAAAATCCGAACTAAAGATATAAATTATGCTACTTGTTTCTTTATTTTTTGAAATCATTCACAACGTTGCTATATTACAGTTATAAGGGTTACCGTTGTTAGTGCAAAAGTTTTCATGAATGCTCATCTAATAACTCTGA
Organism: Papaver californicum; assembly: GCA_023531435.1. Taxonomy (NCBI): domain Eukaryota; kingdom Viridiplantae; phylum Streptophyta; class Magnoliopsida; order Ranunculales; family Papaveraceae; genus Papaver; species Papaver californicum. Next base: position 1,611,128 of record JAJJMC010031432.1, on the reverse strand, counting down.
CTCACTAAACCAGTTATAAAGCCTCCAACCGGACAACTAAAATTTTCCTTTTAGATTATCAAATCAATACAGTCAAAGGAAAATTGTGTGAATTTTAAAAATCAGTGTGGATCGTAACAAGATGCGAAACTTCTAAGACAAGGTTTTTCCTTCAACTGGTGACTTCTTGATTCCCTTACTACAATCACGAGTGGTAAACCAACCAAACATCTTGTAGGTACTCAAAAATGGTCTCTCAATTCGAAATGGTAATACGACAATGTGAGTCTTGTACTCAAATTCCAATGGGTGTTAACGGAATCTGGTAACTTTCTTTACCCTTAAGTGTCCTTATATAAGAAGAGAATGACCTTATAATAAACAAAAACTTAACATCAAAAAAGATACAACTAAAAGTAAAAAAAATAAAAAAATAAATTGAAATATAAAAATCAGTATCTATTCTACCTAAGTAGAGATACTTCCAGGCTTCTTAATCTCCAAATAAGACTCAAAGTCGCACCCTGATGCCGAAATCTCAAAGGGTAATATGCAAAGCCATTCTGAAACTCATCACACAACTGCGTAATGGAATGAGTTGTGATGTTTGCAGAGACTCCCTGTTTATAGTTTTCGACCAAGGCTGTTGTTAGCTTAGGAATTAAGCTAACTCTGCTTTATGTTCAAGTTAAGTAAATTTCAATAATAAATACACCATTTTTGAGGAAGTTTCAGAACACCTGACAATATTTAGATAAGTTTTCTTAAGAATCACTAGTTAATCCAGTTAAGCCTGAAGATTGATTCCTAGGTCTTAGGATCTATATAAGTTTCTGATTTTTTGTTTTTCAGAACTAGATAAAGATTCCAGCCTTGTGTTATTTACAAAGGTTGAGAAATACTACCAAGTGTGAAGAAAGATACTAGTCGGGCAACGACCGAGTAGTTTACTCATAAACACTAATAAACGTGTGTTAGGAGATTCACGTTCCTCATCTTAAAAGGTTGAAGGCGTAAGAAGACCAACAACAATAGGGTAACTAGTTGGTAGGTCCGTCTCAATTTTCAATTGAGAGTCTGAAGTTGCATAGTATGCAAGTTGTAATTACTTAATAGTTGTAGAGTTTTTCTGGACTAAGTTCCGAGGTGTTTCTACTATTAGTAGTTTCCTCTTTAACAAATCTCCATGTCAATTTTTTTTTACATTTCCGCATATAATTTTTGATAGTTACAATTGTATCAACAAGTTGTGGATCTGTGATATATTTCTTTTCTCTTATATTCTTTAAGAGATGTATCATAACCTAGGTTTTCTAATTAGATCAAGCGAAAAAATTGGTGGTACTCTTGTAGTCAATCACTTTCAGGTTGTGATTGGTATCTTACCTGTTTATTCATTTATATTTCGTAATTTGTGATCACTTTATGTGGTAAAGTGATATAGCGTAGGTATTAATTCTTCATCGTCTAAACAATAATAAGAGTAGCATGATAGGTAATAAACGTGAGGAATTAAAAAAGTGGTCTTAATTAAAGTATGCCGATCAAATATTATTATAATTAAACTTTTAGAATTGGTTGCTATTCAGGTTCTTATTATTATTCTTCGGTTTCTAATTTCGTTTTCATAAACTAGATTCGTATGGGATCCAGATTTGGATTTTAGGTTTCAGTTTCAAGTACTTTTATTTGAAGATGTGCTTATTTGATTGATTCGAGTTGTTTTGAGGGCCAACATTGTTGTTGTTTTTTTCAAGACAATAATGTATGTTACCTCATGTTATGGAGTCAAAAGTGATTGTTGACTTCATAATTTGAGTGAACATTGATTGTTGAAACTAAACCCTGGTTTTACATTAATCTTTTTTCGTAGTTGTCGAAGACAAGAATCACATCATATTCTTATATTTGATTTTTGTTATAGTTGAAAAAAACGAGAATCAGATCCTCAATCCAAATTACAAACCCTAATTGTTTTTAATTTTTTTGTTGATTTTCTTCGTTTCCTTGATTGATTGATTGATTTGTTCGATCTTCTTAAAGTAAGATCTAATTGTTTTATTACTTCAACTTTGTTTGATGTTTTAGTAGGTTTTTTGAAAATTTGAATCAATTTTCTTCGTCAGTGTAAATGAGATCGAGTAGATAGAGAAAAAAACTAACAAAAAAAAATGTTTGGAATTTATTTGTTCGTGGGAAGAAAGGAAAAAAGTTTATTCGTCAATCGTGATGCTACCAAATAAAAAATGTTCGAATAATGCGCGAGTAAAAACTTTCTCTCTTTCTTTTTGAAGGGTAAAAAAAAGAAACACTTTCCCTTGAGTACTTTTGAAGGGATAGTTTTCTAGGGGTATGCTCCAATTTTTCATCTGATCAGCTGATTCTTACTAACACAGTGTTGGTTTTGCATATATCTAGTTTGGTTGGAAGAATCATAATCCTAAGAATTCAATTATGGGGTAATCTAATTCTTGGAATAAAATTCCAAAAAATTGAATTCAAACCAACAAATTAACGTTGGGTTGAGGTAGTTCAATTACTTTTATTTTTACCTTGGAATTTAATTTCATTGCAATATTGGACAAGTTCAATAAATATCTAGTATTACTATTATTTTGAAGAGTATCCGATTTCTATAAATAAAAAATCTTAATTACATATAATTAATTTGTCATATTAATTCAAATAATTAGACGTATTCCTAATAAATTAGATTACTACCTTTTAATTTCTTGAACCAAACATGCTAATACGGTTGAATCATTATCGGCCGTCAAAACATACTGGTGGAATATCCGACGAATAAATTGCTGCTTTCACACCTTGTACAGTTTTACTAAAAATATTTCTATACGAATTTCATTTATCTCCACTCTACTTATCATCTGCTGCTTCCCGTGCCTCTCCTCTACCACTACTACTCAGCCATGAACGTACTGGTAAATGCAACTTGGATTAAATAAAGAAAACCAAATAATTCACTTCTACTATCTTTTTTCCCGAATTAATTTCATCTTATGTATTTGTTTTTCAAATAATTCCCAGGCCAAGATAACGATGCAGAAGAAAGACCTAGACAAGGAAGATGACCCATCACAACGCTCTGTTTCATGGGTCGAAACCCTTGACGCTGTTTCACGCCAGTATAAGTTCGAACCTAATGGTAGTTTCTCTGTAAGTCTTATCTCTCACACACTTTTTGAATTTTCAGTTTTAGGTTTTTTTTTACTGCCTGCAATTGCTCATACTGTATAAACCCGATACCCTAGTAATGTATAATAGAGCTCTGCAGATTCATCCAATTTCGTATGGTGTGAAAGTTATACTCTTTATCAAACACGGCGGTATGTTATATTATGCTGAATTAAGATTATTGACCTTTCCACTGTAGGTTAAGCTGGTAGACGACTCTAGACCAGTCGCTCATAAAGTTGTTGAATCGTTTCTGAATAAGTTTTTTCCATCAGGATATCCTTACAGGTAAACCTCATCAGTCACTCTTGGTATTATTACTATTCTTTTGTTTTCTACTATTTCGGCTCTTAACTTTTAGTTTGCAATTTACTGGTGATGCAGTGTAAATGAGGGGTACCTTAGATACACTCAATTCAGAGCAATGCAACATTTTACCAGTGCTGCACTCTCAGTATTGTCAACTCAGGTCTTCTTCTGTTTCTTGTATGTTTGTGATTTATAGTTTCTTTAGTTGCTTTATTATAGCATGAGTTCTGGTTGGGAGTTGGTTCAGAGTTTTTTTAAATTTGCACCTTTCAATAAGTCTTTACAGTTTAATACATGCTTGCAGTCGAGTAGTTTTGTTAGTTTGCATCCAAGAATAGCTGGGGGAGCCAGAATGTAGCGGGACTTTGGTGTCCCCCCGAGAATGGATACAAGTTCAACTATTCAGGGCATACAATGTGAGCCTAACTCAGAATGTCAGATGGCAGTTCACTAGCCTGTTTGCTCATCCATTGTTTCTTAGTTGCATTAAGCTTACACATCTTTTTATTCCTATCGCGCATACCCCATCCAAGTAGTTTATCCACCCAGCAGGTAGAGCCAACATACTGTATTCGTCTAGAAAGAATCTCATCTCATATATTCGCAACTTGGATCTGTCCTCTTATAATTGTAGTTGTATATCCTAAGGGCTGTTGTAGCGTACAATTAGACTGATTACTCCTATTTGTCTGGTGTCTTAATCTTACCTTTGTACAGTCACTGCTATTTGCTGCAGGCTTGCGACCTACCCCTGCACAGGCAACTGCTGTCAGTTGGGTAAGAACGAATTTGAACCCCATCTAGATTTTAGAATTGAAGATCTTGCTTAAGTTACCCTTATGTTCAACCTTGCTGATATGCCAGATTCTGAAGGATGGAATGCAGCATGTGGGGAAATTAATCTGTAGTAACTTGGGTGCCAGAATGGATTCAGAGCCAAAGCGTTGGAGGATACTGGGTCTGTATTTTGTATTTGCATCCTTCTTTTTCCACTCACTCTTTACTCTGTCTATCTACAAATTGTACTTGTGATTAGCTAATCATAAAACTAAATCAACTGTTCAGGTATTTTTTTGATTCTCCAAGTTAAAGATGTGTTAAAGCAAACACACCTTGTTTTTTTTTTCTTTTGCAGCTGATGTTCTCTATGACCTTGGCACTGGATTGGAAGTTCTATCTCCGCTATGTCCGCATCTTTTTCTTGAAATGGCTGGACTTGGCAATTTTGCGAAGGTACCCCTTTTGTATCATGAAATTAAAATATCAATGTTTCTCCATTTTGTTTTTGGGAAGTAACTATAGACTAATTTAGGTCAATGGTCATTAACCCTGTAATTTTTATATATTCTGTTGTCAATCCCTATTTCTGCCCATGGGCACTGTGTAACATTAGATGCTGTGTATCCCTTTGCTCATGTACTTTTATAATGGATATTGTCCCAAACCAACCTTTTCTTTTATTTTGCATCTAATAGGGAATGGCAACTGTTGCTGCGAGAGCAACAAGGTTGCCAATATATTCTTCTTTTGCAAAAGAAGGCAATTTAAGTGACCTATTCGCAAAAGGGGAGGCCATCTCTACTCTTTTCAATGTCGTAGGACTAGGCGCAGGCATTCAACTAGCTTCTACAGTTTGTTCAACAATGCAAGGAAAGGTACACCCTTCGTATCTACGAAGTAATAACAACAGAACAGTTTTACATTCAGATATTAATTGATCACAATTTAAAGTCTAAACAGCTAGAGGATAAAGTAGAAAAACTTTTGACAGTAGACTTTCAGGATTCAGGAAGTTAATTTGGTATGTTAATGCCTTCAGAGTCAATAGGTTATAACTGTTCCTACTGCTTTTCATTTCTTACCTTTTGTAGATGGTAGTTGGTCCGGTGCTTTCTATTTTACACATATATAGTGTTGTTGAAGAAATGCGAGCAGCTCCAATTAATACATTGAATCCGCAACGGACAGCCATGATTGTAGCTGACTTTGTTAAGGTGTGATTCTTATACTTTTGATTTAGTTTGGAAGATCTTTTATTAATGTTACAAAATGTGATGCCTTTTCCCACTACAATAATATCCAGAGAGGAAAGATATCAAGTCCTGCGGACCTAAGATACCAAGAAGATCTTCTCTTTCCGGGGCGACTAATAGAAGATGCAGGAAGTGTGAAGGTTGGTAGAGCTATTCGCAAAGCCATTAAGCCTTCAAAACTTCATGAACTGAAGGAAATATTCCCTGATGAGAAGTTTATTTTAAGTTGTAGTACTGGTAAATCTACCGATATGATATTGGCGCAAAATGCAACAGGCGAAGATGCACTTAAAGGGTGGATAGTGGCCGCATTAGCTGCAAATATCGAACCATCTGTAAATTCATCGAATGAAACAAACTTCAAAGAAGCTTACAAGCAGATGAATAACTTATTTCCGAAGTTTGTTTCCGAGTTAAAAACTAAAGGTTGGCATACTGATCGTTTTCTGGATGGAACAGGAAGCCGTTTTGCTTGGTAATTCCAAGGGATTGGGATTAAGCATTAATTTAAAGTTCTTTTATGTAAATGATTGGTGGTACTTAAGCATAGAATATCTGATTCCTCTAAAAGATCCTTTAGAAAGGGCAGTTTTGTACTCTCCTATTTGATGAACTGGAACTGTATTGGATTTGTTTTTCCCTCACTTCCCAAGAGGAAGTATGCTTTTCAAGGTTTTTTTCTTTCTTTTTGGAATTAAAGAACTTAGATTGAAAGAGGAACTAACCAGAGTTGGATTATCCCAGAGTTACAAGGTTACTACTTACCTTGTCCACAGTAGAGTTATCTAATATTAGCGCATTCATATTTGATCGATTGATTGATTATGGTTGCTAAATAAAAAAAAACTGGGCGAGATAGTCATAAATTTGTGCTCCGTTGCAATTAGCTTCCTTAGCTATGATGTGAGCCACATTATTCCCTTTAGCTAGGATTGATCGATGGATGCAAGAGTAACCCAAAACACTTGTAGCTCCTTCCAGGGTATGAGAAGCTTGTTGTAGCTCCTATTAAGGCAGAAAAGATCTCCTGCATGACTATCACAGACTGCACTTCTTATGCCTCATTAAACATGCTTCCATCGTCCGAAAATCAAATGTAACCAATGTCGAGCAAATGAAAATTACGACATCTCTTCAGCAAAGAAAAAATCCTCCTGGAGGAGCATAAAGAGGGACTCCGTTGTCAGGATTCGCTTCAGCGAGTTGATAAAGAAGGTTCTTCAATTCTTGAGGAAGCTCACTAGGTCTAAGGACAACCTGTCTACCGTGTCTTTTCCCATATTTCGCCATGTAATCAGCAATCATGTTATGATATCTTGGCATTGTCTTCGCAAGATCTGCATATCCAATAAATTGAGCTGCCAAGTGTGTTATTTCTTTAAGGATATGCCAGAAAAGCGGAGTGTCTCGGGTAAAGAATTCTTGACGCAAAACCTGCAGATGAGTCCTTCGTTTTCGGGGTGATGCGAACACTCCGACGCGTTTCAGGCCGAAAATTTTCGAGGACATCATGAGCCCAGCAATGATTAAAGACAACTTGCAGTCTCTTGATTCCTAATATTTTTGCAACTCGATAAGCTTCTAAAACACCTTTGAGTTGATGGTACAGTGGGGAAACTGGTTTTTCTGTAAACCAAGAACAGGCAATAATTGGGTGGCCAAGATAATCTCTTACATGTTCTCTCTAAAATAACCATCAGTATTCACCCAATAGATGTAATCAGGGGAAATAGAATGCTCTGAGCGGAAACGAATGGTCGGCACAAATTTCTCATCATCAAATATAAAGGGATTTTCATCATCAGATGGAGTAGAAGAATCCTATGATCGGGGATCTATTAGCATAATCAGAAGAATACATAGATCTAGATGAAGGAGGAAAACGAACACACCTATCACCAGGAAAATATGTTGTTCTTCTGCTCTTAGATACATCTTTTTCCTCCACCTTCACACCATAATAGTCAGGTACCTTAGGTTCTTCCTCATCCTGCATCACATCCTTGGTACCGGTAACAGCCTTTTGGGGGACTACTGGCTCAGAGCATGATGCTTGGAAGTAATCTTCATCATATCTATTCCTCATAGACATGATAATCTTGCGCTCTTGTTTGTACGATGACGAGACTTCAATCTTGTATTTATATTATTTCTCCTTCTTCTTCTGATTTTACTTTGCTCGTTCGTTTGTTTCTATCGGCTGGTTGGTTCGTTCACTTGATTTGGTTGCGTGCCAATAAATACCTAAGTAAAATTGACAAGCCTGAGCGAAATACCATCCGTATCATCTGTACGTTTTGAACCCAACTTAGTTTTACGAACTTCCTGCCTAAAATGAATATGTGTATTTATGATATTATCGAATTATACGATTTGTATAATACTTTGTCATGTCATCATCAGTTTACTATTCTCTATCACATTTTTTACTTACACAATTAACACAATTAACACAAGTATCATGAATACCTAGTAAAATTTGTGTCATTTGTCAAAATTAAAAGCTCATTGTTGTCATGTGCCTAAGTTTGCATTCTCTTTATTCCACTCATCCCACATTTTATTTGCTATGCTATCTCGCCACTGATTAGCATCTTCTCGTTGTTGTTTTTGAGTTTGATTTTGGGAAAGATTATCTTCAAGATCTATTTGTTCAGTTGAAGTTTGAGTTGACCGTCCAACGAGATCGACGAAACGTATCACGAATAACGACATACCGAGAATTTTGACCAACAATAAGTAAGAATGTGCCAAGCATTTCTTCAACAGAGATAAAGCGTGTATCTTGTACATGTGTTCTTTCTCTAATTATATGGCATAATTTTTGAAACACATATGTCCAAGCAATCTAATAAGATTTGAGTGTTTGAGGGTTGACAAAACAATTATTTTGTTTACAAACTCATAATTGGCATGCTCATCTATTTTTTTACAGTAATTTTCATCCCATCTGGAAGAACTCCCTGTTAGATTATAACTAGTCAACAAACACAAGTGCCAATCTAAGCTACAAATTAAATTGGGGAGAAAGAGAGAGCACTAGACCTTGTAAAGTCGTACAAGTTCACAAATCCTATTTGCTGGATTGAAATTTTGAGTAGCAGCTTTTATGAGTTTCACAGTAAAATATCCACTTTCATATGCCTCATCATCATGTTCTATGAATAGATCAAAAACATAGTAAAAACAATAATTAATAAATTCGTTTATGAGTTTGAATAAATAAATACTATAAAGATCATAGTAAAAATTTATAAAACTGTGATAATATCAATGATATACTGATGTATCCCTACCATTAAATCGATCAGCTCCAATAATATTGACCATTTTTTACTTCTACTTTCAGCTGAACCTTCAAAATTGAAATAATTGATCAGTGATGATCAGGAGTCAGGACGATGAAATAAACCTTTGTTACAAGAACAAAAATGAGAGGAAAGAACAAGGGAGGAAGAACCAACTAGGAAATAGTACTACGCCCTAGATTTATTAACGGTTTCGGTTTGGGTTTCTGGAGGTTGAAATAGTTGAGAAACATGAGTTCTTTTTGTTTCTTCTTCTAGAGGATTCGTGGTATAAAGAAAGGCGGAGGAATGAAGAAGAAGGAATAGTCGTGGATGGATTTGATCATCCGATAAGGATGAGTAATGAGGACCTTAGGATTATATATGTTTTACCCAAATTTTCAAGTCTCTCAAAATATCACATATAAGGGAGAGATTTTGCTCATGCCTATTTTCTCAAAAAAGTCTCCCAAAATCCCAATAAGTAACAAATCAATGATTTTGAAGTCTTAATCCAATAACAAGAGTGTTTGAGTGACTTTTAACAAATCCTAATCCAATAACAAGAGAGTTTGGGAGAATTTAAAAGACTTGGAAAAAGTCGCTATCCAATATCAAGAAAGTTTGGGAGACTCTCTGGAAATCTCAATTGACTAACAACATATTTGAGAATTTTCTATAAGTCTTTATAAATCACAATTGACTACCCCTGTTAGATTTTGAAATCAATGATTTAAGACTTTGAGGGATTTTCATAGACTTATGTGTTAAAATATACCATAAAAAGCTTGATTAAAATCTCTCATAAATATGTGATATTTTGAGATATTTTTTTTTTTAATTTTTCTTAAGGATTAAATATAAAAAAACAAAAACAAATAAGCTACAATTATGCCCATACAAATACAATAAAAAAGTATAAATGTTATCTTCCAAACCCGATATGATTGAGAGATTACAATCCCCATATTCATGTTCATGTTCGTTTAATTTTTATTTGACAAACATAGTTATAATTTTTATTATGCATGTTTACAATGATACTTTTTTATTAAGTTTTTTTTTCTATTAATCAACAAATTTTAATTTATTCAAATTAAAATCGTGATTACATGATCGCTTATAAGAATAACAAAAACGTCAAAATACAAGATAATAAAAACCCTAATACAAATAAAGATATCAATTATAAGTAAATCGCAGAAAGAGCCATAAACCGCAAAGATATCCAATTTATGTATATGTAATAGGGTTGGATGATGGTATTATCCGGAATCAAATCCAACCATTTAATATGATTTTCTTCTCTTCAATAAGATATGCCTAAAAGAAAGGAGTAATTTTCCCATAATCTTGTAAATCCAAACGAACCCGGATGCCCTAAATCCCTTTGATTGAAAACGAATTCAAAGCAAAACCGTGTTGAATAGTTGATGTTCTTGAATCGAGAATAACAAGCCATGAACCAACAATCAAGGTTTGAATAAATCATCCCCAAATGGCAAAGAAAAATCGCCCCAAATAGCGAAGAAATATGTCGAACGACATTAAAAAACAATAGAAAACTACTTTTATTCAATAAACTACCTACTAAAACTTAAAAAGAAAAGAAATCTTGCTTAGATTTGGTCCAAAAGAACCAAACCTGAGCAAAAAACTAATGGAGACTGGGTCTTTTTTTTTTCTTATAGTGAAGAGGAAAAAGAGAGGAAAGAGAAATTTGACAGCTACTACTCTCTCATTAAGCTATTGATTGATTTATTTATTTTGTATAATTAGTTTTCTAATTTTTTGTATTTAAGTGGAATTTATATATTTCTTTTGATGCAAAAAACATACATTCATCCCCATTTATTTTGTTTATGTAAATCACTGAGACTTTTTAAAAATCACTCAGATAGTCTCGAATAGGCTATGAACTCACAGAGAGTCTTCCAAAATCTCTTAAATAAAAAGTCTCTAGATCTCTCTACAAATCACTTTGACTAATCCCCTGTTACATATGCCAATCTAAGCCCTATATCACCAGCGTACATGTTATTTTTTGATTATAATGCATATATCATATGTATAGATCATTTAAATCATAAAATCATAGTACCTAAGATGAGATTATGTTAAAAATGATTTTTTTGCATGTTAATATGATATTAACATGTAAAATAAAAAATCATATTATTTCTCCTCCTTCTTCTGATTTTGCTTTGCTCGTTCGTTTGTTTCTATATAATAAAAAACCCTAACTCATCGGCTGGTTGGTCGTTCACTTGTTTTGGTTGTGTGCCAATAAATACCCGAATAAAATTGACAATCCTGAGCTAAATACCATCTGTATCATCTGTACGTTTTGAACCCCGACTTAGTTTTGTGAAATTCCTGCCTAAAAGGAATTATATGTGTATTTACGATATTATCGAATTATACGGTTCGCATAATACTTTTCCATGTCATCACCAGTTTACCATTCTCTATCATATTTTCTAATTTTGGAATCTTACAGGGGGTTAGTGAATTTGGATTTACAGAGAGTCCTAGATATTCCAAATCTCTTGTTAGTCGATCGAGACTTTGAAAAAATCTCTAAGAAGATTGGATAGAGACATTCTGAAAGCCAATAGAATTCTTTGTTGTTGCATTTAGATTTTGAAATCAATAATTTAAGACTTTGAGAGATTTCCATGGACTTATGTGTTAAAATATACCATAAAATACTTGACTAAAGTCTTTCCTAAATAGGTGATATTTTGAGAGACTTTTTTGTTTAATTTTTTTTAAGGATTAAATATTAAAAAATAAAATAATAACAATGACCAAATAAACTATAATTATGCCCGTACATATACAATAAAAAAGTATAAATGTTATCTTCCAAATCTCATTATGATTGAGAGATTACAATCCCCGTATTCATGTTCATATTCTTTTAATTTTTATTTGAGAAACATGGTTATAATTTTTATTATGCATGTATACAATGATACTTTTTCATTAAGTTATTGATTGATTTATTTATTTTGTATAATTAGTTTTCTAATTTGATGTATTTAAGTAGAATTTATATGTTTCTTTTGATGTAAAAAAACATATATTTATCCCTATTTATGTTGTTTATGTAAATCACTGAGACTTTTTAAATATCACCCAGATAGTCTGGAAGAGTCTATGAACTTACACAGAGTCTTCCAAAATCTCTTACATAAAAAGTGTCTAGATCTCTTAACAAATCACTTTGACTAACCCCCTGTTACATATGCCAATCTAAGCTCTGTATTACCAACATACATGTTATTTTTTTTATTATAATGCATATATCATTTAAATCATAAAATCATAGTACCTAAGGTGAGATTATGTTAAAAATGATGTTTTGCATGTTAATGTATATCAAATTTTGTGTAACGAATTCGTATCTCTAATATAAATTATACGCATACGTATGTCGTTCCGAATTATTTCCAAATCACGAATCGTTAACCGAATAGTGGATCGGATTTACATTCCGCCAAAATGAATAATACTCGTACGTTTGTCGTCCTGAACTTTTCCCGTATTGCTAACTAGGGTTCAAACCTCATTCCACAATCACACGATATCCAAGTTGAATATACTCTGCATAATTTAAACTAGAAATTACTATTAGTTACCATATATATGGGCCAGTTTAATGACTACCCGTCATTAATCGGGGTTATTTTTTTCAAAAAGAGTAAATTTTTTGGACCCAAAACTTTCAAAGTGTATTTTCCAAGTTCCTATAGTACCATGTTATATATATATATATAGATATATATATATATATATATATATATATATATATATATATAACTATAATTTAGGTTAAATCTTATTCGTTTTATTCCGTTTCTATCTCGAAATATAAGGTTTTAGGGATTTTTTTTTCTATTTATCTCGGTTGAATATCCCAGACTCTTCTTGTTTGAAACTAGGGTTTTGAACTTAAAATCGATAAGAGATCGAAATTAATAATTTTATTTAATTGATTGTGATTGTTGATTTGTATTTTAAGAATTAATTTTTTAATTTTTAAAAGCAGAAGATATGGTTGAAAAGAGGGATGATGAAAAACATGAGTATGATGAAATGATCCAAAAAAGGAATCAGAAATTGAGGAGGAGGAAGAAGAGTGTGTAGTTGAGTGAGAAAGAATTATTAGGGTTATTGATGGATATGAGTGTTAGAGCACTTCTTGATCGATTCCAATAGACATTGGTATGTCAAGTTTAATTATCAAGTTTAGATCAATACCAAAACTCACCTCATAAATTACTTAATAAAATCATCTTTGTTTAGTTAGACTTGGAAATTAAAAATCTTGAGATAAAACTTTGGTTAATCTTTAAAATCACTAAGCACAATCTCTGCATCAGGATAATTAAGCAATTAATAAGAATTCAACTATAAGAATTAATTTTCGAAACTAAATTTATTGTATCTGCTTTTAAGGTACTTAAGATTCCGATTGTTTGTTGAAGACGATTTTTTACAATTCTTCTATGTTAGCTTTGTAATATGATAAAAAGGCAAACTAGAATATAAATATCTTTAGTGTTTGTGGTTTAGGACTACCGAGTTCAATTCCATTTGCTTAAATGTTTAAATATATACGTAGGGAAAAGATAGATCTTTTTCTTGTAGTATCTTCATATAAGCACTTTAAGACTCTTTACAAATCACAAATATGAGTTAAGATTGTCTCAAAAGATGCTGTTGAAAATGAGCGAACGATGTTTTAGGTGATCATATACTGTATATATTCAGATTCTTTTTGGCGTTTGAGGTTTGTCAAGTGGTTATTACTTCGCAAAAAAACTAACTTTTTTATTTCTAGAAGTCGTTTTAAAATTGTGCCTCCGAACTGGTTTTGGAGAAGCCTTTTCTTGGCCAAGTCCAAAGGGAGACAAAATAGCTTTCTTTGATACAACATGTGAAGTCTAAACTATATTTACATAGCTAAAAATTTAATAACATTATAATGGAAGAGATAAATAAATGCAGTTTTTTAAAAGCTGAACAAGGTCGATTATCTTTCTTGTCAAAGCAACACTAAATCAGATGACTCTGATGTATTTGTTGTTGGAGAAAATGAATTATTATTATTATTTGGTTTTTGGTCTTGGTATGAATGGATCTTAGGACTAAGGGGTCACTAAGGAACTAAGCTAACTAGCTCATTTTCACTTTTGTGAATGAACCTTTAGTCCCACATTGGAGAAACTAAAGATGATTCTTCTCCTTATTACCTAGAAAGTTGCTTATAAGGGAGGGCCCTTCGGGTTTAGAAGCTTTTGTGGTTGGGGGAGGACTAAGGCTATGGGCTAGTTGGTGCAACCATGTTTTTCTCACATGCGCGGTGCTTCGCACCGAAGCACGCACAGGCTCGGGTGCGCTTGCGCTTGCGCTTGTGGGTGTGGGTGTGCTGCGGGAATGAGTATGGTTACGGGTGCGGGCGTAGCTAAGGCTGCGGGCCAACCAAGACTTACGTTTTTTGAACATAGTATATTTTCTTAAAAGAATTTAAGACTAAATCAATTTTTTTTAATGTGGGAGGCGTATGACCCGACGAGATTTTAGGAGAGAATTATTCTTAACCGTTTTAAATCCGTTTTAACCATTAACTCCGTGCTTCATGCGTGGAATTGAATTTCAACCATAATGTCCGTGATTTATGCACGGAATTGATTACCATATTCTCATCTTCTACCTATAAATGAAAACAAATTTCTTCATTAGAACTCACTCCAGAAGCAGCTACTATCCTGTCTTCTTTTCCCCTCTTCTTGCTTTGTTTTGTGCACTTTGCTCGTTTATTTCCCTTCCATCTAAATTGTTGTTAAGTTCTAGAGGGTGACTAGTATTTTGCTTATACTAGTCATAACGGGCAGTTCTATCCTGGACACATCTCCTTTGTTGGGGTATAACATCTCTCATTATTGAGGAGTACCCGAGGACTATTGTGTTAAGGACAATTTGCTGAGCAGGTGGCTCTGTCCATTGTGTGTTTATAAATCAGAGATTTCTTAACCTTAACAATTTCTCCTGTTTAGTGTATTTCCATTGTTGCAGATCCAACAATCTTAACACAATAATTATTCTTATGTAACAATGGCTAAAAGTGATGTTGACAGATCACAAAAATTCAGTGGAAAAGATTTCAAAAGATGGCAATCCAAGATGTTGTTCTTTCTGAGTTTTCATATGTTGGATGAATTAGTTCTGAAACCTTTTGATGGGACTTTGAATGATGCGGGAAATGAAAGAGAGTTAGAAAGTTGGGGTAGACAGAACTGTATGGCCAAAAATCATATCTTGAACTGTTTAAAAGATGCATTGTATGATTTCTATAACGCAAAAGAGAACTTCTCTGTGTTTGATTTATGGGCTGCTTTAGAAGCAAAATATGAAGCGGAAACTGCTGGAAGTAAGAAGTTTTTGGTAGCCAGGTTCCTGGAATTCAAAATGATAAATGACAAATCTGTGGTTGACCAATTCCTTGAACTTCAGCGAATTAATAATGAAATTATTGCTGAAGGTATGGTGATAGATGAAAAATTTCAAGTGTCTGCGGTAGTTGAGAAATTACCTTCTTCCTGGTCTGAATACAAACGAAGGTTGAGACATGAAACTGGTGAAGTCAATATGGTTGAATTGGGTAAGAAGATTCAAGTGGAAGAATTGTTGTGTTCCAAAGACAATAACGTATCTTCCGCAAGGGACATGTCCAACAAAGCTCATGTAATTGAACACAAGTCTTCCAATACTGAGAAGAGCGCCCGCAGCAACCGCAAGCCTGGTATAGCATCTCTCATTATTGAGGAGTACCCGATGACTATTGTGTTAAGGATAATTTGCTAAGCAGGTGGTGTGTCCATTGTGTGTTTATAAATCAGAGATTTCTTAACCTTAACAATTTCTCCTGTTTAGTGTATTTCCATTGTTGCAGATCCAACATTTGTTCGTAAACAATGTCGTATTTCATTTGACCATGTAAAACTCAGATCTTGTTCATTTGAATAAATTGAAACCCTTCTTATTGGATAATCGTGGTACTTCCCAAAAATTAAAATTCTTGACCAATGGAGGAACAATATCACCGTTTTTATTCAATAAGATACCCAAATGGATGATTGACTCATTTCATACTAGAAATAATAGCAGGTTAGTCGATATATTTGATTTGTATCGTATTTTATACATTGGAAACTCGTTAGCGGCTGGAACTGCAAGTTATCCAGAACGTATCAGTTTAATTGATGAAACCAACTAGTCACTCTTTCTGCACCAAATGCTCGGTATCTGATAGTTCTAACTCATGTACATGAAATTCTTGCCCTTTTTGAAACATTACCTCGATCTGCTCCAGAGATTTTCCTTTTGTTTCAGGAACACAAATGTGAACGAAAGCAACTGAGAGAGCTGAAATCACAGAAAAGATGAAGAACGTTCCCGCCACTGTAATTGCACGTGCTACTGAGAGAAAAGACATGGAAATAAAGCTACTGCTCACTCTGTTAGCAACTGCTCCAAGAGCTGCTGCTTGAGATCTATATTTTAGAGGAAAGATTTCAGATGTCAAGACCCAGCAAATCGGACCAACTCCTACTGAGAAAAAAGCTACATTTGAACACACCAATAAAATTGCTACGGAGATCCCAAAGGTTCCATGACCAGAAAAGCAAAGAGAAATGACCAATCCAAACAAACAAGTCGTCATCCCAATTGTGCTAATATACAACAATGGCTTTCTTCCTACTCGATCAATAAGAAAAATTGCAATCAAGATGAAAATAGTCTTTGAGAATCCGATAGCAACAGTAGCAGCGAGAAGAGACGTTTTATCCTTGATCCCAGTTTCTCTAAATATTGTTGGACCGTAACATACAGTAGCATCAATACCTGTAATCTGTTGAAAAAGTTGAATTCCCATGCCGGTAATTAGCATTCGTCTAAGAGAAGGATTCGGGTTCAGCATCTCACGCCAGACAGCTTTCTCTTCTATTTCCAAATTAGCAGTTACAGCTGCTTTTTGAATTTCAGCTAATCTCTCTTCTACTTCAGTTTCACTTTCATTAGTTTTTATCATAACAGCTCTTGCATCTTCAATCCGGTTCTGCATAACAAGCCATCTCGGGGACTCGGGGATTATGAATAGTGCAAATCCAATAAACACTGATGGAAGAATCCCCACAACAAGCATAACCCGCCAGCTGTAATGTACAGGAAGGCCTGAAAATGCATAGTTGAGACATAACCGAGAAGGATGCCAAAATTCACGAAGATTTCAGGGTAAGAAGTAAGAGATCCTCTGGCAGAAGTAGGGGAAATTTCAGCGATATAAACGGGAGCGATCATGACTCCGAAACCTATTCCGATACCAGCCAAGATTCTGCCTATCATGAGTACGAAAAATGATGGTGCGACAGCCATTATACATGCACCTGTTTGAAAGACAACAGCTGCAAAACCCATGGTCCATTTTCTTCCAATTGCATCTGAGGCTTTGCCACCACCTAAACTACCAAAAAGTGACATAATGCTCAAACAACCTACGAGAACTTCTACTTGAACTTCGGTTATCTGTAGGTCCTCTTGAATGAACAAAATTGCTCCACTCATTACACCTATATCTGCCGAATAAGAGAAATTACACATAACTTGGTATCCTAGGAATGGAGAAATATATATAATAGAGAGAAGCAATGACAGAAAATTTGTTTTACCATAGCCAACAAGAATGGTATTGAGAGAGGCGAATATAGCACACGTAATAACGAATGGGCGCGTCGAAGATGAGCTGATGGTCCATTACCATCATTTTCTATAAGCTCTCGATCCATCCTACGGTACTTGTTTCTGTCTCCCCGTGAGATATTAGACAACTGAGCGTCTCCTTCCTCATTATCTTGCGATCCCATCTCTTTCTCTTTCTCTTTCTTTCTCTGAAGGTAGGAAATGTAGGTGGTGAGACAATTAGATGAATAGATATTGTTTCTGCCAATGTCACCTCTTACATTTCAATGATTCCGTACAAAAATAAACCCATTGTTCAATATCTAATTGATGATGTAAGGAATGATACATAACAGACAAGTACATCATAAATTGGGTTTCAAATGTTTGAGATTTTTAAATGGAAGAATTCAAACAAAATAAAAATGTTAGATTTCAGAGAAATCAATGTGAAATTAATTTATCTTTGTTGAAAAAGATAAATAATTTAAAGGTCTAGATTATTAATTTTCGACAGCAATTCCGAAATATTTGGAGAAGACATTTCCTCTCTCTGAAAGTTACACAAGAAATACGGGGAAAAATATTTATTAATAATAGCAAATTCATGTCTTCTGCAACCACAAATGTTTTGTGATATATTTTTACTAATTTAAACAGATTTCTATTTGAATTGGCTGGAGACTTGGCCTTGGTACTGCTGCTTAGCCAGATTTAATAATAGACACGGTACATATTTACCAGAAAAATAAATAAATATGTCGGTTTCTATACAGAAAAAAACAATGATATTCCGAATATGTTACTGTGGGTCCAATTCCACGGTTCGCCCCGAATGAGTATAAAGGAGGGTCCCATTTCCTAAACCTAAACCGCTACTAACCATAGAATCGTTTCTATTTCCGCCATTGGATATAATCCGCCGGATAAACCGTGGGATAACCCAGTGTGTCTATCATCTCTCATGATAATCACCTTCTTCTCTCTCTCAAATCAGTCACCTTATAAAAAAAATGGTCTCCGATCAAAGTAGTCAATATCGGATTTCGATGAATATCGAATTTCAGTGAATATCGGTCGGGACCGAGACACTGGTACGCATCTATATTTAGGTGAATATCAGTGAATATCGGGAAATATCGACATCTTGGATAAACACTGAAACCGATATTATCGACGGTATCTCGACCGAGATTGACTACATTATCTCTGATTGACCTAAAATGGAAAACTACATCGAAGAGGATATGCCGATTGTGGATTGCCAGCATGTGGGCCTTAGGTGCAAATCGGAATTTTTTACCCTCACAAGGACAAAAAACGTACAAATAAATCAAGAGGTGCAAACATGTACTATTGTTTTGCATGCGAAAGCTGCTAAAGCTTGTGTCGTATTTATATTTTTACAAAAAAACTACACTTTCCATTAAAAAAATGATATTTTTACTTTTTTAATTTGATTTATTTTTAGATAAAAAATAAAATTAGATAAAGTTTTTTTGAAAATAATATGATATAACAAAATTGATTGAAAATAGGCATAGCCTCTTGCTCCCGAGTAACAACTTGGCGTGTTTTCCACCATTACTTTTTACTTTTCACCCTATATAAGGCAGCATATTTCCAGGTAATTTATACGTCCGGAGGGAGATTAGGGTGTATGCACCAAGCCGATTCAGACATTAACGAGATATAGTCAACAACAAAATACAACGAAAATGATGATGCAGACATATATAAAACTAGAGGGTTCTCTCTGTACTTTTTATTCTATATGTTAAAAGGTTCACCCCTGATATTGTTCATTTTCACGGCTAAATTCGATGTCTAAATTCAAGGAATTAAGGACATTGTACATACTTACATTTTTTCTTCCTCAAAAAGTATTCCACTACATCATAAAAAGTTAAAAAATGATTAAGAGATAATAAACGAATATGGGTTGAATTTAACCACTCTAGTGCAATTCAGACTGATTTTTTAGTATATAAATCTGAATTATGATTATCTAGCTAGATTGGATTACAAAAGATAAACCTCATTTACTAATCAAATCAGAAAAATATGATTACATCATTCACCCAAATATACACTGCTTAATTGAATTTTATACTAATATAAAGTCGGGAAGATAAAGGGTTATATTAAATATATAAACTCAATCTTTTCATGGTATAAATTTTATGGGCTCACTACCACAATTCTACTCCATAACTCGGAAGTTGGATGTTCGTAAATATTTTCTATAATAAAAATAATCGGTAAAAAAATTAGTATTGATAAGTTTCGAATTCAGACAACTAATATAATTATTGATGATTTTATCAATACGCGCATATTTATTGTATAATTTATCATTTTAGACGTAGCAAGATTTGATTTGTGTGATTTTACTTTATCTTGAACAGGTTCCAATGTTCACATCCCTAGAACTTAACATGATAGACTCTGTGTCAATAATGTTAGAAAGTTACGTGCAAATGATGTTGCACCTATCATCACTGTTGAAAATTAATAAGCGCCTAAGCTATGCTTCTTAGACGTGTTTTTGTTTTAATGGAATCAATTCTTTGATCAGTTAAGTCTTTGCATAACATTGTTTTTCTCTTACTCGGCAAGTCTTCGCTTAGCTTTTAGTCTTTATTATAGGACGAATATGAATAGTGCATCACAGAACGTGTTTTCTTTTTAATTATTTTTTACTGAAAAAAGAAGAATTGAAAAGTTTATTGCGACTACTCTTAAGTCTTAAGTTTCAACAATGGAGTTCTGCAAAGAAAGGCCTATCTTAAAGTTTAATCAGCTGAAGTCTTGACTTTGTAATTGAGCGTAGTGTGTGAAGTGTGAATTCTCAGGGTCCTTGGACTCCTTTTCCTACAGTTTTCTCCATTTTGCATCGTCAATACATTAAGTGGTCTTTTCTCATTATTTCTCTCCCATGTCTCTTCCTAAAATCTAAAATAGGCTATTACCCCTTGGCCCTTGTGGTATATACTTTGCATGGATATTCTAGGAATAATATGAGTTCACTTCATTTAATATCGACAGTCAATTTTTTACACTTAGGAACACGTTTGTCAAAAATTGACTAACCGACTAAATGTAACATCACAAAAAACTATCACAATGTAATACCCTATTTATTTATTTATTTATTATTTATTTATCAGGCCGTGGGTTATAAGCCCAAAGGTGTTACTATCTAACAACATAAAATCCAACAAAATAAATTTGTCACAAAAAACTCATTAGAACCCAACTGTTTAAACTACCCTCTCTTAAAACCGTTCAAACTCATGTACTTCTTCCTAATTCAATTCAAAACCTCATTATTTCCTTCTTCAACCACTTCCAAAATTCCAACCGTTCAGCAGTTTCAAAATCATCAGAAAAATCTCCTGAAACAACATCATCTTAATCTTCATAAATATCAACCTGATCGTCATCGTCATCGTCATCATCATCTGGATCACAACCAGTAAATTAAAAAACTGAATCATAAAACTGAATTTCTGATTCTCAAACGGTTGTTCATCATCATCATCAGTAAATATACTAAGTTTCTCAGATCCTCCTTCTTTTATTAACTCAGATCTTTCTATTATATTCTCTAACAGTTTAAACCTAACCAAAAATTGAAACAAAATCACTGAACATCATTAAAAATGGTGAAGAAACAAGAGAAAAAGAAAGGTAAAAAGATGAACAAAAAACTTAATAAAACAATTAAGAAACAAGATTCTCCAAAAGGTAAATCGAAGTTTCATTGTTCTTCAGTGATTTTTTATGGTTGAAAATCAACATGCATAAATGATTTTTAGTTTCGCGATTTTGGTTTCATCAATGAATTTGGTTAATAAGGTTTCATCCGTTTCGAAATCACCGGTTTCATAGTTAGGTTTCAATTATATTTTTCTGTAATTAGGTTTTACTGATTTTCATCTTGGTTTCATCTGTTTGTAGCATGGTTTTAGGTTTCATCTGTTTTGACCTAATTTATTTATTTAATGTCTATTTGGATGGAACCAAAAAAGGTTTTATCATCTTCTGTGTATGGTTGGGACCAACAGTGTTGGTGCTTTTTACTTAATGTCTATTTTGATGGAACCAAAATTGGTTTCATCATCTTCTGTGTATGGTTGGGAACAACAGTGTTGGTGCTTTTTACTTAAAGTATATTTTGATGGAACCAAAATTGGTTTCATCATCTTCTGTGTATGGTCGGGAAAAGTTCTGTGTTGTGCTTATGGTTTACTTATTCTGTAACAGGGAAAAAAAGACTGACATAACCATATAGGTGCTCGTTGCATCATTTGTGTGCAGAGGAACCTAAGATAAAAGCTTTGATACAGAGTAAGGAAAAACACATGAAGGCACTTGTTGCTTGTCCATTTTGGCGTTTCTTCAAACCGTTCTTCGAAGGTACGCTACAAAAAGAAAAATTGAAGAAAAAGACCAGAGCAATTCAGATGATATTAGGGTCATATTATAAAAGTGTAAAGCGTGTGAAACCAGATTTTTTCAAGTTAATGAGAGCAAAGAATATGATACTGCAGACCACACCTGAACAGTTCGCTGTGATTTTTGGTCTACAAATGATGAAGAATGTAGATATAGCCAAGGATGTTGAGCTGAAGAAAAAGGTGAACATGTTTGCGGTCGAGTATTTTAAGGGAGATAAGAGGATGAGGAAAACTGATATTCTGAGAGCTATGATGGAAACTGCAGCAGATGAAACCAAAGTTGAAGACTTCGTCAATCTATTCGTACTCTATCTCTTGGTTTCGATATTTTTCCCAAACAAAGGTGGGCAGAATCTGACTTCAAAATACTTGCAACAAGTATTTGAGATGAATAAAGTGTGTTGGCCAGATGTTTTTCATGAGTATCTAATTGATTCTATAATAAAAGCTGAAGAAGTTGATGATGTATCGGGTTGCGTCATTTACCCATTGGTAAGTTAATTTTTGTTTCTTTTGATTCATAAATTGTTTATTTTTTATTTTTCCCGAGTTTGATTACTAATTTGAATGTTGTGTATTGTTTTTTTCAGTATTGGTTTGCCGAGATGTCAAACATCACATTGAGACAGGATGGGAACGAGATGTACGCAAGGTTCGCTAGATGGAACCTAGATGAAATAAACAAGACAGTGGTGAATAATTTTGATGATCTTAGCAATAAACCAGAAATTTTCTCAAAGGTAAAAGCAACAACAGTTCTTGTTTGTTTATAGTTTTTAATGTCTGAGAATTAAAAATTTCAATCATTTATTTGCTTGCATCTTATTCCAGATGAAAAAACATGATGGAACCAAAAAAAGGTTCCAAAGTTTACTTAATTCCACCTTATTCCAGATGAAAAAATAATGATGAAATCAAAACAAGTTCCATAACTTTTCTTGTGTTCCACAGATGAATGTGGGTTACCGTCAGGGATCCTTCTTGCTTCTATATAATGAACAATAAATACGCTTGGTCCAGCGTATAGAGGAAGAGGATATTCATGTTGAAAAGTACATAGATGGTGAACTGCAGGTTGGTGATGGAAATGAAGAGGTTAATGAAAGTGAATAGATTGTTGGTGATAGAAATGAAGAGAGTGTTGGAACTGGAAATGAAGATAACCCTTACAAGGAAAAATATAAGTGGGCGAGAATTTTAATTGAAAAACTTACAAGTGTTGGTAACAATGGGCTTTCGGAAGAAGATCAATCAATTCTGGCAAAATATGATGCTGAGGATAAGTTACAACCAGTGAGGAAGACTTACGTGAGACAGAAACGTAAAAGAGATGAAACAGAAACGGTTTCGAACCGTGAAGAAATGGTACCTGAAACAATTCCAAACAGTGAACAATATGTGGAGGTGATATGTTAAATCTTAGATGAGTTAAATATGATATTGTTTATTTGTGTGTGTTGGGTTAATGATAGTTCCATTTGAATAGATTTGTATGAATTTCTTTTTTAATGAAAGCGTTTCAGAAAAGTTTTATTTAAGAATTATATTAAGTTAGAAATGTTAATATCTAACATATGTTAATATCTAAACATATGTTAAATATTGCAGGATATGATAAGTAAAGCTATAAATATTGTGGATGAAATGATAGAACAAGATGCTGGCGATGTTGAGGTTGAAGAAGATGGTGAACAAAAGTATGAAAATACTGAGGTGATAATTTACTTTACTTTGATTTGATTTGATTTGTTTGTTTTCATTGAATCTAATTTTTTTTTGAAATCAATAAATCTTGCAGGTAATGAATATGCCTGAAGAAACACAACAACATGATGCAGTGGAACCTGAAAAGGTTTCAGCTCATGAAGTTCAGATTCAAGGTTTAATTGAAGATTTTGAAGATTATTTGTTGGAACCAGAAAAGGTTTCATCAACTGAAGGAGAAGTTCAGGAGCAACATGATGCAGTGGAACCTGAAAAGGTTTCAGCTCATGCAGTTCAGATTCAAGGTTTAATTGAAGATTTCGAGGATTCTTTTTTAGAACCAGAAAAGGTTGCATCAACTGAAGGAGAAGTTCAGGAGCAACAGGTGTTGGAACCAGAAAAGGTTTCATCAATTGAAGGAGAAGTTCAGGAGCAAGAGGTGATGGAACCAGAAAAGGTTGCATCATCTGAAGGAAAAGATCAGCAACTGATTGAAGAGGTTTCGGAGTTAACTCTGAACACAATTGAAGAATTGGAGGTGGCGGAGAAAGTTGAATCTGAAATCAAAGGGAAGCAAGCCAAAGATAATGTAATAGAAGAAGTTTTGGAGATAACTCCAAACACAGCTGAAGATATCAAGGTGGCTGAACAAGTTGAATCTTCTTTGTCGAAGACTGAGTTGAGGAGTGTAATAGAAGAAGTTTCTGAATTGACTCCAGAACAATAGAAGATATCAAGGTGGCTGAGCAGGTAGAATCGGAATCCAAGAAAAGTTCTTCATCAAAGCCAGAGATACAGATTGAAGTGTCAACTCAGGGTTCAATTGATGAAACTATTCTTCAGCAAATGGAAGATGAATATGCAAAGAAGTTTTCTACATCAAAGCCATAAAGTAAAGGCATGTGCTACTACTCAGTTATAAACATGGAAAATGATGTAATTGCTTTAGAAGATGATATGCCTATTTTCTAGTTGGGATTGACGCAAACTGACAGTGACAAAGAAGATAATGAGAATGAAGACGTCAGTCCCGAACAAAAAGTGAGTAATATAATCTTAAGGATGAGGAAAAACAAAATGAGTATGCAAGCACTTGTAAAGATGCATGATTATACACCTGGAGAAGCTAAGAAGAAGAAAAGAAACAAGAGTCGTTGTGTGAGCAAAAAGCAAACTAGAAAGTTGGAGAACAAACAAAAATAGAAAAGGGAAGTCAAGTTGAAAGCACTGGACAACTTAAAAATTATGCAAGTGCTGGATTCAAACCAAAAACCGATTGTGTGCAGATATTTTAAAATGCACAATGAAAGGTAAGTGGCATTTATACTATTCAGTTTTTTGGTTTCATAATTTAAGTGTTGAAACCAAAATGAGAATACATTTGTTTCAGTTTCTTTCTTCTTCTTTAATCATTAATTTGTTTTTCAACAATTTAACAACAGTGACATGGCTTGGGAGAAAAAAGATCCGGGGTTGTACATTACAGGAAGGTATATGAATACCTTGGTAAAAAAGGGTGACATGCAGGAGATATGATTGAGTTCTACATGCTCAAATTGCAAAAAAAAACATATCAAAGAAAAAACCTGAAACCTGATGGTACTTTTAAGTACAAAAGGGCAGTTTTTCTAAGCACATATGTCTATGTAAGTTTCCTCTAAATTCTCTTATACAAGTGTCTTTCTGAAACAAAATTAGAACTTGATTTTTGATTTTTTTACTGAATTTCAGACGCTGCACTCAATCGGGCAAAATTGTCGCACTGCAATTGAAGCTTTCATCGACAAAATGGATTACACGCCAGAATTTGTATTCGTTCCATTGCTAACAAAACTTAGTGAAAAGTTGTATCACTGGACATTGTTAGTTTTTGATAATAAGACTGGAGAATTCCCTCACTACAACTCCATGGCACTGAAGATGAATGCAACAAAAGTGCTGAAAGCATGAAAAAAAGAATGGTGTCAGCATTCAAATAACATGTTGCAAAGCTCTACCTAGACCCGGCAAGTCAAACAAAAGAATTTGTTTTGAACACCCCTTTGTGCTGTCAACAAGATGTGTAAGTGCTTTAAAAGAACTTGTGATATTAAAAAGAGATCTTCTCTTTAATATCTTCATTTCAATCTTTTTTTGTTTCGTTCAATTTAAAGATCTTGTTTTGTTAATTTCAGGAATGATTGCGGCCTTCATGTTTGCTATTACATGAAGAGCCTCTTGAAAGGAAATTTTTCATCCGAAGAGCATATAAAATAAAAGGTGCAGAATATGAGGCCAAAGTTGGCATGCAAAATACTCCTTGACAAAATTGCAGACTATGAGGCCAAAGTTGCAACTTAAAGTTATAATGGAGAAAGACGGGCAAACATTAGGGTGGAGGAGGACTACTTGCAACATCCAGGAAAAGGAGTAACATGAAGGTTCAGTTATGCAATTGTTTGGTTTCTTTTCAGGTGTGTCTCGTTAATGGTGGCAGAGAAAGAAGATTGATGGTGCGTTAATGGTGGTTGTCTGTTCATGGAAGTGAAGATGCAGTTCATGGTGGTAAAATACAGTGAAACCGAGTTTGGGGTTAGAGTTTGTGAAAAACACAGGTTGAAACTAAGAACAGTCTTAATCAAGAAATTGGTGGTAAAATACAGTGGTTGTCCATAAAACTAAGAAAGTTTAAAGAAGTTGTAAACAGAGGGTAGCTAAGAACATTCTTTTCATCAATCACTACTCTTAAGTTATAAAATATGTTGTGATATTTTTCTCTTAATCAAGGATGAACATCTTATTCAATGATTTGTTTCATCTTATTCCAGGATGATATTTTTCTGTTAATCACTATTTTTGGTTTCATCTTATTCCAGATGAAAAAACATGATGAAACCAGAAAAGGTTCCATCACTATTTTTGGTTTCATCTTGTTCCAGATGAAAAAGAATGATGGAACCAGAAAAAGTTCCATCATTTGTTTTTGTTTCATCTTATTCCAGATGAAAAAAACGATGAAACCAAAAAGGGTTCCATCAATTTAGAGATGAAAAAAAAGCTGAAGAATGTGACAAACTATGAAACCTATTTTGGTTCCAATAAATTATAAAAGCCTGCAACTCTGACAAACTTAATCTAAAAATAAAAAAAAACATGAAAGACCTGGAGCAAATTAAAATTTTAACTGTAAAAAATATAGAAAAAAGAATAAATAAAAAATATGTAGATTAAAACATATAGTAGTCTAAACGAAAAATGAAAATGAAAGTCGATGAATTATTGTCAAAATGAATTCACATCTGCCGCGAAGTGCATGTCCTTCGGTTATGGGTACTCAAAACATGGCAGCTACCACAAGTTCTCATCTTCTTATTAGGAACTGAACCTGTATTAGGAATTCTCTTCTTCTTCCTTGGACGACCTGATTGTGGTTGAGCATCAGGACCAAGAACAAGAGATTTTGGAGACACAATCGCAGGCTTTTCAACTGTGGGAACATGATTAATTGGTCTTGCATAGGATTCACGGTAGAACTTTACTGTAAAGTATAATTCAACATACTTATACGGGTCTTCTTCATTTAGCATGATACAACGGATAGCGTGGGTACAAGGAAAACCGTTGATGCGCCAGCGGTTGCAAGAACATGTTCTTCTTTCCAAATCGACCTTTTGTGTTAGTGTCGAATGAACTTCAAACACATATTGCGACGACTTGATGACACTGTATTCACGGCCGTGCATCTTGTTGTTGTAGAGCTCAATTTCAATTTATGGACAAAAAGTTTCTCGCCACTTCAATAATGTTGCACATTCCTCGCGACGTACGCATATTTGATTCATAAGCTTCACTCTGATCTCATCAACCATGATGGCTATAAGCTTCTCTCTCTCTCTTAAAGGATCCAACTATTGAAACTCTCAGCGATATTCGAACACAACCTACCATAACAACGACCCGGGAAATAAACACTTGCCCATTTATCAACCGGAGCTCTACTCAGATAATCTTGTAACTTCTGATTTTTGACCTGTAACAAATTCTCCCAATTCTCTGAAAATTTTGTATGTGTATTAG
Source organism: Papaver californicum (assembly GCA_023531435.1). Classification (NCBI taxonomy): domain Eukaryota; kingdom Viridiplantae; phylum Streptophyta; class Magnoliopsida; order Ranunculales; family Papaveraceae; genus Papaver; species Papaver californicum. The sequence goes on along the minus strand of JAJJMC010031432.1, from coordinate 1,583,357 downwards.
CATACGCACACTTTTCAAACAATCCAAGCACATAATTGTTATAAACCTTACTGGACTTCGGCAAGTATGTATTGATATTGTTCTTCATATGCCTATAACACCAACCATGAACAACATCAGGAATTTGATTAACCAAACCACTACCTCGATCACTTACAAAAGTAAGCTTTTTACGCAGAGGAGAAAGGACTTGCTTCAAATTCTCCAAAAGCCATTTCCAGTTCGCGTTATTCTCCGAAAAAAAAACCACAGCATAAGCAAAAGGATAGATTTCTGAAACAGAACAGGAAAAAATGTCTCAACATATAAAAATGATGAACCCAATTTTGGTTTCATCAATAAGGTTTCATCTGTTTCAAATAATTTTTTTTGTAAATAGGTTTCACTGATTTTCATCTTGGTTTCATCTGTTTGTAGCATAATTTTAGGTTTCATCTGTATAGGATTAAATAACAAACCTATTTATTAACTCAGAAACAAATAGAATGTTTAATAAACTTACCGTCATTCCCGGTTAGACCTGTTGCTTCCATGATATGACCAAGGTATTTGATCTTCAAATGGTCTGCATCAAGGAATAACAAAGGACGACAGTAATTGAATCCACGAATGCATGCTCCGAAACAGATAAACAATTTATGGAATTTTTGAGTCCCATTTTCAACTTCCAAAACAACACGAGATCCAGGATTGGTTTCAGTCAATTTGTTGGTATACCATTTCAAGTACATAAAACGATTTCTCGTTCTCTCCCCATGTAATATTCAATGCATGCCTCTTCCCTGCATATGCATAATAACGACTAATGTCAAAGCCATACTCTCTTGTAAACTGATTCATAATATCCTTTGTATTCTTCTTTGGATTCTGTTTAATCTCTTCAAGAATCAAGCTATTAATTAGTTTCTTCGACATATGTGGTATGTTTATCCACTACAACAAGTATGCTTCTTATTTAACTCCTTGATAATAAAAGGACTACCTTCAACACCATCAATAGAAACAACATATATATGCCATTCACATTTCTCTTCTTCCTTCTTAGAACAACATGCACCAATCCTAAACTTCTCATTCCTTGTCATCTTAAATGAATACCCAGATACTGCATGATATTTCAACAAATCAGAGCAAATTTGTTGAACACCTCCCGTAAACACCTGATTGATACCCTGAAAAAGGCCTAACCAAAGCGCAGACTTCAACGGTTCTTTAACTTTATTACGGGCATCATAATCAACTAAATTTGTAAGTGTTGCATGCTCGAAAGATATAATTCCTAAACTTCGTGGCTGCTCAAATGGTATGATTCCTGAAATTTCTAAACTACAACTAGAGGACTCATCTCTATGCCTTACATGTAACTCAAGAGATGGAAGCTTATTAAACAAAGTAAATAAAGCAACCGATTGGAGATCTAAATCAGAATTGATAACCTTTTGCTGATCACAAACTATATGGAAAATTTCTATAGAAAGAACAGAGAATTGACACCAACTTGAACATACACAACCCTTCAAATCACAAAAAGATGCTTGTAGACCAATACGAAAAGATAATGTATCCTCTTTGTTAGATATAACAGCGAGAACAGATTCCATAATCTACCGGAAAAAGTATGAAACCAAAAGCAGTTTCACTAGATGTGAATATAAACAACAACAAACAACAAAAATTGAATATTAACATCAACAACATAAAAAATTCTAATTCCAATAATCTACAGGAAAAAGTATGAAACAAAAAACAGTTTCACTAGCTGTGAATATAAACAACAACACCAACAACAAAAATTGAATAAGAAACATCAAAAACATAACAGTTTGATTCCAATAATATACATGACAAGGTATGAAACCAAAAACAATTTCACTAGATATGAATATAAACAACAACACCAACAACAAAATTTGAATATTAAAATCAACAACATAACAAATTCTGATTCCAATAATCTACAGGAAAAAGTATGAAACAAAAAACAATTTCACTGCCTGTGAATATAAACAACAACACCAACAACAAAATTTGAATAAAAACATCAAAAACATAACAATTTTGATTCCAATAGATTTGAATAAGAACATCAACAACATAAACATAGAAATCATAAAAACAAATGGATCTGAGTTTCATAATAAACATAAACTCAAAATTCAACAAAATAAAAAAAAATCAATTATACCTGAAAGTTGAATTTCAGTTTGCGATGAATGATTGAACTAATACAATAGCTTGAGCCGAATGAGAATATGATCAAATTGAAAGAATAAATTGTAACTTCAGTTGGAATCTTCAAACCAATATCTAATCTCACTGATGTCTGATTCGAAGAACAAAAACAAAAGTTTGATAATCAATAAAAACCAAAATCAATAACTCGAAAATTAAAATACAATAAAAATCATAATAATAAAAACAAAATAAAGTAAAATCAAAATCAAACTTACCTGATGAATACAACTGAAGTTACAGTTTCTGTTCTTCACTTAAACAGAAACGAAAACGAGTTCGGTTCTTCAAACAATCAATGGATTTTGGAGAAGATTTGTTTCAAATTGAAACCCTAGCCGAATCTAAGATATTGTTGGTTTTTTATTTCCTGAATCAGATTCAGTTATTTAGAGCAAATTTGATTTAGCCGATTTTTCTCTCACCAAGATTTGATTTTATCATTTATTTCCATTTGAAACATATAGATTATATAGGGAAGGGCATCTCGGGTATATGAAAAATAACTAAAAACTAAATTTAATCAATATTAAAGAAAATGGGGTTTTAATTTCATTTTTAATTAAAATGGTTTTTGTTTATAAAAGATAATATGGGAGGAGTTTTTGTATGGGAAGTTTGGTCACCTTGGTTTTTTATACCAATTTATGTTTATTTATTGTGGAAATGTTAAAACCCATTTTATTCCCATGTCGTTGAGTTTGATCATAAGAAACCGATGGTAAATATTGGCTAGCTAGCTTTTAGCTGATTTTGTCAAATACATACTGTGTACAAGTAAAATCAGGAAAATGTATTTAAAACTTATATAAGTAATACATGAGAAAAATTCAAGGACAAACTATTGTCGGAGAAAATGAGTTTTAAATAAATATTTTGTTGGTCTTGGTGTGGTTTGATCTTAGGACCTAAGGGTTCTATGGATGCTCACTCATTTCCTTGAGTGAATGAAACTCTTTAGTTTAGTCCCACATTGGGTATTATAGAGAATGATGTCTACTATATAACCATTCTCATATGGGTAGTTAGACAAACGTGGGTGGAATGCGGTCAGCAAACAATATATGGCCCACCCCATGCAATATGCACATACACCATGCACCAAGTCCTATGTCTACACGAAATAATTTTTTGCAACAATTTTCTTTAGGAAATTAATTCCAAAAAAAGTTTTGTTAAGAGTTTTATTTATGAAAAATTCTTCTTTTTCGTTTTTAATTGTTTTACAAGAAACAAAACCTAGTTTTATAAGAAAACCTAAACCTAACTTGGTTTGCAAGTAACTCTTTCCTATAAATACAACTCTGAAAACTGTTTTCAAGATATCCAAGAAGCGGCTACTATCCTGTCTTCTTTTCACCATCTTCTCGCTTTTTTTTACGCTTTTGAGTGTTTATTTACCTTCCTTCCCTGTTGCTAAGTTCAAGAGTGGGTAGTTTGTATTGTGCTAATACAAGCTATATCGGGCAGTCTTATCCTGAACACATCTTCGCACGTTTGGGTTTAGCATTGCTCTTCTCGAGTATACCCGCGAACTAATGTGTTAAGGACAACTTGTTGAACCTGTGATTTTGCCCTCATAGTTGTCCTTTGTATAGTTGTTTTCAATTCAGTTCTTTATATATTATTCTGATACATCTAACGTTGTTGTTCATTGTTACAAGATTCCAACAATCTTAACACATTATTTCTTTTATCTCGTAACAATGGGAAAGAACGATGTTGAAAAACTACAGAAGTTCAACGGAAAGGATTTCAAGAGATGGCAATCCAAGATGCTTTTTTTCCTGACTTTTCATGATTTAGACGCAGTACTTGTTCCTTTTAATGATTTGATGAATACTGAAGATATTACTGAAGATGATAAAACGTTGTACAAGAGGCAGAACTGGCTAAAAATCATATTATGAACTGTTTGTAAGATGCGATGTATCATTTTTATAATGCTAAAGAAAATTTCAGTGCTTATGATTTATGGACTGCGTTAGAAGCTAAGTACCAGACAGAGACTGCTGGTAGCAAGAAATTTCTGGTAGCGAAGTTTATGGATTTCAAGATGACGAATGATAAGCCTGTTGTTGATCAATTCCTTGAAATTCAACAAATCATCAACGAGATTCTTGCTGAAGGTAGGGTCATTGATGATACTTTTCAAGTATCTGCGGTAATTGAAAAGTTACCATCTTCTTGGTCAGAGTACAAAAAAAAATTGAGGCATGAAATTGGTGAAGTCAACATGGTTGAATTGGGAAAGAAGATTCAAGTTGAAGAAATGTTATGCACCAAAGACAAAAATATTTCGTCTGCAAGAGATATGACAAATAAGGCTCATATGACTGAACACAAATTTGGAAAAGGTGATAACAACAAACGCAACCCTAAGCATGGTCCTCACAACAAAAGTACGTTTGGTAAACCTGAATTTGGCATTACTAAGATTAAGGGTGCTTTCTATGTATGTGGAAATCGTGGTCATATGGAAATTCATTGTAGACAACGTAAGGACCTTAATAAGAAGAATAATGCTAACTTGGTTGCTGAGAATAAGAATGAGTTTTCTGCGATGGTGTCTGAAGTTAATCTGGTGAAAAATGTGAGGGACTGGTGGGTAGACTCTGGAGCTACCAAGCATGTATGTGGAAGTCGAGACTTGTTCACCTCCTATCATAAGGTAGGGGAAGGCGAGAAACTCTATATGGGTAACTCATCTGCAACAGAGGTTGCAGGAAAGGGAAAGGTCGGGCTGAAACTTACATCTGGCAACACTCTCACATTGAATGAAGTTCTTCATGTTCTAGACATCTGCAAGAATCTTGTTTCTTGTTCTGTTTTAGATGATAAGGGTTTTAAAGTTTTAATTGAGTCTGGAAAAGTTGTAGTAACTAAGGAAAAAGAGTTTGTGGGTAAGGGTTATAAGACTGAGGGTCTATATAAGCTTAATGTAAAATCTGATAAAATAAATATGAATGATTCTTCTGCTTATATGTGTGTGTCATTGAATGTTTGGCATAGTAGACTTGGTCATGTAAAATATAAATCAATGCATAAATTGGCTAGCGTAGGCTGCATACCTAAATTCACTATTGAAAATGATCATAAGTGTGAGATTTGCGTAGAATCTAAGCATGATAAGAAATCATTCAGTAAGAATGTCCAGAGAAATTCTAAACCCTTAGAATTAATCCATTTTGACCTAGTCGATATGAAGTCAGTTCAAACTAGAGGTGGTAAGAAGTGGTTTGTCACTTTTATAGATGATTGTACAAGGTACTGTCATGTTTATTTGCTTAAAGGGAAGTACGATGCCTTATAAGCCTTTAAGATATATAAACTCGAAGTTGGAAACCAATTGAATGTTACTATTAAAACTGTTAGGTCTGACCGTGGTGGTGAGTATAAAATTCCTGTAGGAGATTTCTGCAAAGAACATGGCATAATACATGAGACAACAACTCCTTATTCACCTCAATACAATGGTGTAGCTGAACGTAAGAACCGTACCCTTAAGGATATGATGAATACCATGTTTATTAGTTCATGATTACCTGCAAACTTGTGGGGGGAGGTCATCCTCTCAGCTTGTTATATCCTGAATAGAGTACCCTTTAAAGGATCAGATAAAATTCCATATGAGTTATGGAAAGGTAGACAACCATCTTATGCTTACTTCAAAGTGTGGGGGTGTTTGGCAAAGGTGGCCATACCTCCTCCTAAGAGAACTAAGATAGGACCCAAAGTTGTTGATTGTGTCTTCATAGGGTATCCTGAGCATAGTAGTGCTATAGGTTTATGGTTGTAAGTTCTAAATTTTTTGAAATTGGGTTGCATACTATTATGGAGTCCAGGGATGCAGAGTTCTTTGAGAATGTTTTTCCTTTGAAACTTTCTCGAAAGAGATGTTTAAATGAACCTCTAGATATGCCTTCAACCAGTCAGCCATTACCTTTAGAGTTAGATGCACCAGAATTTGAACCTAGAAGAGGTAAAAGGGTTAGAACTGAGAAAACCTATCCTGGTTGCATTACATACCTAGCCGAGTCTGAGCCACAGACTTATAGAGAAGCCATGACTTCTTCTGAAGCTCCATGGTGGAAAGAAGCCTACATTAATGAAATGGATTCCATCCAACAAAACGGTACTTGGGAGATTGTAGATTTACCTCCAGGGTGTAAGGCCATAGGTTGTAAATGGATCTTCAAGAGAAAACGTAATATAGATGGAACTGTTGATAAATACAAGGCTAGATTGGTAGCTAAAGGCTACAAAAAAAAATAAGGTATAGATTTCTTTGATACTTATTCACCTGTGACTAGAATTACTTCCATTAGGATGTTAATTGATATAGCCTCTATCCATAACCTAGAGATACATCAAATGGATGTAAAGACAACGTTTTTAAATGGTGATTTAGATGAGGAAATTTACATGGAACAACCCCGAGGGTTTTGTATTGAAAGGTTGTGAAAAGAAAATGTGTAAACTGATTAAATCTTTGTATGGTTTGAAACAAACACCTAAACAATAGCATGAAAAATTTAATCATGTGATGATTTCTAGTAGTTTTAGGATTAATGAATCTGACAAGTGTGTTTACACTAAACTTGTTAAGGATGCCTGTGTAATTGTATGCTTGTATGTTGATGATATGCTTATACTAGGTACAAACATGGATGTTATTAATTCCACTAAGAAATTGCTGAATGAGAACTTTGACATGAAAGACTTAGGCCCTGCTGATGTAATCTTAGGGATGAAGATTAAAAGGAATTTTAATGGATATAGTTTGAGTCAATCTCATTATGTTGAAACTATACTTAAGAAATATAATCAGTTTAACTGTAAACCTACTTGTACTCTGTATGATTCCTCTTGTAATCTCAAGAAGAATAAGGGTGAAGAAGTTAACCAACTTGAATATTCAAGAGTCATAGGAAGTCTGATGTATTGATGAACTGTACGAGACCAAATATTGCTTATGCAGTGAGTAGGCTAAGCAGGTATACTTGTAATCCAGGCACAAACTTAGCAACGCCAGGAGGATATCATGCGTGGCTGTTATCGCAAATTGCATCAAACGCTAGCATTTCAAGACATCGCGTTCACTGTCTCTAGCAAGTAGTTTCGGTAACTTCTCACTAAGTAAAGGTTCAAGACCTGATGGACACCTTTGTCTATATGGTATTTTCCGCATTCTGATTTTTTTGTTTTTACCGAGATTTAATTCATGTGGGGGATTGTTGGAGAAAATGAGTTTTAAATAAATATTTTGTTGGTCTTGGTGTGGTTTGATCTTAGGACCTAAGGGTTTTATGGATGCTCACTCATTTCCTTGAGTGAATGAAACTCTTTAGTTTAGTCCCACATTGGGTATTATAGAGAATGATGTCTACTATATAACCATTCTCATATGGGTAGTTAGACAAACGTGGGTGGATGGGTCAGCAAACAATATATGGCCCACCCCATGCAATATGCACATACACTATGCACCAAGTCCTATGTCTACACGAAATAATTTTTTGCAACAATTTTCTTTAGGAAATTAATTCCAAAAATATTTTCGTTAAGAGTTTTATTTATGGGAAATTCTTCTTTTTCAGTTTTAATTGTTTTACAAGAAACAAAACCTAGTTTTATAAGAAAACCTAAACCTAACTTGGTTTGCAAGTAACTCTCTCCTATAAATACAACTCTTAAAACTGTTTTCAAGATATCCCAGAAGCGACTACTATCATGTCTTCTTTTCACCATCTTCTCGCTTTGTTTTGCGCTTTTGAGTGTTTATTTCCCTTCCTTCCCTGTTGCTAAGTTCAAGAGTGGGTAGTTTGTATTGTGCTAATACAAGCTATATCGGACAGTCTTATCCTGAACACATCTTCGCACATTGGGGTTTAGCATTGCTCTTCTCGAGTATACCCGCGAACTAATATGTTAAGGACAACTTGTTGAACCTGTGATTCTGCCCTCGTAGTTGTCCTTGGTAGAGTTGTTTTCAATTCAGTTCATTATATATTATTCTGATACATTTAACGTTGCTGTTCATTGTTGCAAGATTCCAACAACTATTTTATAGAAAACAAAAGATAATATTTATTTTAGACGAGATAGTAATTTGTGCTACGTAGAATGTTAATTGTCAATTTTTTTATTTTATAATATCTATATTGACCACTCTAGAAATTTATTACACCGGCAAACATCGGCCTTTTCGTTTTATAGGCTCGTTAGTTTTTTTACTATGGTCCAAACTATACGCTATTTCTAATATCAAGAAACAATTTACAAGTGCTTATTAATAAGATTTTGGGATTTAGGTTCCATCTAGATCGTTTTTTTTTTCTCTTTTTGAAAGTGTAACATTAAACACAATAAAATAGCTACAACCTCGAAGGGGTTATCGAGATTGGTTGAAGGGGTTACCAAAATTCATATATAATAAAATAATTCTAAAGATTAGGTTCGTACATCCCAAACAAATTAGTAACCCATGTAGTAATGATGGAAAATAACCATTTGAAATCAATATATGAACGACTTTTCTTGAATCTCAGTAGTTTGGCTAATAAACTTATCGGATGGACCAAACTGAATAATACACACTCTTGAATTAACTTGGTGAGACGGTCCATTAAGTTCCTAGGCTTTTCTCCTAGCTGAAATAATCAATTCCTAGGAAGCAGCAATCAAAAAGTTGCGAAAGTACAATATAACGTGCAAATCATTTCGAAAAGGGAGACAGCGAAACAAGAAGATCTACCTCTACCTCTAGTACACACAATCAGAAGAATGTTTTCCTCGTTTTGCTAATTCACGGGCAACAAACTAGTCTCTCCAGAAGAATCCATATAACATGGTGACAAATAGCACTATACGATGGTTTTAAACTCAAATCAATAATATCACCCACTGATATCAGTAACATACCTCTTCTTATAAATAAAAGTTTTAAACAGTTTTTTTATATCCTCGAGCAGACATCCAGGCTCTCTCACTGTCGCTGAGTATTTGAATCTAACCGCATAATGCCGCCGGTCGATATTTTCAATCTAACTTTACGTTGTTATCGAAGTGAAAAATTTCATAGTGGATCCAAATCTATAGGTCCCTTCTTCCACCGAGGAGCTACTTAATTTGGACGTGTATTTCGTGTATATAATTTTGGTGGGGCCGGTCTATGTACATGAGGGCGAGGGGCGAGTTGGCATACGACATATTAAAACACACTTTAAAGAGTCAAGTGGTCCTTCAAACAACTAATAAAAGAAAATTATGGCACGTTTTGTTGAGTGAGTATCTAAATTCTTAACTATAAAAACCCTCTCATGGCCTCCTCCACTAAACCTCAACTAGCTTTCGGATCTCTCTTTCATCACTGTTATATTTAAGAAAAAGAAAAACTGAGTCAATCAATAATTTCAACTCTTAACAAGAAGAAGAAGATCAAGAAGAGCATTAGGTAGTAGTATTATCAATAGGTAGCTCCATTAAAGGAGGATAATACTGATCAAAATGGTTAGAGCTCCTTGCTGTGAGAAGATGGGATTGAAAAAAGGTCCATGGGCTGCTGAAGAAGATCAAACTTTGATATCTTACATTCAACAATTTGGTCATGGAAATTGGCGTGCTCTTCCAAAACAAGCTGGTACTACTACTTATTTCGTCATCATTTTTTCCAATTATCTGTCAATTTCAATCATCATATTGAGTTTTAAATTTTGTTTATTATTAATTCCAGGTCTGTTGAGGTGTGGAAAGAGTTGCAGGTTGAGATGGACAAATTACTTAAGGCCTGATATTAAACGAGGAAATTTCAGTAGTGATGAAGAAGAAACTATCATCAAATTACATGAAATGCTTGGCAATCGGTAAGTTATTAATTCATTATTCAATATTCAAAATCTATCTTTAATTTTCTTTTCTTTTTATTTTTTAATGAGAATAAGTGCTAAACACTTTACAGTAATTTACACAATAAATAATCACAAAATGCAAGATTCGTATCCAGTATATTCTGTTTTATATCCATATATATAATCTTGTGAATTCAATTTTAATTATTCTGCAAATCAAAAGATTCCTATTGAGTATTTTTCATGGATAATTTAAATTTTTTGATCTGAAGAAAATATTGAATAAAAAAAAACTGTAAAAAGATTCGAAATGTTTTGTTAGTATTAGCACAATTCCCACGAGCTGCTCGCTTCTTCCCATATGCACAGCAGTAGATCACTATTAATCAGTTTTGTCGTCTTCAAAATAAATCGCCGAGCTGACACACGTAGTAATAAAAATCTCTACACGCTTTTCACGTCAAAAATTAGCTGCTGCTACTGCCAGGCCCATCATATGCGTAGAAATATCTAGTAGGCCACTCAAATCTGTGGAAAAAACATATTCCACACTAACGAAGAGTAAAAAGAAATAAAGAATAAATAAAGACAAATATGAAGCAGGCATGAACGAATTAAGGATTATTTTTGGCAGGCGGCTCATAGCTCTAAAGCGGTTTATAGTAGTAGTGATTGTCTCTATCAATTCAAAAGGAACTAATTACACAATTCATGGAGGTTATAGAATAGTCATGATATCCGTAATGGATTTACATCTAATTTCGTAGAAAATTTAGTGTTGAAATTGTAAAATATTATAGAAAAATAAATTAAAATAAAAAAATGATAGTAATTTATTTCCTAGAAATAATATTTTATAAAGATCTTAATATTTCTGCTTTAACTTTTAGTCTGATCTCCAAGTTTATTTTGCAGGTGGTCTACAATTGCATCAAGATTACCTGGACGAACAGACAATGAAATTAAAAATGTGTGGCACACCCATCTCAAAAAAAGACTCCATCAAAACCAACCAAAACGTGCAACCAAGCAGCGGCAAGTAAATGAAACCCCTAAAATTGAACCTGAAATGTCTCAGCAATCTGCCGATAATTCAGTGTCACCTCAGCAATCTTCTTCCAGTGACTTCTCCTCCGGAGTAGACGATTCCTTGGTCTTAACAACAGATGACTTCAACATGGGTATCAAAGATGAGGATGCCGATTACTCCTCCGAAGCATTCCCAAGAATCGATGATAATGTATCAGATGCCGATAACTATTACCTGCCGGAAGAACCAAAGGTAGAAATCCCTGTTGCCGCAGTGTCTACAACTTCAGTACCCAACATTGACGAAGACATGGAGTTTTGGTATAGCATCTTCGTAGGGGCAGGGGAATTGACAGAGTTGCCTGAGTTATAAGGGCAGTTTTGACCTTTTCCAATTTCGTGGAGCAATGGAATTTGATTAATTGGTATCCTGTTCTTGACTTGTTTTAACAAAGTGGGTGTAGAATATACTGATGCTTGATCTGGTGAAATACTTTGAATAGAAAAATGAAAAGAGGAATAACTTTTGGAAGTTCAACCGTCCTACAGTGCAAGGATTCAAAATGTAGGAGGAAAATCGTGTATAGATGCGCTTGTAGGACAATAATGGGCATAGATAGTAGCATGTAACTTAGACATGCATAAACAAATTCCGTTGTGGTTGGAATGGTTGAAATTGTAGAATTTTTAGTCATGAATTAGTGGAGTGTCAATAGCTTTGATGAATGTAAGCTGATCTTTGGTTGTATTGGATCTAATTTTCAATCGGTTTTATCTATCGATATATGAGGCTTGTCTCTTCTACGGGAATAAATAAATAAATCACTGAGGTCGGAAAAACAAAACTTGCCGGTGTGTTACTGATGGAGTTTTTATTTGCTTTTTTTAATGTTTAGTAAGGAAGGCGACAAATTCCAAACCAAACAGAAATATTACTGTCGAACGGTTTTACTAGTGTAAAGCCATCTACGTCATTGTTAGATTCATTATTGCCTCATTGATCTGAGGAAGGCCCGAAGCTAGCTTTACGGTGAATCTCCTCAGGAACAGAAAAGTTTAAGTAAGTGGGTGCAACTGCCTCGTATTTAGGATAGTTATGTATTCTATCCCTGTCTTATAAAAGGTGATATTTTTATTTTGTTATTTTTATTTAAAAATAAATCAAATTAAAAAAAATAAAAATATTATTTTTTCTGAGACGGATCGAATTCATGTTTTCGTACAGATTTTTTATGTTTTGTGTTTATGCCAATTTTCCCATTGACATTAACAACCAATGATTTAAGGATAATACAATAAACATAAGATTTTAACTAATGAACAGATACACAGAATCATTTCTGCATCTGTCAATCCGACCTCCAGAAATAAACGTTCTCAAGCATCTTATAGTTATCGAACAATGAACATTGAGAATTTTAAGCAAAGGCATGATCTCGAGGGTTTTAAAGTATCGTTTTTTGACCAGACTTCCGATGTATTAACTTTAGGAGCGACGCAGAAGTTTAACTATTCTCCTAATCGTTTATTAATTGTTGCTGGTGCTTTAGAGGCCGGACTGCGCATTCCATTGTATGAAGAAGAAAATCCTTTTCAATTTGAAGTCCTTGCGACTCGTTGTAATTCTCCTCACGGACTTGCTCGATCCGTTGCTCAGTACTATGGAAATTGGTGGCGTATTCTTGATGAATGCTATCTTCGGAGCGAGGGGCGGACTAACCTTTCTTGCTACGTTCCAGATCTTACAGAACGCAGTAGTTATACTATTGAAAATTTTCATACCACATATGGAGATGGTATTACAAAGAAAAATTATGTGAAATGGAGCGTTAGCCCCGTTAGTAAATGTCATTCGGGATTTCCTTATTATATGAAATTGATGATCCCAAAATCAAACATATTCCCAAAACCACCCTTGATTTTCCCACAAAGGAGAGAATTCGCCAGGATCATGACTATAAATGGTACCGTACTCCAATTGTAATTGAAGGTCCTTGGATTTACGGTAACATTTCCACCAATGAAATTCAAGTGCTCCGAAACCGATTCCCAAACTATTGTCCTTGGCGGTTAAATTTTGATGACTATAAGTTCGATTATAAGGTTTGTATTATTCTTTATTTCAATGTTGTTCCGATCTACTACTGAATTTTTCCTTATGGGTCAAAACCTGACTCTGATCTCGCCAATGATGTCCCTCCTCCTCCTCCACGCCGAAGTCTTGGTATTCAAATTGTTGAGGGAAGACAAAGAGTTGAAGAGGAGGTTATTGAAGGTAAAGGGAAACGAAAGTTAGTTTTTCCTGAAGAAACAAAGAAAAAGAGAAAATTGAGAAGACCGGTGTACCCTTCCGAAGCAGAGGAAGGGGAAATTAGGGATTGTTTGGGTGAGGGGAGCAGCGGTTCCGCTCTTATAGTTGCTACGGGACAGGACGTTGAAAGTTTGGTCCGTACAGAGGTATCGGGACAGGATGTTATCATCAACGCTGTTCGTTAGTGTGCGGGAACCTATTCTTTCTTCAGATCAGCCTTCAATACCCCCTCCCATTTCTGAAGCTGTTCCAACCGCCACTGCTCCCTCCAACATCTTTGATTCTTTTTCTCCTCTTCCTTTTACCTTTGAGATAGAGCATGCTGCTCCATATATCGGTACAATAACAGTTTTCACTGGATTACCTCAAGAAGAAGCAGACGATATTGCTATTGAGGAAGAAAATACAGAAGAATTGATCGAAGCTGTTGCTGTTGAAAAAAATGCTGAAAATGAAAATGTTATTGTATAGGAACAAAGGAATGAGATCTCTGGAGAGGCCAATGCTGAAAATATAGTCCCAAGTGTTCCGGCTTCTGTTGTTCTTGATGTTCCGCACCCTGTTGGGGATGCAAATGCTTCTGAAGTTATTCATACATCAGATGCCCCCATCGGGACATTAGCTCGATCTGCTGTTCCTGCTGGTGATAGCGATGATGAAATGCCTGATGCTGAACCCTCTATCCAATGGCCTTTCTCTGAAGAAGATGAGGGAGTCATTCTTGCAGGTGAAGAAGATGAAGCCTTTCAATGATTTGTTTCCAAAGGGTTTCTGAATACTTCGGCTCAGCATGATTCCTCGAAATCCGATACTGCTTCAATGGCTAGGCTGCGAACTTCATTTGGTGCTGCTTCGCTGGATAGTACTCGGGATGCTTGGTTCGAAGGCGAGTGCTTCGATCAATCATACTCGCTCAGTCTTCCCTCTTCTTTGAATGAGATTTTGACTATGGCAGAGGGTTCATCGTACTTTTTTCCACAGCAAGCCCTCGTTCATCTTAAATACGGTATCGATTGTACATTTGCATCGTACAAATTCTATAAGGCTCGGGCTGTAATGATGGAGCTGATGTTCAAGAATGAAGTAGCAAAGGCGAAGAGTGGAAATGAAAATTTACAGCAAGAAATTGAAAATCTCAAGCAGCAAAACAACAATCTTCAACATCAACTTCAACAACAACAAGAACAACAGGAAAAGCTTCAAAATTTTGAGGATCAAAATCAAAAGCTTCAAGATCAGAACCAAGGTTCGTTCCTTACTTCTTGGTTCATATTTTATTTTGAGTTGGTAGCTCTATAAGTTAGATCGTACCTATGTTGGGTACGATCTTTCGGTTCGCTCTTTCTTTTGGTGTGGGCTTAGATCGTACCTATGTTTGGGTACGATCCTATGGTTTGTTCTTTCATTTGGTGCGAGCTTAAATCGTACTTCTTCTCTCCTTTTTTTTTTTTTTTTTTTTTTTGAAAATCTGCCCTTCATTTATGGGATCAGAGGGAGACTTGGAATCCCTGTTGAGGTTCCAGCGTAGGATGACTCAGTTGAACAATCATGCAAGAGAAGTAAATATGGATATGGAGTTGGTTAAAGGGAAATTAGCAAAATTGTCCGATAGTATTGAGTTGAATACCTGGAGACGTAATAGAGATGAATCCAAGTATCAAGAAGTTCTGAAAATTTTAACCCTTAAAGAAGCAGAGTTTAAATCTGTAGTTAGAGGTATATGTTTAAGTTATATGGTTGTTTTATTGACGGTGTTATATGGTTTATCTAATATTCATTCTGATTTCCAGTGCTAGAAAAGAAGATGAATGAAGCCAATGGCCGAGCAACAGTAGCGGGAGCTGAACTGAATATTGCAAACAATACGATAGCAAACATTACTGAAGAGCTGAAGACTTCAGAGAAAAATGTGGCCCTGAATATAGTCAAGCTTCGGGATTTACAATCTATCTTAAATGCTCAAGAACAAGAAATTGCAAAAGTACAATCAAGATCTGATGAACTACTAAAGGAATTAAATGCTGAAAAAGAGAAAGTAGAGAAGGATCAGCAAAAGATTAAAGATCTTCAAACAGAAATTGATTATAGGCATGCTTATATTGTCTGGGTGAGGCAAGATGCCAAGGCAAAGATTGCGATGTCATTTAATTCTGCCTTGGATCGTGCTCAAGCCGATCCTTTTGTGTTGAATGGTCGTGCTGCTGTTCCAGTGGTTCCAGTGGTTCCTCCTCAACCTCTCCGACGGCCCAACCCCGAAGCGTAGTCGCACTTGTCTCTGTGTCCCGACCCTCTTTTATCTTGAAGCTTGACTTATTGTTGTTGGAAGTATTATTTTGTGATCTTTTACTTTTCACTGGATTGTGCTCTGAATATTTCTTCTGCACAAAAATATGATGTTTATAAAAAATTTTAGGTTAATCATATTATTTCAGAAGTACAATGGATTGAAGTGTATATATACCTCAAAACATATTATTCGAGATCCCACACATACGAAACAAACCCGGGCCAGGGGTAAGATACAGGGTTGGTCCCGAACGTACTCTGAAAATGATAACCATAAGTTAGGTATTCTCTCTTTATTAGAATTTTTGAATTATTTAAATTCTAATAAGTCATGTACCTCTTTGGCAGTAAGATTGAATTTTGATTATGTCGCCAATCGAAGCGTTTTCCAGAATAAGATGTTCCTGGATTTGAATGTGGATTATGTCGCCAATCGAAGCGTTTTCCAGAATAAGATGTTCCTGGATTTGTATTTTGATTATGTGCCAATCGAAGCGTTTTCCAGAATAAGATGTTCCTGGATTTGTATTTTATGGTAAGTATAAACACATAAAGAGTGTTAGTGTGACATAAAGAATCAGATAAAAACTTAAATACCTGTGTTGGCCTCCGAAATTGTGATATTATTCATGGATAATAAAGCTTTAAGTATTGTGCGTTCCAAGGATGTTGTAAGGTATTTCCTTGCATATTTTGAAGATAGTACGATCCTTGTCCCGCTGATGCGTGTATTATATATGGACCGTCCCAGGTTGGTGCAAATTTTCCAGCATCTTTGTCCCGATGGTATTCTGGGATTTGTCGTAAAACATATTGTCCTTGGACAAAGTTTCGTGACTTGACTCTTTTATGATAATCTCGTGCCAACCTTCTTTGGTAGTTCTCCATTTTCTGGAGTGCCACTTCCCGCTTTTCCTCTAAATCATCCAATTTTTGTAACATTAGATCTGTATTTAAATTCTTCTCCCATGCTTCTGTTCTTGTCGTGGGTAAAATGATTTCAGTGGGTATGACTGCTTCTGTACCATATGCGAGAAGGAAAGGTGATTCTCCAGTGGATTCTTTTCTCGTGGTACGATATGCCCATAATGTATTATGCAATTGCTCACACCAACGTTTGTGATACCCATCCAATGTCTTCTTCAGATTTATTACAATTATTTTATTTGTTGATTCAGCTTGTCCATTACTTTGGGGATAGAATGGTGTGGATTTGTATTGTTGAATATTATATGCTTCAAACAACATATCGATGTTCTTTCCTTGAAATCACTGTCCATTATCAGAAACTATGGCTGCTGGGATTCCAAATCTACATATGATGTTTTCAAATAAAATGTAAATACATCGGAATCTCTGATCCGAGTTAATGCTTTAGCTTCTACCCACTTGGTGAAATAATCAGTAGCCACTATTAAATATTTTCTCTTTTTGGTTCCCTCAACTAACGGACCAACAATATTTACTCCCCATTTTGCGAATGGCCAAAGACTGAGTATAGAATTTAGCTATGTGGCAGGTGCTTTGATCTTTTTTGCAAATCGTTGGCATTCTTCACATCTTCGTACCATGTTATCCGAATCCTTCTGCATGGATATCCAATAATAACCTTGGCTTTTGGCTTTTAGTGCAAGTGATCGTCTTCCACTGTGGTTTCCTGCATCCCCATAATGTATTTCTTTGAGTATCCGAATTCCTTCTTGTTGTGATAGGCATCGAAATAATGGGCCGAGAAATGACTTTCGATACAAAATTCCATCCCTAAGTTGGTAGTTATCTGATTTGAGTTGGATTTTTCTTGCTTCCTGAGAATTGGTAGGCAATATGTTATCTTGTAAGTATTGATGAATCGGAATCCTCCAATATGACTCACTTGATTGATCACCTGTTTGTTGAGGCACAGATGGTGCATTTTGTATTGCGGGATCATCGATTTTTTCTGTTACGTTTTCCTCGATATTATGAAGTACTCTTATCTGAGTGGATGGTTCATATATTCTTCCAACTTTTATTGCTGTGATACTTGGGTCATTTAGCATGGAAGATATGAATGCCAAAGCATCATCATGTCGGTTTTTGTTTCGGGATAGATGTCGGAAAGTAATGTTTGGGATTTGACTTGCTAGAATTTGAACAAGATCTTTATATTGTGCTAAATCGGCATCAAGTGTTTGATATTGTGCTAAATCACTTATAAGTCGAACATTGCTGATTCTCAATTCAATGATGAGTTTTAGAGCATGAACCACGGCTTCATATTCTACTATGTTATTTGTATGTTCTTCAAATTCAAGACGAAATGAATGGATCATTCGATCTCCCATTGGTGCAGTAATCACAATGCCAATTCCTGCTCCTTCTTTGTTTCGGGACCCATCAACAAAGACTTCCCACCTTTGAGAGTTTGCTGAGTTTAGAATATCTTGCGGGTCCTCTTCCTCGCATCCTGGTAATCCTTCAATTATAAATAAAATAAATTGTTAACGTGATAAATACTTTCATGAATTTTTTTTTTTTTTTTAATGAGTAAACTTCTTTTTCCAATTATCGAACCTTGAATTTCATATTCTTCTTCAATCGGGAAATCTGCAAGGAAGTCAGCTAGGATTTGAGATTTTTGTGCAGTCTGCAACTCATAAATGATGTTGAATTGTTCTAGCTGTGCGTTCCATTTAGCGATTCTTCCCACTTTTCCTGTATTTTTCAATACTGATTGTAATGGTGCCTTGCTCGGGACACGAACATAATGTGTAAGAAAATATGTACGTAACTTTTGAGTGGCAAAGACTAATGATAAAATAAGTTGTTTAATCTTTGTGTAATTTCTTTCTGCTGAATTAAGGGTTTTACTGATATAAATATATTGGTTTTTCTGCCTTCTCATTGGTGCGGACCATCACTGCACTGATTGCATCTTCCGTTGCCGTTGTATACAAAGTTAATATCTTTTCTGGTTCCGGTTTCTGTAATGCTGGCAGTGTAGCTAGATGCTTCTTTATACTTTGGAATGCTTGTTCACATTGATCGTTCCATTCAAATTTGTTTTTCTTCTTGAGTACTTCAAAGAAAGGTTTACACAGTTTTGATGATCTGGCAATAAATCTACTTAAAGCAGCCAGGCATCCGTTTAATTTCTGTACACTTTTAATGCTACTATGTGATGGCATATCTGTTATTGCTTGGATCTTTGATGGATCAACTTCAATTCCATTTTTTGTAACCAAATAACCCAAGAATCGCCCCGATGTAACACCAAAAGTGCACTTCTCCGGGTTAATTTTCATCTTGTACTTTCGTAACGCACCAAAGATTTCAGCGAGGTCTTGTAGATGATTAGTGGATAATTTTCTTTTTACCAACATGTCATCCACATAAACTTCTAATATTTTTCCGATCCATGGTTTGAAAATTGCATCAACCAAACGTTGATATGTTGCTCCTGCGTTTCTTAACCCAAATGGCATCCTGGTATAACAATACAACCCCCGAGGAGTGAAGAACGCTGTGTGTTCCTGATCTGCTTCAGCAAGTGGAATTTGGTTATATCCCGATTGACCATCCATAAAAGATAGTGCTTCGTGACCTTCTACAGCATCCACCAATTGATCAATATTAGGAAGTGGATAAATATCTTTTGGGCAAGCTTTATTTAAGTTGGTGAAGTCTATGCAGATTCTTACTCCACCGTTCTTTTTCGGAACGATCACCATGTTAGAAATCCATATTGGATATCGCACTTATCGAATGAATCCTGCACTTAAAAGCTTTGCTAATTCCTTTTCAACTGGATCATGATACTCCGGTGCAACCTTACGTATCCATTGACGAAATGGTGTAGCATCGGGACGTATTTGTATTTCATGTTGTACAATGCTCGGATCTATCCCGGGCATATCCTCCATTTTCCATGCAAATATATCTACAAAATCGTGAAGTAAGTTGATTAAATTTTGCTCCATATCTTCTTTCATCATTGTTCCAATCTGTACTTGCTTGGGCCATTATAAAGTTCCAATATTTACAATTTTAGTTTCTTCTATGGAAGTGAAAACTGGTTTTGGGTTCCCGATTGAAGTTGGAGTTCCCTTTAATTGCTATGAGGGTCCTTCGAACTGCTGACTTGTTGAATTTTCTTGACTCTTGATGCTTTCTCCTAACTCATTTGTTGACTTTTGTTCGATGTTTCTTTTCAAGTACTGATTGATTTCATCTTCCTTTGCTTCGGTCCTACGGTTTCTCTTCCTTTCACGTTGTTGTTGTTCCTGTTCTTCATGCATTCTTACCTCCGCCATTATACAAAATTTTGCATCATCTTGATCTCCCTGAATCTCCATTTCGCCTTGTGGTGTTGGAAATCGCAAATATTGATGATAAGTGGAAATTACGCCCTTTAACTGGTACACCCAACGTCTCCCAATTATTGCATTGTACGGAGATGTAGCATCTACTACACTGAATCTCGTTAAAATGTTAATGGGTCCAACTGATACTTGTAAGTCTATTTCTCCTTCTGGTCTTGAGGCCATTCTATTAAATCCATAAATTATATACCGGGATGGGAATAATTGATCTTTTGTGAACGCCATTTTGCAAAATGTATCATGAAATAAAACGTTCAATGAGCTGCCCCCATCCATAAGAATTTTTCTAACATTCCATCCTGACATTGGCAATGTGAGGACTAAAGGATCGTTGTGCATCTCAATTTCTTGATTTACTTCCGTGCTGAGAAAGTTCAAGGTGATGCCATCCAGTCTTCCCAGGCTTCTGTTAACCTTCCTGATATCTTAAAAATTTCATGATTTTTCGAATTCGTTTACATAACTTTTTATTGATTGCAGCATTCAAATCAGTATCTCGTTTTCCTGAGAATGATATCATATTAATGGTGTGTTCATTATAAGGAATATGCACTGCTTTGCCTTTGTCGAGTCTGGTTGTTGGTTCGATCCTTTGAATATACTCCTTTAATTCTCCTGCATCTATCATTTTTTGTACCAGCAAAATAAAATTCCTGTAATTTTCTGTTGCATGACCTCTATAACAGTGGTAGTCACAATAATCTTTTGATCGTTGTGTAAACTCAGGTTGATTGCCTTTTGATGATGGCCATTGAAAATCTGGCTTAACTTTTATGGTGTCAAGTAATTCAGTATATGAGATATTAAACTTTGTAAACACTCTCTCTTGAAATCGTTGCATAAAAGGTTTATTATCCCCTTGTCGTGGGCGCTTTGATTTCTTTGATTCTGATTTATGAGGAAATTTTTTTTTTTGTTCTATTGATACCTCAACTGAATTTGTCCTTTTCATGCTTCCTTGATTTCTTGAACTGCTTCTTGGACCTTGTTCTTGGACATCTTGCAACCTTGCACATGTTTCTATTATCTCTCTAAGCTGTCCCTCGGTCTTGGGATTATTATGATGAATTTCAATAAAAAGCTGACATCTCCGATCAGCGATTCCCCATTATAATGATTTATTGCTGTGCTTGAATCAACATCTCCAATTGCTTGACATACCGTATGCCATCGGGTAGTATAAGATCGAATAGTTTCTTCTGGCCATGATGTGAGGGAATACAACCTATCTATTCCCGAATCAACGGGTTTGTTGTACATATAAGCTTCAATAAATTTCCTCACTAATTGTGAATAACATTCAATAGAACTCTCTGGCAATCTATCGTACCATAATAATGCTGAACCTGTTAAACTTGAGGGGAAACATCGGCACATAATTGCTTCATGTCCATCCCAACGTGACATCACTCGATTGTAATACTTTAAATATGAGGTCGGGTCCTTTGTACCATCATAACATTCAAATACAGGGATACTGTACTCTCTTGGTAATGGAACATTGGTCAACCGTTGTGCCAGCGGTGTGCGTTTAGCCTCTTTTAACACTTCTTCTATTCTTCCCCCTTCTTTATTCTTTAACCCTTTTATTTCTTCTTTCATTTGCTCAATTGCTTCCATACACTTTTGCCATTGTGTACGTTGAGTCTCTTGATTTTCTCTCTGTCTCCTGGCTCGTGATGATGATCCTACTAACACCATCCTCTGATCCTGGTTTTCTCTTCCATTTCTGGGTGCATATCTTCCGGCAGCTGTTTCTGGACTTTGTGATCCTGTTGCAGCCTGCCTCTCTCACGCTGAATTGTATTTTTTAAAACTTGATTTTGTCTGGTTAATAATTCAATTTTATCACGATTGATCCTCTGTTATCTCCTTATTTCATTCATTTCTTTTATCAAATTTTGAAGATAATTTACATCATTTCCTGAATTCTCCTGATGTGACAGCTGATTTTGTGATAAAACATTTGGTGTTAGCTCCTGGATAGGTGAATGATTTCTCACATCACTTTGTTGTTGTTCTGGATCACTCTAAACTTCCCATTGTCTGGAACTTTACCTATCATTACTGTCTTGATTCGCAGAGCCTGCCTCTTGAGACATTAAATTTGCTGATAATTTGCCTTCTCCTCTTGATTTCTAATAACCTTTCAAAAGTTAGCCGAACAATCTTTCAACAGATTATAAAAAAGGAAAATGACAGAAACTAGCTTGATGATGATTTTTGTTTTATAAATACGTTTTATGATCAAATATTTAAACAGACTCAAATTTTTTTATTTTTTTTTATTTTGGAAATTTAATAGAGAGAATTATGTGACATTCATTAAAAGAAAAATTCGTTTTTCAAGAACAGGTAGGATAAATCCTTTAACCCAGTCCCTGTTTCTAGCGCCAAATTGTTTATGCCAATTTTTCCATTGACATTAACAACCAATGATTTAAGGATAATACAATAAACATAAGATTTTAACTAATGAATAGATACACAGAATCATTTTAAGAACAATGATTTGATAGACATTTTAACAATCCAATCGTTTACAGATCATAAATCTGATCAAAACTACAGTTACAAATCCATCATCTTTTAAAAGCAAGAAAATGAATCATGAATGTCCTATCTTTTCTTATCTAATCATTCACAGTACATACCTAATAACCTTTCTCTTTCTTGGTTTGATAAATCTTCCTTAGCCTTTTTTCTCCTTGATTTTCCGACCCCCTCCCCGTTGAATGCTCTCTTCTATTTATAGATTTATTAGTGGGTCCTTCTTGTCCCGATACCCTCTGTCGTTCTCCTTATTATATTAGGATCGGGATGTTTATAAGATTGACAGATCATGCTTTCTCTTTGGTGCGCTGCTTTATATGGTTTACATGTGTCCTTTGTTCAGCTTTGTCCCGATCATACGTGTCATTAAAGTAATTATTGCCTTACTTTCCCGCTCCATGTTCATCATTATCCTTACTTTCCCGTTCCATGCTCATCATTTTCTTACTTTCCGGCACCATATGCATTTAATGCTATTTGTTTCGATCAGTGTGATGTTACTTTCCGGATCTTAGGTGTCGATCATGCAGTGATTTGCTCAGTCTTTCACATCTGTCCTGTTTCAATCTTTTGAAATGGCTTTGATTGTGTGCTTCTCATTCTTCTTAATTTCATTGTTTCCTTTTTAATTGCCTTACACGTGTCGCCCTTCTTTTATTTCCCAACATCTTGCCTGATAGGCTATTGTGCGTCTAACATGTTGAAGACTTGGGCATGAGTTTGGCGCAGTGGGTGCACAAAAAAGAGGTCGCCATGCCATGAACCAAAGTTGTAAAATATCAGGCCGATTTTGGTCCACGTGTCCAAGGGAATTGGCCATGAATTTTTTCAAAAAATTGTTTCGACTGAGGATGCAGTTTTGTTGTTGATAAGGCGAAGGAGGAGTAAGTGAAGGCCATAATCTCTACAGTACTTAGAGGGTTTAATCAATGGCATTAGCATCGACTTCTTCACTTCATCAACGTCCATCATCTCTCTTCAACAATGGTGGATTTTACCGTCAAAACATTTCGGAACTTCCATCTACATTTCTTCGGTTTAAAGAGAGGAGGAGTAACTCAAAATCACCCATCACAGCAAATCTTGTAAAGAATGAATTGAAATATCGAAAGCTTGGAGATTCTGACCTACAAATTAGCGAAATCACATTCGGAACGGTAAATAAATTCTTCAATTATCTACTGCACATTCATTATTCAACTAATCAATATTCAAATCAGTGATTTGTAGCTCAAATTAAAACCTAAAATAGAAGTTGAAATTTATAGGGTTGTCATTTGCCATGACATTGTTTCTAAAAAACAGAATGTATTTGTTTGAATGGCTGGTGGACAGATGACTTTTGGGGAACAGAATACAGAGAAAGAGGCTCATGAAATGCTGAGTTACGCATTTGAAAATGGAATTAATATATTGGACACTGCAGAAGCTGTAAGTCTCCATCTTCTCACGCCGTAAAACCTCCGTACAAGTATTCATGTTCTTTTTACTTAAGTAATTTCTTGAATTTAAGTTCAGTGTAGGAAGCTCAAATGCAGTCTCATGCTAGACAGTGTATGGGTTGTGCGTTCTGAGGATGTTGTTGTATAATGTACTTGTGCAGAAGATTTGATTAGATTAGATGGACAGCTCCAATGCTGCTTGAGTCATGGAAAGGTTAGGCTGATATTGAGCAATGTAATTAGTCAGTGCTCGTAGAAACAAAACAATTGCTGAATCTGACCCTTGTCAGTTAGTCAAAGAAACAATCATCCATCCGAGTCCTAGAAGCTCGGTTTACTTGAGGGTGATTATTAGTTAAGAAGTTGATCACTTAACTCTAATGATATTTTAGCTCCTTTTATAGGTCAACTCTTTAAGCAGCCACCTAGAGATAATACCATAGGAAAGCCTAAGCGAGAAGGGAACAAAAATGTGCAGTGGAGATGTTAGTTGGCATCCATCGCACAACCAGTTCATAAAGACTTAAGCGGCCCAGGTTCTTTACATACTTTCGTTATCCACGAGGGATTCTTACCAATATTGTTACATGAAGCTTTCTTTCCGTTAAAAAAAAAGTTGGTCTTTTCAGGTTATAAGAGACTACCATCCTTAACCTTGTGTTCGGCAGGACTTGAGCAAGGACAACATACTATATAGAGAAGAAAGAAGGGAACCGTTAGTCTACTGTGATGCCACTTGTTTACTCCATTAGCCTATGTTACTGTTTTTACCTGAGCTAATTAATATTCTAGCTAATCTTCCATGTAATGGTTACATCTTGATGCTTCACAATATATACGTGTTAAAATGCATGCTATGTAGTTTTGCTTATAATTCAAATTTATTATGCATTACAAGAAAAATCTCGTGTGTTTTTGTGATGCTTCCTTTTGGCTTAAGCTGGTTGTGACTCGGTGAGCTGCAATAATATGTCTTGTTTTGTTTTGAAGTACCCAATTCCCTTGAAGAAGGAAACACAGGGAAGAACAGACCTTTATATTGGAAGCTGGATGCAGTCTCAACCCCGCGATAAGGTAAATTTGCATGGCCACCATCTATCTATTTTTCAGTCTGTTGTTATCTAATGCTCCCTTTTGCTAACCCAACAACTGGTTTCGATTTAGCACAAACTTAATGTTTTGAAATCGTATTCTTTCATTTTCAATCTAAGTATGCTAATTTTCCTATTATATTAGAACAAAAAGACTTCTGCCTGTTCAATATTTTTGTTAAGTCGTGGAAAAAAGTGTAACAAAAAAGTTTGCAATAAAATTCGTTGTCTTATCAGCATCTTGGGGAAAATCAAAGACATCATAACTTGCCTGACCTAAGATAGCAAGTTTTCAACTCGTAAACCTGTTCTTGAAGAGTCACTTCTACATATGCAATAGATCTGTGAAAAGGAAATTCAATAAAGAATGGACGTAAGGGTAAAGTGAGAAGCTGAATTTCTTTTTGTTATGTTTGCTGTTTTCAAAATGAGTTTCACTTTATACTTTTATGTTGGTTCAACAAATTAAAATCTCCAAATCTCAAAATGTAGAACAGTTTTTGAAACTATTCTTAGCAGGTGAAGAAAATAAGGATACTAATACTTTTCTGCAAGAATGCAAATAGTTTTTCTAATGGCCTAATTTACTAAGTTGCTAATATCATGAGTCTGTTTTAGGTTATTTTGGCAACTAAGGTTTGTGGCTATTCAGAGCGATCAACTTATATGCGTGAGAATGCAAGCGTTTTGCGTGTTGATGCTGCCAACATTAAAGAAAGTGTAGAGAAAAGCCTTAAGCGCCTCAACACTGACTACATTGATTTACTGCAAATACATTGGTTAGTTTTCATTTTTGATTCATGCCACCTACTTGCTGAAAGCACAAACGTAATGGCTGATCACTCCTTGTATGGAGTTTTTAAGACCTCACTAGTCACTCTTTAAATGCCCCTGCAACAGATTTTAAAACTTCATATCCAAGTCATTCAGTTTGCATTTTGGAGATAAGGATAATATTTCATGTTTCTTTGATATGGCATTTATCGTAATGGTAGTTAGCTGTATTTGATTTTCCAGTCATTTCAAAATGATTTTCTTGAGTGGTTGTAAAAGATAAATTCAATAGTGTCCAGCTATACTTTACCCTAATAATCCATTATCCTCGGTATCAGTCCATGCATTTGTCCCTGACTTTTCCTTGTGGACTGCTTTTTCTACTTCGAGATCTAAGTTATCCTGATAATCCACCATTACTGCTGGAAACGTTGCTGACTTTTCCTTTGATATCTTTTTCTTTTTCTACTTCTAATATCTATATAAACATATTGTTTCAGGCCAGATCGTTATGTGCCATTATTTGGCATGTCATCTTATGATCCTTCAAAGTGGAGACCTAGTGTACCATTCGTGGAACAACTCAAGGCCTTTAAAGAACTCATTGATGAAGGAAAAGTAAGTACCATGCGCTATGATATTTGACTTGCATTAAAATTTAATATTGGAAGACACACAGACACAGACACAGACACATACATATACACATAAATAGCATGTAGTCGTTTCCTTTTGGGTTCCACATGGAGGTTCCTCGAAGAGCTTTCTTTTTCTAAGTATCATTATTATTGTGAAGAACTGAAATCGCATTGGTAACTATCTATCTATTTAGGTGCATCATCAAATCAAACAATTTTTAAGGGGGGGTTGATAATAATTTTTTGTGTTGTTCGTTTGAGTGGTCTTGACCTCACTATGTTTTAGACCAGTTTCCCGTATCGTAATACTCTTATAGACAATAAGGTGATAGTTGACTATTTAAGTTGAAAAGTTTTCAAGACCAAAACCATGAGAACAATAGTGCAGACTTTAACCAAAACCAGGTCCATCGTTACTACGAATACATTCTAGTGTGTTAGACAAGTAGTTGTAGCAGACATTTTATTATTGTTGGAAACACGGTTTATTGGTGGGCTATTTGAAATTAAGCAATGATTCTGAATGGCATATTTGTTAGTTATTTGAAGCATTAACATCTTTAACTTTGCAGTTAAAGTTTACAGACCTGTACCCAGATAATTTTTATGAACTGTACCCAGATAACAGCTATTAGATTTCAGGTGCGTTATATTGGTGTCTCCAATGAAACGTCGTACGGCGTGATGGAGTTTGTTCATGCTGCGAAAGTTGAAGGACTACCAAAGATCGTTAGCATCCAGAACAGCTACAGTCTCTTAGTTCGATGTCAATTTGAAAGTAAGTCTATAGCAGTCCACAGCCTAAAGTTCGCGATTTAAAAACTGAAAATAAAGCTATGTCAGATTAGTTTGGCCCCCTTTAGCATTTTCCACAATTTCTATACGCCAGCATAGTTAGCCAAAAATACCTTTCATTCAGTTAGGTACTTTGGTTTCCTTGATACCTTCATGCTTTCGTCTCCTTGGTATACTGAATGGTTACACAATGGCATTCACAATTTGGGCCAGGGTCATCTTCTGTACATGTAATGAGAGATATTGAGGTGTGGGCAAAATCGTATTTAGTTAGAATTTTGTTTTTGCCAATACTCTTTGGTCGCCCAACCTTCAATATCCAGATACAATTTGATGTTCCTAATATCCTTGCTCTGAAATGGTAACCAAATTTTCGTCGGACTAAACTGTTGAGAGGCTTGTTTAGATCAGCCATCTCTGTATTGGCAAGTCAAGTTACAGGTGAGGTCTATGAGAGTTCTCTCAATAGAAAGTAGAACATTTGTGAACATCTACAGTGGTACTTTAGGACTGCTAAGGAAGAATGCTTCTTTATCATTATTCCACTAGCACCACATAAAGTTG
Organism: Papaver californicum; assembly: GCA_023531435.1. Taxonomy (NCBI): domain Eukaryota; kingdom Viridiplantae; phylum Streptophyta; class Magnoliopsida; order Ranunculales; family Papaveraceae; genus Papaver; species Papaver californicum. The sequence continues at coordinate 1,555,431 of JAJJMC010031432.1, read as the reverse complement.
ATAATTTTAAGATTTCTGTTAGTAGTCGTCAATTTTTTATTTGTATATGCAGCTGATCTTGTTGAAGTATGCGAACCTAAGAATTGCAACATTGGCTTACTCGCTTATTCCCCTTTGGCTGGTGGAACTTTAAGTGGAAAGTATCTGAATTCTGATACCGAAGCTGCTAAGAAAGGAAGACTTAACATCTTTCCTGGCTACATGGAAAGATACAACAAATCCCTCTCCAAGGTGAATGACTCAATGAATTTGTTTTATTTTATCCCAGAAAATAGTTGATTGGGGTGATTTATAATTTTTAAAACTTGTGGTAATATTTCTTGTATTTCTTATTTTCAGCAAGCAACTGAAAAATATATTGAATTAGCCAAGAAACATGGCCTAACACCTGTGCAACTAGCGCTCGGGTTTACAAGAGATCGTTCGTTCGTGTGTAGTTCGATCATCGGTGCTACATCTGTGGAACAATTAAAAGAAAATATCGATGCATTTGTTACAACTGAACAACCTTTGTCACCTGAAGTTATGAAAGGTATTGATGACATATTCGCAAGATACAGAGATCCAACAATCTTTTGAATATGTGGAGTTGAATTCCAGTTTTGAAAATTCTAGTACAAATGCAATAACAACGGAAATCCAGTTTTGAATTCCAGGACCAAGAATCAGATATATTATTACTATAAATTGTTACATAGCAAATGAAAAATGAAACTCTTATTCATATTAACTACAAATATAAATCAATTTGCTTATGTGACGTTTTATGGATTCTCTTCCATAAACGTTTTATGTATCAGTATCTGTAAGTTCTGACTTCTCTTTATCATAAGCAATGGGGTGCTGATTCTTGGATTTCTTGTATTCCCCTGCAAAGTAAGAAACGAAACCCCACAAACATAATGCAAGTGACATTCCTTTTTGACTGGTAAATTTCTCCTGGAAAGCAATTGTCGCAGCGACCTGAGTGAATGGGAGTAAACATGTAGTGAAAATTCCAGCAAAAAGAGATGATGTACAATAGATAAGTCCCAAAAATCCTATCGTGAAGAGTTGCCAAACAACTGCAAGTGCAACTATTAGCAAATAATATCTCCCTTGGCCCAAACCAAAATTTCTTCCTTCTCTTGGAATAACCTGCAATAACATGACAACAAAATATAAGAAATGACTCTAGTAAATGATGCAATCCACTGCTATTTCCTCGGACGACAAAAAGAAAGAAGCTACTAAAACCAAACATAATCTTTGGAGAAAAAGGATAAAGTGTACCTCAAAATCCTTGTTGATGGCCATCCCAATCATGGTAGCAAGAGTACCAAATAAGCTCAAAACAAACTGAAACTGCATGACAACAGAATAAGTGATAGGTTTACCACTTCTCCCATAAGCAAGTTCAATCAAAGGCATAATAAGCCCTAATAAAGCAGCACCGGCGATAGTTAAAGCGAACCCAAGGTAATATTGTTGTTGAGTAGTACCAGGAGGCTTATCACTACTGGTATTCAATGCCAAAACAACAGCTCCAAGAGTCATCAAAACTACTGAATTGAATGAGTAAAATGTGAATTTCTGTCTCACAATTATGAAAGCAAATATTGCTGTAAAAGCAAGTTGGGTAGAAAACAAGAGTGATGAAGTTGAGACAGGAAGATAAAAGAGACCAGCTGAGTACATATAGTTATCCAATCCTAGAGCAGCTCCAAGTATTGCACTATATATGAACAATTTTGGTTCCATTAAGAAAACCCATGAAGCATCATATGATGGTCCATTTACTTTCTTAATGTAGATGTAAGAAAGTGGAGCTACTAGCACCGGAAATCCAACGCACTGTAACATACTCATAAGCCATTTGCGGCCTCCGCCGTGAGTGAAGTATAGCCTCTGTAACATGGGTCCTCCTATGTAACCAAAAGCAAACAAGGAACAGAATAATATGAGTTTCCAATCTATCAATCTTTTTAGAGTAATGGCGATGGGGTTGACTGTTTTCGGAAGATCATCTTCATGATCATTTTGTACTACTAGGTTGTTATGATGATTTCTTGCTGCTCCCACATTAGTGGAGGCTGCTGCTTCTATATCCATGGAATGGAAGAAGATTTTAGTTCTCTCTTTTCTTAAAGTATGATCTTTGGATGCTGTTAGCTTAACTAAAGTATGCTGTTAGCTTAACTAAAGTATGATCTTTGGAAGAAGACTTGTAGGTATGCTGTTAGCTTAACTAAAAATCTGTGATATGGTTATAATATATAGTGCACCACCATTTCCTGCTGAGCTATTGAAGGTATGCTACTTGCAACTAAACTATCAAGGCAAGATTGTCAAAGGGTCATTGTCTATGACTGGATTTTCAAAGGAAAGAAAAACGGTCTATGACCGGGACGTATCATTATTTTCTTCCCACGAGACAATGGTGTGTTTTTTCGGCACAAGCTCAACACATGAGGAGTAGTTTCATAAGTTCTCTGGATTAATGAATGAAATTCATGAACAACATGAGAATTGTTCAATTCTTATGGAAAAAGATTGATCGGAGTTATGGTTTGTGGGTATCTGATGGGGTGTGGAGCATTGTTCAAAAATTCATTTGGGTGCTCTCCATGGGCTGCAAACAGCACCTTCATGTCAACGGATGCAGCATGTGTGGGCAAGTCTATGCAAATTTTGCCCACGTGAAAGGCGTATTCATGTATTTTATTGTGAAAGAATACATTTCAAAGGTCAAGAATTTTTATGATATTTTCGTACATAGTCGAGACATTCCACCAACTGCTTTTTCAACCAAAAGACATTCATTCCACCAAGGATGTCTTTTTATTCTGGGCAGCAAAATTGAACTCCATTCCAACTCTGACGAGTTAGTGTCCAAAATATTAGTTGGAAGTAATTATTGGTCTTCAAGAAGAAATTGTTGAGCATTCTTGCTTCTACTGTCATTTCATTTGGTATGTATTGAATTACTCCCTAAAAGTCAGGTGAGACTTTTTGCTAATACTTTGGAGCAGAATTTCATGAGTCCAAATTTGTGTACTCATGTAATTTGGGGTGTACATTCCGTCCCTTTTTTATCCTAGTTTTTTTGAGGACTACAAAAAAAAGAATTTGGGCGACTAATAAAACAAAATAAGATCACTATAAAGTAATATCAACACACCCCTTATCCATGTAGTTTCTTTAATGGCTAATCTGCTCTTGTTTAATTAGTGTTAATATTGATTAATTAGTTTGTTAAATTTGGTTATAGTTAGTGTTTGAAAATTATTTGAGTTATAGTTTTAGAATAGAAATAGAGAGTGTGTTACAGAAGAAGAAGAAGTTTGGAAAAACTAGGTTTTACCTAAAATCAATAACAAATATGGATGAGTATGAGGAAGAAGGTGAGAAACATCATGAAGAACATAATATTGAAGGTTCAAAGACGTTTAAAGATGACGATTTGGGATATTTGTTGGATGATCCAAATTTTGGTGTGGAAGAAAATCTAGACGACGATTTAACGAGAGAAAACAATGAATCACATCAAACTAAAGATAATAATGCACCAAAAAAATCAGATATTGTGTTAAGAAGCTCAAAAACTCACTTTGTATGCGTTTGTATGTGATCGGTAACAAAAAAAATATATTTTTACATGCATTTAATGCCATGGACGTCCCAGAATCGGTAGATAATGGAGTACCATATCTACCGATTACACATTCTTGTTCCAAAATAATGGTATAATCGGTAGTCTCATGAAGAATACTTACTACCGATTATACAAAATCCCCAAATTGAACTTTTTTTGAATTTCTGTTTGCATAATCGGTAGTTTAGGAATACTTATTATCTACCGATTATATTTGTCGCCCCAAAAATGAATTTCTCCAAACCTACAAATTTTATATTTTGCAAACTTTATAATCGGTAGTATATGGTGTATAGTTATCTACCGATTACATTGTAATCGGTAGTGGTTTAACAAATTAAACCTCCGATTATACTTGTTTTTGTGTACAAAACTTGTCTTGATTTCTTTCTATAATCGGTAGTATGGGAACATAATTAACTACTTGTTGATAATCGGTAGTACGAGGATATTATTATCTACCGATTGTTACTAATCGGTAGTAAGTGAACATAATTATCTACCGATTATTGTTGTCTAACTCATTGCTATTTTACGTAGATTATTGAATGGGTTAATCCTGTTTCATATGAGGGTCCTGATACTTCCCTATACTACGCAAATAATTTGGTATGCTACCTATCCACTCTTGCCTTGTTATAAGAATGTATGTTACATGGTTAGGCTTATGATATTTGTTTTGTTATATGCGCATTAAGACATTTGGAAGTAAGGCGGAGGCAAAGGAATGACTTATCAACAAGGAAAAAGAGAAGATGTGCGTTATAGTTTAGAACAATTACGTGAGAGTTGATCGATTTGAAATGATTTGTGGGAGAGGTGGCGAGCGAAAGAGTCATGTGGGAAAGGATCATAAATACGTAAAGAATACGGATAGGATATACCGAGGTAATTCAAAGAAGATTGGATGCCCATTTAAGATTATCTTCAGTAAGCCCGACGGTAAGAAAGGTTAGTATGGAAAATGTGTAGAGTTGCTAATGGTCGTCACAACCACGAAGATATGGAAATTCTTGTTGGGCACGTAATGGTTGCCAAGTTAAAACCAAAGGAAATGGAGACGGCGAAGTCTATGAGGACCGTAACGAAAGCGAGTGCAATCCTATCTAAGATAAAGGCGGACGACCCCAACAACTTGTCTTCGTTGTCTACAATTAGGTCGGCGCTAGCAACGATCAAAAGGATGGAATGGGATGGTCGAATGGTTATGCAACAATCAGAGTGGTTAGCCGAGAAAAACAATTATATGTTGAGAAAATAAGAAAGGGATGGTAAGGTGATTCGTATTTTCTTGGCACATCCGAAGATGATCCAATTGGCTCAATGCTTTTATCAAATTTTGTTGATAGATGCTACTTACAAGACAAACAGGTACAACATGCCGTTGTTGGACATTACTTGCCACACTTCGGACAAATGCACATTTACGGTGGCGTGGGGTTTAATGGATGCTGAGAACGATGTGAGTTTCATTTGGATGTTGCAAACATTAAGGTCGATCTATAATGGCGAGCATTTTCCAAGGGTTATTGTAAGATAACGATCAAGCCTTGATGATGCAACAAATGTAGTGTTTCCGGAAGCCCAGAATTTACTTTGTACGTGGCACATTCAATGCAACATCAAATCCAATTGCAGACATCATATCCAAGCTAAAAAACGAAACATAGGTACCAATAGGTCAAAGGAAGAGGATGAACGTATTAGTAAACTAACCGTGGAAGAATGAGAAGAAGATAAAAGGTTGGACGATGAAAAATGGGTCGATGATGGAATAAAGTGGTCTTTATTTCTGAAAGCATGGGATAAGCTAGTTTGGTCGATGACGAAGGAAGTTTATGAATACAACTTGAAGAAATTTGAGGATAAATGGGGCAAGAACTATCCCAAACCAGTTAACTATTGCAAAACACAATGGTTGGGACCGCATAAGGATAAGTTTGTGTTTGCATGGACATATGAATATCGGAACTTCAAGAACGAGGCAACAAACATTGCAGAGGGGTCTCATGGCCGATTAAAGAACATACTAGTCGGTAGTCAAAATGGGGTTGTGTCGGTCCAAGAAGCAATCCACGAGTTCACCAATCGTGACCTCACTAAGATTTATGGTTCAATGGAAAAAAGTCGACATAGATTCCCGTTGGCACATTTAAAACATAAAAATCTTCTAAGGGGTATAGTTTACAAAGTTTCTTGGTGGGCAATAAATTTCATGATAAAACAATTGGAGTTGTACAGAGATCACGATGATGAGACTACGGTTTGCAACTGCAAGACGATGATAGGTATTGGACTCCCGTGTCGTCACATGCTTGGAAGGTATATTGAAGTGATTGACATTAATGATATTCATCCATTTTGGAAGCAATTAACTTTCACTCCAAGCACCCCGGTGGTTGATGGTGCGTCGTTCATGGATACGAAAATATTTGCACGAATACTCGAGCGTTACTCTATGTCAAATGGGACACAAAAGCAAATATTGATGCACTATTTAGAGGAAGACCTTCATCCCTGTCTAAAGGTTGTTCAGGAACCAATGAAAAGAAAGGCGATGGGTAGGCCGAATACCGAAAAGCCGAGGACAATTCAAAGAAAAGAGTTGAAGGAATGGTTATCTAGTCAACGTGACCTCTCTAGGCATGAACATACTGAAGTTGAGTATGAAGATGTGCCGGCTCTAAGGAAAAGGGGTCGTCCAAGGAAGGATCAAGGTGGACCAAGCTCACGACAAGTCAAACCTAAGGTCTCTACGATTCCTTCCCAACTAAGTCAAACTCAACCTATACACGATGAGCATTTGGAACAACTCCCTCTACTTATTATACCATTTTTTTGTCCACCGACGATGTTGATGGGGATGGCAACTGTGGTTTTCACGTTGCTTCGAAACAAATAAGAGACTTTAGTGAGGCGGTTACCGAGAATATCACCCAATGGTAATATATAAGAAATAAGATGGTCGCACAATTATTAAAGGATAAGGAATTCTATATTGAAATGATGAGAGAAGGAGATAAACATGTTAGAGAACAAGAGATCAAAGAGTTATATACTCGTGTAAAATGCCGAAACGGATTGGAGACAATCGAATCCAGGTATTGGATGGTAATGCCGATATGTGTGTATCTTTTAGCGGATGTATTGAACTGCATGGTACATTATTTCTGTCTTCCTTCATTAGGAGTGAGTGTTACATTTACACCCACAAGGACGGTGTGTGATGAATCGGTCAAGGATAGATGAATCATTATGGCATGGGTTAATATCAATCATTTTATCGGTTTAAGGTTAACGAATGATTGTTCATTACCTCCATTGAGTAGGTGGTCGGATTACTTCCCAACTAACCATTGTAAGGAGTGCTTGAAGCAATACGAGTCCAACATGAAGCGTTGGGATCGTTTAACAAGCTCAGGAAAGGACCCAATTGATTTGACCTAGGATGGTGAGTAGTTGGTTTTGAATATATATTTTGAACATTGGGTATAGACAAATATTAATGCAATGTTTTGTGATCGTTAACAAAAAAAATTCATTTTTTGCATGCATTTAATGCCATGGACGTCTCATAATCGGTAGATAATGGAGTACCGTATCTACCGATTCCATTGTAATCGGTAGTTTAATGAACAAATTAATCCTCCGATTATACTTGTCTTTGTGTATAGAACTTGTCTTGCTATAATCTGTAGTACGAGAACATAATTAACTAACGATTAATATTGTCTTGCTATAATCGGTAGTCTAAGAATTTTTTTAACTACCGATTGTATATGTTGCCCCAAATTCAAAATCGAAAAAATTATCAAAATTTTAACATTTTGAACATATATAATCGGTAGTCTAAGAATTTTTTTAACTACCGATTGTATATGTCGCCCCAAATTCAAAATCAAAAAATTATCAAAATTCCAACATTATGAACATGTATAATCGGTAGTCTAAGAATTTTTTTAACTGCCGATTGTATATGTTGCCCCAAATTCAAAATCAAAAAAATTATCAAAATTCCAACATTTTGAACATGTATAATCGGTAGTCTAAGAATTTTTTTAACTACCGATTATATATGTTGCCCTAAAGTCAAAATCAAAAAAATTATCAAAATTCCAACATTTTGAACATGTATAATCGGTAGTCTAAGAATTTTTTTAACTACCGATTGTATATGTTGCCCCAAATTCAAAATCGAAAAAATTATCAAAATTCCAACATTTTGAACATGTATAATCGGTAGTCTAAGATTTTTTTTAACTACCGATTGTATCTGTTGCCCCAAATTCAAAATCAGAAAAATTATCAAAATTCCAACATTTTGGACATGTATAATCGGTAGTCTAAGATTTTTTTTAATTACCGATTGTATATGTTGCCCCAAATTCAAAATCGAAAAAATTATCAAAATTCCAACATTTTGAACATGTATAATCGGTAGTCTAATAATTTGTTTAACTACTGATTATAGTGTAAAATGTGTCCAGAAACAGGCAGTTCCATCGGTAAGTGTAATCGGTAGATATTTATCTACCGATTGTATGTCAGTAGGTGTAATCGGTAGATTTTTATCTACCGATTTTGATGAACATGCTTAATCGGTAGGTGATGCAAACCACTTATCTACCGATTATAATGTAAAATTTCAACAAAATAACTTATTAAAAATAAATCTCTTGCAAATCAATTGATAATTCACAAAAAGAACATAAAATCCATTCAAATGTTAGAACATTAAATACCAGGGACATATCCATAAAGTAAACAAGTTTCTTATAAATCAACTTTGAAAATGATGTTCTCTGACAAAACAACCACAATCTAATTTCTAGATTTTTTGGTTTTGGTACGAGGTCGACGAGCACCAGGGACACATCTTTCAGCATCAGGGACATTTGTTTCACCATTAGCACTCGATGAACCGCGAGATCTTTTACTGTGCTTTGCTGCTAGCCTCTTTGGCTTATTCGCAGCTTTCTCCCCAAACTTGCTAGCATAAGCTTCATTATCAATGTTGTCTATTAGGTCTTTATGCTCTTTCATCTTCTCAATTGATAAAGGCGCTCCCGCATTTATACACCCAGCTATCTTCTTGGAGAAAAACGCAAACCTTTTTTTTTTTTTCTGTTTTTAGGCAATAACAATCAAACGATTATTATCTAAAAAATATTGAGCTATAATATTAAAATCAAAAGGAAATAACATTACATATCATCCTTTCATAACCAGAGGGTTTGTCTTTCATGATGCAAGTATAATCGGACACCCTGGTGGTCTTTCCTTTATCTTCACGGATCACATGGATGAGAATGTTGTCGGTACCATACCATATAGCGTGGATCTACTTCATCACCTCGGTTGACAGGTCTCCCATTGTTGATCATGTATTGCATCCTGTTATTCCAATCTTCAACGGATGGGTTACCAGAGTAAACTACTGTGATAGAGTCCTTACCACAAGTAGAATTCTCGACGTCCAATTTGAACCTGCCACGCATGTGACTCCAAGGTTCTTCTTGGACATAACCGAGTTGACGCATCACCCTAGAGGCATTGTACATAACATATCCAGTGGGATGACACAAGGGTCCATAGTAAAATGACAACTCAGACCTTCCCGATATATGTCCACTAGCTCGGTCTTCCATGTATGGATCAAAGCATACATCTTTGGACGTCGTCAAGTCTAATTTCTTCCTCAAAGAAATCAACTCCTGCTCCTTAGACCTTGAACGGTTGTTGTCGAAGATGTATTTTCTTTCTCTGGGTGTTCCTTTCTCCCATATCGGATTCTCTTTGGCCAACTCGAGGGACGGGAAGTGGTCATAGATCCATGTCTAGTGGACATATCAAACCAAGTATGAGAAAATTGATTCTTAAAAGAGAAAAATAAATAAAAATCAAACCATCAATAAAGTTACCAAAATACCTGTAGTAGGATCACATTCCCGGCAATTTGGCTAGTTGATTCCCTCGGTGCCTTTCTCAACTCTTCCATCAAGAACGCGTGACATGTGGTGCCCCACGAATAGTCACGAACTTTATTGAGAGGATGCAAAAGTTGTAGAAGGTTGGCGTCGACCCGGTTTCCACTACAATTGGGAAAATGACACATCCCAAAACACAGAGGAGATATGTAGTGGCTGCAGCATTGACTTCGTCATCGCTAAACTCTGGATTCATTTCTTCTTTATCCTTGGTGCCTTTGAACATAATCATCAAGTGAACCATGCTTAATTGTCTGGTTTTTATAACGAAAGCACCGGGTGAACTCAGTGTCGGATGTCACTCAATCCAAACCAACGCACTTCTGAGTGTAAAAATAAAGTTGTTCTCAGCTTAACTGCTTCACATAATCAAATTGACCGTTGTACCATGGTCAGCGAGTCTTAGAATCTGCACCACATCATCTGGGGTGATCGTCATCTCTCCAAACGGCATGTGGAAGGTATCGGTCCCAGGATACATTCTCTCCATGGAGGATGATATCGACACCCGGTCATGCTCTAACATTGAATTCTCGGCAGCAGTAGATAACCCCGAGTTATAAATAATTTGCTTGAACCTTTCACACTCATCATCTAACGGCCAATCTTTCATTTTTTTCGTGGTGCAACTGTAGGTTTGAGTAGACAAACCTCATCATAATGGTCCTAATATACACGACGAATTATAAAATAATTAGAATAACAGTTAACACTTCTATGAATAAAAAGACAATAGGTTAAGAATAATGTTTTATAATTATTACCTCAGTTGAATAAATTTCTTTCGCCCAAGAGTCTTTGTATCCAAATTACATATCTCCTCCATCTCTTGGTAACCCAGGGATTTGTCCTTCTTCAATACCTTTCATCTTCAAATAGGCGGGAACTTGGTGTACCACTTGGTTCTTCTTCATCTTGGTATCTAACTTGTGGAGCACTTGGTTCTCCTTCTTCTTGATTTCTACTTCTTGGAACACTTGGTTGAGTTCCTTCAGTGATACCAATTCCGCTATCGCTATTTTTTCTTCTTGCACTAGCAGTTACTTTCTTACCCCCTTCACGACGAGGCCCCGAAACAATTGTATCTTGGGCTTGCTTAGCTCGCCTTTCCCTAAAAATAAAAAATAAAGAACAATTATTTCCAAGAAGACACCATTTAATCACTACATAATCGGTAAACAAAGTACATAAAACTCAACCGATTGTTTATAATCGGTAGTAAAAAAAAAAACTAACAACCGATTGTGCATAATCGGTAGCTCGGGCTCAACATTATCTACCGATTATGCATAAAAATTGGAACAGAAAACTCTAAGCTATGGACACACATACAGTCGGTAGTCAAATAAACATAATAACAAACGATTAGTACAATCGGAAGTCAAATTCATAACCTATCTACCGATTGAACCATCTAACATAATCGATAGTTACATTAAAAAATTAACTACCGATTATGTGTAAATTTTGGTACCAAGCATTGAAGTCGTTCTCAGTCGACATAGGGATTTTCTTCTACCTCATGAAATCAAGACACGTGGAAAAGACTAACTAAAGGTCAATGATCAAGTTTGAATTGGATAGTTGGACATTTAATGCGGAAACAGAACGGTCAAATCAACAGTATGATAGTTGTGGGGGTAGGTGGCGAGACACCATTGGACGAAGTACAGAGATGCAACGATAGCTATAATGAAGACTACATGGCGAACTCATCAACAAAGAGAAGCGTCAGCGAAGATAGATTCCTCTACAAGCAAACTACTGTGAAGAGATACTTGCGAAGCAACCTGCGAAACGAAGTGAGCTGTCATCCACTTTCATTATTTGTATATAAATACGAGTGCAAACAACGTAAAGAGGGTTGAACATTTTGTATAAGGAAGAGAGAGAGAGAGATAGAGCAATATTGAGAGCATTCTTATACTAAATCTGTGAGTTTGTAATCTTCATCATATCATAGTGAAATCCCTCTCGTGAACAAAGGTTTTAACACCGAACCACGTAAATCATTTGTGCTCATCATTTTACTTATTGATTGTGTGAACTCGGACCATAAATCTTGATTGAGACCGTTGAGAGTAGTTTAAGGAAAGAGCTTGGGTGTGTTGTAGGATTTCCTGCAACTACATTTTGGCACCAGAAATGAGAACGAAAGTTAACATCAGTGAAGATTTATCTTACTCAAGTTTCTTTAGAAAAAGGTTTACATCTAGAGTTAGATCTTGGTTGTTTCGGGAAAAGGTCTTAGATCTGAGTTTCTAAGAGCAAGTCTCTAGACAAACAACAATCTAAAGGAAAAGGATTCATAAACCAGGGTTTTTTGAAGCATAAAGTTGTAAATATGATTTTAGAGTTCTTCCTCTTAAAGTTTTTTATTTTACTTAAGATCTGACTTTAAAACTCTTGATTTTGTAGAGGGTATATGGTTATTCTCAAGCTTGTGTCCTTTAGAGTCGTAAATCTTCGAATCCTAAGACTTTTTCGCACTACAGAGGTACTTTGGAAAAGGATTTGGGACATGATTTTTCTTTGTTCTTGATACATCAACGTCAAAATATTTTATTCTTATCAAAATAGTACTTTTAACGGTTAAATCATAAGTAGTTAAGTCTTTTCTCTGAAATTTATCTTGGATCTGTTGACATAATCATTGGTTTAGGATAAAAACATTAATATTTTGGATTACTGTCAGATCTAGAGTTTTCAGAATTAATTTTCTTTATCATAATCACTGGATCTGCATTCAATATCATGAATCGTAGGGCCCACTGGTGAAAATTCGCTGAAGAGTACACCAAAATCATTTTTCTTACTGTGCAGACTTTGGAAGAGAAAAATTGGCTTCAAAAGTGGACAAAGTAAACCTAAGGAAGAGATCAAGGATTAATGACATCCGCATATTAAATCCCATTGACGAAATAGTCGGAGGAGAAACACATCGCAATGAAGAAGATAGGAGGAGTCCAGCCTGAAGCACGCAACATGTAGAAAATACAACGATATAGGGCAATGCATCTAACGAAAGTGATAAGTCTGATAATGAGAACGAAATGACGGTAGAAGAATTGAGGGAAAAGCTGTCCATAACAAGAGAGGTGAAGAGGAAATTGGATCAGGAACAAGGTTACTCAAGCAACAAAACTTGGATTTGGCTGAGGAAAACCACAAACTGCAATAGGAAATACCGGAAAAGTCAGATTTGTTTGTATCGCATACGAATAAGCGAAAAAAAACAACCACCTAAGAAGTGAAGAGGGGATCATGGAGAAAGTCCAGAATAACGTGACGCGAGAAAATGTCAAGAGGAGATGGAGCGTCAGTTGAGGAATTAAAAAACATGTGAGCCATGATCCAAATCTACAAGAATAATGGGAAGGGACAACAACTGACAGACACAATACCAAAGGCGAAGCAGTCTCCCTTCAGTGTTGACATCTTATACATGGTTTTGCCTCAAAAGTGCACAACGCGAACCTTTGGGAGTATCTTTGATGGCACATGAAGCGCGATACAACACGTCAAGGCCTATCAGTGATCCTTGTTGCAGTGGGAGCATCGTCACTAATTTATGTGCAAATATTTTCCATCTAGCTTAAAAGGTGAATCACTGGCTTGGTTTGATGCCCTCTCAGAGTATTCTATCACATCCTTCCATGAACTCGAAAAGGTGTTCCTCGTAGCTTATATGCACAACAACCTATTGAGACCGGGAGTAAAAAAGTTGTTCAGTCTAAAGAGAAGAGTGGGGAAATATTACGGAGCCTCGTAAGAAGATGGATGACCCTATGCAGCGAGATCATGGGTCACGAGACGGATACGAATCTATTGCGAAGTTTTATCAATGCATTATTTACAACTGATATGTTGTTATAGCCATATTCAAGCACAAGAATACATTGACTATGCAAGAGTTATACATTGCTCTGGAAGAAAAACAGAAGGACGCAGCTTCGCAACCCGCTGTGACGAAGGAGGTCATCTTCCGAAACCCTGTGAGCCTTCAACGAACTACAAAAGCAGTCGGCGATGTACCGCAGGTGGATTACCGAGATATCTATCAGGAAGAGCACCAGCGAGAGATGTATCCAGGTAGAAATTGGGTAAGCAATGATGTTGGTAGATTCCAGAAACAGTGGGAACATCCATCTCGGCGAGGAATATTCAACGATCGAAGGTTTGGCGAGCGGAGGCCCAATGCTCCCAAATTCGAGGACTTAAAGCTACCCAAGTTGAGAAATGGACAGTTTACACCTTATCTGAAAACAGAATTTGCACTTATCTGAAAACAGAGAAATGGACAGTTTACAGCTTTTAGTCACATGGACAGAATGCCACAGAAAAAATTATAAAGTTCAATAGTAGTTAGCATTCAGGATTTGCATTTATTTTAAAGACAAAAATAAAAAAAATTATCAAGATACTAGATCAAGCTGTCGCATTTTCATAAATATGATGGAAAACAACAGTTATACCCTCATTGGGTAATCCTCCCATATTCTTACTAGTGTTTGCACCAATTTGAGTTATACCTTTAAGGCCAGCTGACGACCGTCCAGCACAGCCTTCTCCAGAGGATCCTTGGCTTCCTAGAGCAGAACATATCCAAACTTATCATTAGCAAAACCTTGTAACCAATGACAGCACTCAAGAGTCAAGAAATAAACATTACAATGACGATTCACAATATAAGAAAGCAACCTTCAAACTGTTTTGGCTCTTTTACGAGCAACCAACAGTTCTTCAAGAATTTCAGGAAGAATTCCCTGCAAATTCCCAACGTTAACACAAACATTAAAAGAAAAATTAGTAGATGACTTGTGTTAAAAACTTCAAAAACAGATTTTAACCTTCTGTAGATTTGATTTTACAAATGTTTCCCCAGATGGAGTTTTGTTGACACACTCTAGTAGCAGGTTTTGATTGCGAACATCTTCAGGAGTTACCTTGACGAAGGCACAAATAAACATTCAACATTATTCTGAAAATGGACTCTCCAATTCAATTAACAAGCTTCATTTTGCAGTTTGCAGGTATGAGCACTTGAGATGGTAAGTAGAAGAATGAATCACCAAATTGAAGTAACATAGGTTATAAGCCATCATGATTGATGGATACAAAGACGCGAAATCCAACGTTGCAATTGGCTTTTCATAAAACCCCGTCCTTGCTTCCAGAACCTGAATCATGAAGAATTCAATATGTTAACATGCACATACAACCAGAATGTCTGACGTCAACTCCATAGCTAAACACCTTGACTAACATGTGTACAAGTAATTACAGAGCTGTTTTAGTTACATCTTGCCAGAGAAGAGTTTCGACATCATGTTATCAGCAAGTTAATAAATAAGATATTTCTTGATGTTTTTAGTCTTGCTGACTATTGTCGACCAAGAAGCTACACCACAAGCGTGCTGCGGAAACATTGGTAGTTTTGGAAACGAGATATAATGAGGGAATGCCGTATTTTAAAGCCATCAACTTATGTCTGGCCTTTCGGTAAACTACTGATGTACTTATAGTTAAGAGAGATTTTGAATGTGTTTATTAGCTCAATATTCTTTTTGGTTACAAGTTCACAATATAAAGCTTGAAATGGATACATATTAACTAGAGATAATTCTCTTATTAACTAGAGATAATTCTCTTTTAATCTCAATATTTTCTCAATATTCTCTAGTCTATTGCTGGCAAAATACTTATGGAGAATCTGATTTTGTGCTGGAGAATCTGCTAGCTGGAGTGATGGATTGTTGCTGAAGACTCGGTCCGTGTGGAAGAAGTTTGTGTTGTTGATGAGCTTGCACTAACACTTCCCCTCAAGTTGAAGGGGAATTCACGAACATTAAACTTGTTCCTGAGCTGCTGAAATCTAATTCCTGAAAGGCCTTTAGTAAATATATCTGCAATTTGATCTTGTGAAGAGATGAACTGTACCAGTAGTTCATTTGCAACTTTTTCCCTCACAAAGTGAAAATCAATCTCAATGTGTTTTGTTCTTGCATGAAACACAGGATTAACTGTTAAGTAAGTTGCACCTAGGTTGTCACACCATAGGATAGGAGGAGCAGGTTGTAATCCTAGTTCTCGCAACAAGGACTATATGCAAGTGAGCTCAGCAGCTGCTATGGCAATGCCTATGTATTCAGACTCTGTACTCGACTTGGACACTGTCTTTTGTTTCTTGGCACTCCAAGATATTAAGTTTCCTCCTATGTAAACACAATACCCACTTGTGGAACGCCTGTCATCCAAGTTTCCAGCCCAGTCTGCATCAGTATAGGCTTGCAAAGAAAAATCCTTGGTCTTGTTGATATACAGGCCAAAACTAGTTGTTTGCTTCAAGTATCTGAGAATGCGCTTCACTAGCTCCCAATGCTCCACAAATGGTTAATGCATATATTGGCATGCTTTGTCAACAACCACAGAGATGTCAGGCCTTGTGAGATGAAGATACTGTAGTGCACCAACTAAACTTTTGTAAAGTGTTACATCTTCAAATTTCTGACTTCCTTGTTTCTTGATGATATTTTGTACTGCGAGAGGTGTTGCAACAGGTCTCACTCCATCAAGTTTAGACCTGATGAGTAAATCAGCAATGTACTTTTGCTGACTGAGAATCAGAGTTGTCTTGTCTCTAAATACTTTTATCCCTAAGAAATATGATAAAGGTACCAAATCTTTAACTGCAAATGCCTTGTTCAGACTTGAAATATTAGCTCTTGGATGGATTGTGTGCACGATCCTGTGACTATGATGTCATCAACATAAACAAGTACATACAAAGTAGATGCTTTAGTATTTTTTTATAAATAAAGAGCTCTCTGCTACGGAACCTGTGAAACCTGCAGAAAGAAGATAAGAGCTCAGGTTTGAGAACCAAACTCTTGGAGCATGCTTGAGTCCATACAAAGCCTTGTTTAGTTTACAGACAAATGTGGGATTGTTAGATCCACATAGCCTGATGGTTGTTGCATGTAGACAGACTCCTCAAGCACTCCATGGAGAAATGCATTTTGTACGTCCAGCTGATGTAAATGCCATCTATACATGGTAGTTAAAGTTAAAACAAGCCTAATTGTACAAGGCTTAACCACTGGACTGTAGGTTTCTTCAAAGTCTACACCTTCTTGCTGATGAAAGCCTTTTGCAACGAGTCTAGACTTGTACCTGTCAATACTCCCGTCTGCTTTATACTTGATTCTAAAAACCCATTTTGAACCAACAATGTTCATTCCTTCTTCAAATGGCACTAAATTCCATGTACCATTTTTCAAATGAGCATTATACTCGTTATCCATAGATGAACGCCATTTAGAATCCTTGACAACCTGGCTGTAACATGTAGGTGCTAAAACATCCGTCAAAATTAAAGGATGTTTTGTTGCTGTTTGGCACAACCGTTGTACAGGCTTTTTGATGCCTAACCTTGCCCTGGTAATCATTGGATGAGCATGTGGAGTAGAGTGTGGAGGCAGTACAACTGGTACTGAATCTTCTTGAGAGTGTTCGACTTGCGAACCTGAAGTAGTTTCTGAAGATTGACAAACTGGAGACAAAGTGTCATCTTGTGAAACTGATATTTCCTGGTGCTGCAACTGATTATTACAAGGCATAGATGAATTGAACACTAAGGTAGATAGTAGTTTAGTTGTAGGACTTACTTGAGTGAGCTGCTGCACAGGTCCACTTGATGCTTTGGCAGAAAATGGGAAATAGTCCTCTACAAATCTGACATGCCTTGATATGTATAATCTCTTTGTAGCAAGATGAAGACAAAGATAGCCCTTATGTGCCCCACTGTAGCCTATGAACACACAAGGCAAAGACCTTGGTTCTAGTTTGTTCTTGTTATAAGTTCTTAAACTTGGATAACAAAGGCATCCAAAGACTTTTAGAAACTGGTTTTTGTTCAAACAAAAGTTCAAGAGGATTTTTATTTTGTTTTTGTGATGCTGGACACCTGTTAGTGAGAAAACATGCAGTAATTAAGGCTTCAGACCAGTATGCTTTTGGCATAGAAGCATGGAACAAAATTTTTAGACCAGATTCAGTGATGTGCTTGATTCTTCTCTCTGCCAAGCCATTTTGGGCTGAAGTGTGTGGGCAGGAGAATCTATGCACAACACTAGACTCATTTAGAAAGGATGTAAATTTTCTGAACTCTCCACCATTATCTGACTGAAATTTTTTGATTTTGTAATCTGTTAAGTTTTCTATTTGTCTTTTGAAGTGGATGAAAACAGGGAGTGCATCAGACTTGCGCACAAGAGGATATACCCATGTATAATGCTAATAAACATCAAGGAATAGTAAACAAAAGTGATATCCATTTCTTGAGAGATATGGTGAGACCCAAAGATCGGATACAATCAAACCAAGAGGTTTGTTTATTATTGTACTACTGGAAGGAAAATGAAGCTTACTGCTTTTGCTCAAATGACATGAATGGCAAAATGTAAACGATTTATTACTGAATGAGATAGAGTTGTTTCTTAGAAATTTTGCGACTGTGCGCAGCATAGGATGTCCCAACCTATGATGCCAAAGTGGGACACTTTCCGATACTAAGGCATGTGGAGTTGGTCTATCTATCGCACATACTCCATCAAATGTGTAGAGGCCATTCTTATTCCTGCCTTGCAAGACTGTGGTCCCTGTGAGCTGATCCTTCACAACAAAAGAATTGGTGTTAAACACAAAATAGACATTGTTGTCTTTGCAAAACTTCGAAACTGACAGAAAATTGGTCTTTATGTCTGGTACATGAAGAACATTGTTTAAGAAATAACGTCTATTATGTAAAGTAAATGTAGCATTACCAATTTTTTCTATCGGAAGAGTGTTACCATTCCTAACTTGAACTGTTTCTGTACCATCATATTCATGCTTGATTTGTAGGTTATTCAGATTGGATGTCAAATGATGTGTTGCTCCTGTATCAGTTACCCAATTTGCATCACTAGTTCCTCCAGGTAAAGCTAGATAGGCTGATGCATTTTGATTTCTTTGGAGTGGCTTATCCTCTTTGTATCTGAACCAACATTTTCTGGCTGTATGACCAGTCTTGGTACAGATTTGGCATGGAACCGGGTTTTCTCTATTTGCTCTTTGACTATTAGAGGATTGAGTTTGTTTTGAAAAGGTGTTACTAGGATTGAATCTTCTAGAGTTTGGTTTTAGGTAATAGGTATTGGTGTTGGCTGCAATGTTTGCAAGAGGTTGTTGCAGGAGAGCTAGTTGTTGTTGCGACGCATGTCAAACATCAGAAGATGAGCATAGAAAGTGCTCATTGTCATGTCACCTGCAATATTCAAAGATGTTACAACTGGATCATAAGATTGATCCAGTTCATTCATGATAGACGCCTTCATGTCTGCATCTGATAACGTTACTCCAGATGCTAATAAAGCATCAAAGATTTCTTTTGCCATGTTGAAATAATCCTCCATAGAGTGATTGCCTTTCCTGAGATTGTGAAGTTCCCTTTTGAGATGCATTTGGTGTGCTTGAGTATTAGAAGAAAACCTGGTTTCTAGAGCATCCCATACTTGTTTTGATGTTTTTAACCCAACTACTCTGGTCATTAACCTCTCAGATAGAGAAGACAATAACCAACCCATTAGGATTTGATCATGTTCATGAAATTTTATGAACTCAGGATTCAACTGAGTTGTGTTTGGTAGATGTTGTGGTGGTTGTTGAAGACTGCCATCTACATATCCATTGAGATTGTAGCCATTGAGTAGTGGTTGAAATTGAGTTTTCCATAGAAGATAGTTTTTCTCATTCAACTTAATGTTAACAAGATGATTGATATGGAGCTGTTGTAATGTATGTGTGAAGACATTTCTATTGAGTTTTGTTGGATCGGTTAGCTCTGATACCAAGTTAAGAGAGATTTTTAATGTGTTTATTAGCTCAATATTCTTTTTGGTTACAAGTTCACAATATAAAGCTTGAAATGGATACATATTAACTAGAGATAATTCTCTTATTAATTAGAGATAATTCTCTTTTAATCTCAATATTCTCTCAATATTCTCTAGTCTATTGCTGGCAAAATACTTATGGAGAATCTGATTTTGTGCTGGAGAATCTGCTAGCTGGAGTGATGGATTGTTGCTGAAAACTCGGTCCGTGTGGAAGAAGTCTGTGCTGCTGATGAGCTTGCACTAACACTTATATTTGTCGGTATTGTTGAGCAGTCACCCGTTGCATATCTAGAGAGCAATCATTATCGCCAATTCTGCATTGGAGTGACCAAGTATATGAAATATTTGCAGTAAATATCAACAAATATAAAAGGTTTCTGATGCAAATTTGTGGCCTAAATTGCATTTCAGAGTTCTAAAGCAAAAGATGTGCAGTTAATGCCCCTATAACATGTGCATGGAGGCTATAGATTACAAGACCAATCTTTGTTATTCATATGAAATTGCAGGTGTATCTTTCCAGAGACTTACTGTTGCACCCTCAAATATTCCTTCTCCAGACCCCTGCTTTCTGACATTAGGGAGGACAAGGTTCTTCTGCCTTGACTTCCTGAGAAGTTGAGAAAGAACCTGTAATAAGATTCACTAGTTAGCCTTCTAAACTCTCAGTGAGTTCATCTCTCCATCAAATGTATTACTAGAAAGAAAAAAAAAATTATAATCATGACATAGTTCACCTTAATGCTTTGCCCTCTTGAAAGAAGAAAAGAGATGGGGACACCCGTTACACGACTCATTTCCACATAATTGTAAATAAGCATTAGTTTGTCTAACAGACGTTGAGGAAGATACGGATCCTGCCAATCAAATAGGACAGGGTAAGAGTTTCATACATTTCATGCAAACTAGAATGCACCACAGCAGCTAAAAGCCTGAAACATAAAAATATCTTCATACCAAACAAGCAAGATATTTCAGAGAATCCCTTATTTATTGGAGAATAAGATGAGGAACAGTTGAAATTCGTCAGCTGCTTACATGAATAATACAGCAGAACTGTAACTATGGTAAACTTGCTTGCAATTTAGGCAATGATTGGCATCTAATGCTCACATAGATTATGACATGCTTTTGTTTACTCGTAGTATATTAGCTTTTGAGCAGCACTGTGAATAACTTGTAAAGCAATCAAGTATTTGCATTTGATATCCAAGTTTTAGACATCTGTTGTGTACTTAGTTGTTGTTTCAATAGTTATAGGCAGCACTTATATCTTCGACTTTTAAGAAAAGAATATCATAACCTAACAAATAAAATGCTCATGTTCCATCTAATTTTCCCTCGTCCTCTCAATTCCGTAAACAGCAAATTACAGTACCACACATTCAACAAACCTAATATAAATTGAAACTAAGTAAAATCATTTTCTTGTTTTCCCCTGGAAAGTTAAACAAGCTAACTCTTCCTCTGAGGAAACAAACGAAATCTTCTTGGTCATTTCAAGTTGTGAAAGAAAGTATTAATCGACAAACCTTCAGGCAATAGACAGCAAGTCGCCTCCTAGTCTCTGAGTTACCATTTTGAATTCTGATATTATTGAGTGGTGTACATCCTCTTTCTGCACTCCATCGAGCCAAAAATTAGGAAATAGAATAAACGAGATGATAAAAGGAAAGAGGAAAGATTTTTATGCGAATAACAACATAACAAATTTCTCTTCCTTCTCAGAACAACAAGCTCAATAAAAGTAAGAATTGTAAAAGCTGATAAGCAATCAATGAACAAAAATATGTGTCCTAGACTCCTAGTGATATACTATATGAGAATGGAGATAAAGAGCATCACCTGCTCTCCCAAGAAGTGCTCTGAAACAGAGTTCAACGAGTAGGAACTCAGCTTGTAATCCCTTTGCATAACCTGAAAAAAGAAAGTACCACCAAAATGGGTTTAGTAATGGTTACACGAAGGTGACGTGCATATGAAATTCAGCCTTAGTATTAAAAGGTCTCGGCAGAAACTTAATGAAAATTTAACCTGAAATAAATCAAATTGAACTCTCCCTTCAATAGTTACTCTCCCGAATACCGTACTGCCTATAGTCATTGCAAGAATCAACATTCAGAAAGAAAAAAATACTACAAATCCGTATTAACAATAATGGGATTGGAAATTAAAGAATAATTATTTACTTTACAAAGAATCATAATCAGTAACAAAAATAGTTTGAAGTTATCTATAGCAGAAGTTTTCACAAACTAAAATAGTTTGAGGTTAAGTCTACCAACTGAAATTTCTATGACTTACTGAAACTATTTGACAATGAAGTTGATCAACTAGCAAATAGTACACAACTATATCAGCTGAAGTAAAAGCACACACATTACAAAGTCCAAATATATTCCTGATGAACAGTGTATAGAAACCCTGAGATTAGAATGCGTCAGCTTGTACAAGCAATAGGAAGGAATATCATTCGAACTGACCTTGAGGAAAAAGTTGCATCCTTCACACGACTTCTGATGTTCCAGATGCGCCCCAATATTGGAAATTCTGTTATATTTAGTGCCAGAGCCCTCTATCAATCGGAAAAAATTACTTAAGTAAGCTCAAGCAGATCAGGAGTCGCATAACCCAAACACTCATCAATATTATATTTTATGACAGGAAATTTTGACAAGGAATGAAAAACAACATTATGTAGATTTTTCACAGATATAAAAGGAAAAGAAAGTAACAATCACCTCAATAAGATACGGCAAATCAAATTTGCAGATGTTATATCCAATTATAATGTCAGGGTCCACGTCACGGATAAAATCCTGCAGTATTACATTAACCACTGTTTTGCTAAGAAAAGCAAGATGGCATTCACAATCTGCTGACTCGTCTGAGTCTGACTCAACTGAATCTGAATCATCTGACTTGTCCCACAAAAGCACATAATACTAATTTAGATGGATGTCAACCGAGTCAAAAATGTCAGACAAGTCAGTTATGCTTAAACTCGGTGAGCTTCGTACTTGAAATAGAATCAGACCGGCCATAATTTAAAAAACAGCCTGACATTTGACTCACACCAAAATCGAATCCAAAACAACATAATCCACAGCACAGTAGGAGATATGTTTCTTCATAGACTGTTACTACCCAATTGACAAACCAAGACAAACACACATGAAGTCAGCTTTCCAACTATTTTCTAGCCATACTCCAACAAAGATCCAAAATGAACATGGCACTTACAAACTCATTAACCAGATTCCTTTGCATAAAAAACAAGGATCTTTAAAAAACTGAAAAAGATCAGATAGATGGAACTAAGAGTTCCTTAACGAACGTATGCAAGAGTGGCGACCCAGCTGTCACATGTTGATCATGACCAATTCCAAATAAATGTTTCCGGTATATTGAATTCTCTAGGAATGCAACATAAACTTGTACCACATGAGTCCTTCAACGACCAAACTAGACTTCAGAAGTTGTTTCCATACTATCCGTTCCAAATTTAACTAATCAAAAGGTACTCATGTGAATGTGTATGAAAGGGTCAGGGCACTATCATTAAGAATAATATTGTGCACTTTTTGTTTAGAAGCTAATGTGATCTTGTTGGACGCAATAATCTGAGGTAATAGATTTTGATTCATATTCTGACCATATTCTAACCGATCCGAACTTTACGGAGATTGTGGATGATATCAGTTCACGCAAACAAAGTGATCATCTTATGCATGAAGGATTTCTCTTCAAAGGTAACCAATTGTGTATTCCTGATTCTAGTCTCCGATTGAAGATTATTAAGGAGTTACATGACGAGGGGCACATGGGAAGGGATAAGACTTTCCAACTTGTTTCGAAGTCATATTACTGGCCAACAATGAGGCGTGAAGTTGCTAAATTCGTGGATAGATGTCGAATCTGTCAAGTTTTAAAAGGAAAAGCAACTAATGCAGGATTGTACATGCCATTGAAAGTTCCAAGTCAACCCTGGACAGATTTGAGCATGGATTTCGTATTGCGTTTACCTCGAACTCAGAGGGGACATGATTCAGTATTTGTAGTTGTTGACCGTTTTTCAAAAATGTCCAATTTTATTGCTTGCAAGAAGACTACTAATGCACTGAAGGTAGCTGAATTGTTCTTCCGTGAAGTGTATCGTCTACGTGGATTGCCATGTTCAATTGTTAGTGATCGAGACACAAGATTCCTTATTTATTTCTGGAAAACCTTGTGGAAATTAGCTAATACAAGGCTTAACTTCAGTAGCGCGTATCATCCTCAAAGTAATGGTTAAACAGAAGTTGTGAATCGTTCGTTGGGTGATATACTACGGTGTATGGTTGGAGACAACCCGGAGAGTTGGGATCATAAACTTTTCCAAGATAAATTTACATTTAATCGTTTAGTTAACCGTAGTCTGGGTATGAGTCCGTTCGAGGTTGTTTATGGCTACAATCCACGAGCACCAGAAGATTTAGCACATGTTCCTGATCTAAAGAGAATTGAAGTTTGTGCTGAAGAACGTATCCAACAGTTGCAACAGGTTCACAAGTTTCCTGAAGAACAGTTGCTTCGAGCTAATGAGAGGTATAAGGAGGCGGCAGATAAGAAACGCAGAGTTTTGGATTTTGCAATAGGAGATTCCGTGTGGGAATATTGACAACGGATCGTTTTCCAGTTAGTGAGTATAACAAACTGAAGGCGCACAAGATTGGTCCGTTGGAAATTGCCGCGAAGATTAATCCTAATGTCTACAAGTTAAAGCTTCCAAGTCACATCCGGACTTCTAATGTTTTTAATGTCAACCACTTGGTGTCGTATAATAGTGATAATTCTGATGATGACCAAGAAAATTTGAGGGTGAATTTCTCTCAACCCCGGGAGAATGATGCAGATGAGCAGGTTGTAGCCTATTTGGAGGCTAAAGACCCGAGTGTTGTAATTTAGCTCAAGAGGGGGCTATTTTGATTGGAAACGGGCTAACAATCAAGACATGCATCTATGTTGCATGGTCTTCAGATTTTAGTCAAATTTCATCGTTTAGGGCTTCAAACAGGCGTTTTTACTATTTTAGAAAAGTTTTTTTTTGTTAATAACTTCTTCGTTAGGAGTCCATTTGGGTCGCCGTTTGCGGAAAATAGTTTTATTTTATGAGTACTTTCATTATTTTTGGTCGACCAAAATTTTCCAAAAATAGCAAATTAGGGTTTGAGTCGGTTTAGATTTTTTTTCCATCCTTTCTTGACTAGCAAGTTAGGGTTTTCCCCCAAATCTATAAAAGAGTCCTCCATATATTGTTTTAAGCAGTTGAATTTAATTAATAAAAACTATTTTCTTAAACCTTCTCAAGTTTAACTGATTATTATTTAAAGTCGTGAAACCAAAGTCTAAATAATTATCGTTGTTCATAGTCGATATTCCTAAGAATATTTAAAGTCTGAAAAAAAATCTTTTTTTTTATTATCCGTTGCATCAAATATGTATCATGCACATACACAATTTAAAATGTGCCTCAGGTACTGCAAATTTCTGATCAGATCATCCCACTAATTCTTCTGGGATCACAAGTGTATTTGTACACCTAATTCACTGCACATTTACAACACACATTAAACGCATCGACTTTGACAAAGACCATTTCCGTCATAATTTCTTTTGGTTCCAATGAACTTTTAGATCATGCTTGTGTACAACAACTTAGTCTTTCAATCAATCATAAACGTTACATGTTTTCTAGTGGTTGTAAAGCATATAAAGGCATATACAAGATGCTTGTACTACTTACTAGTACGGTCATTACATCTTCCTCCAAAGGTTGGTGCAATATATATCACATATTTGAAATTAAATATGTACCTCAAGCATCCCAATTATATGGTCCTGTGATCAGAGCAACCCTGTAATTATCCAGGATAAATGGGAAACATGCACACCTATTTTGCAACATACATTTGACATAAACTATATCATCAAAATTTGATTTTGGTTCTTTCCGATCCTTTAGGCCACTTCAACAACATATTAGTTTCCTGCCAAACTTTAAACAACAATTTTTTTAGTGCTTGTAAAACACATAACAAAGGCATGTTAACCATATGCACCTTCAATGGATTTAGTGTAAATACACTTATCAAATTCATTAGTGTCACATCACATTTGACATAAACTATATTATCAAAATTTGATTTTGGTTCTTTCTGATCCTTTAGACCAATTGAACAACATATTAGTTTCTTGCCAAACTTTAAACAACAAAATTTGTTAGTGGTTGTAAAACACATAACAAATGCATGTTAACCATATGCACCTTCAACGGATTTAGTGTAAATACACTTATCTAATTCATTAGTGTCACATCACTAGTATTCATCATCATCACATAACAATATTGCTAGGTCATTGATTTACAACTTGGTTCAGGTCAAGTATATATATGTGTAATCAGTTTGTACCTCTAGCGCTAACCAAACCCTTAAGGTTTGCCACCTTTAACTAACCATTTAAGTATAATGCCTCAACATTCATCTAATGTAACATACTGACAATAATGGCAAACAATGCCTGATGTAGTAACTTTAGAGTCATGTGAGTATGTGCCAAGAGATCACTACTTTATTCTCTAACAAAAATTTCACAAGTCAAGTCTCTGTCTGACTTATTCAATCTTGCATGAGAACCAGACCTCATAAAACTACTGTTGAGAACTCAACACCCTCAATAATAAAATTTATTTTATTCAAATGTTGTTAGCTTCAGAACTCTCAACTTATCATACTACAGTTTTGGTGATCATATCATACCACCATTGAGGTCTACAGGGTAGGACACATATAAGTCCAGGGTCTTATATGAATCTGCTTGATAAATCAAACAAACACTTGCTTCCATATTATACTCCCACATTTGGGGCATAAGGCCCCCCCATAATTATTAAGATTTCTCAACATAAGAAACTACAATTATGTTTCTTTTAGGTTGCATCTAACTAAGACACACCATATGATGATACTCTATACCAACATTATGATTTAACATGTTCATGTATTCATTCTCAATTCATTGACTATTTTCCCTTTTATCTACTGTTGTTTTGTTCTATCAAGCTAACATTTAAGCATCACAAGACCATATTTCCAAGTATAACATTTCATAGTAACTTAGGTAGATAACAGTTTTAATTCGCAATGCACATATTGAGAATGATATCATAATTTGATTAATGTCCATACCTGACAATCCTTGCACGTCATTTACATATTCTTCAACTATTTTGATAGTTGAATTGTTCATGAAAATGCTTTTGATCTTTTCCATTCTTGGTAGAAGACAAAACATGCCTTTTCTGGAGCACACGTTCCAGCACTTCTGGCATTTACCAACCAATTCTTTTTATCATCTCCACTGAAAATTAAAATTACTTAACACAATAAGAATGCCAAGTGTTCCATTCAAATTTGAATATACAATTCTCTATTCCGAAGAGATAAGCACACAACTAAAAAACAGAAGTTATCACAGACTAACACTTAATCTATCATTCAAATTAAGATGATAAAACTTCTGACCAACTAGGATTCAAAAAATTGGTTGGTACTTTCATTCGACATATGCAATGTCAAATTATCAAGATATTATAAGTGCTCATCTTATCATATTACCAATACGTAGTTGTCAAGTTACTTAAGTCTCTCTTCACATTAGACTATCACTATAATCAGTAAGTAATAAAACTTGGTAATAAAACCCCTAAACGATTTGTGTGTACATAAGTATCAATTCAAGCACATTTGATCGCATAACCTTCTTGTTGCACTAGTTACTAAAAGATACTTTATACCTCGCTATTCATATGACTATGATATACTAGTGTATTATGATTCTCATATTTTCAACACCAGGTAACATATTCGACATGATTTAAAAATCACCATAGAAATTGCTAATACACAATTATTAACCAATCATGTGATTCACGCCAATTGATACTACACAGAGCATATATAATCAAAGTGATTTATAACACAATGCATAACAACTGATTACGTATAATTATTCATTAGCAATGTGATACTAATCTAACACATATAAAAGATTATCACTTTAAGTCACAAAAATCAATTTGTTACTTGCTCTAATTTGTTTATGAGGAATATTTAACCTAAATTGAAATCTCAAATCTATTATGGATAAAAGCACTCACTAGTACCGGTTTTTCATGTTATATCCAAGGTGACAAAGTACCCCTATAAATGATTGCAAGATCTCATAGTAATCTAGAGCTTAGATAAAGTTATTGATATTCTGGACAAACATGCACAACGTTTTTACAAACACCATATCCAACAAACCACAATTCTGAATCGAAAAATAAAAAATGAGTTTTGAAGATAACATCTAGATCTACACACTTCGTTTGAATCACCATTTCAAAAAACTCATGGTTACCCAGAAAAACTAATTTAGTCAATAATATTTTTCTGCCCGTCAGAATTTTTCAGAAACATTTCTCCGTTTTGTAAAATACCTAAAAAATACTTTTACAACTCCAATAATTCTGAAATTTGGTGTGGGTAACTATCATGATGTCTACTATATTCGTTAAGAGTATTTATCGAAATTTTTCTAAGTTGAGAAATATACTCGAAACTCTACAGCTAACCAAAAAACTCAAATTTATTTTTCCACTTACGATTAACATCCTTTGTTTTCCAATATAATACCAAAGCCAACGATTCACAAATTGAGATTATTGGGCGCAATAATGATCATTACTAAACCTAATTTCTTAAGATTATTGGGCGCAATAATCAAAAATAAAAAAAATCAAATAAATAAAAGTTATTGATACTTAACTCCTTAATGGAAGTGATTTGTCGGAACGGATGAGCTCTTCGTATCTCCGCAACAACAACATGTTATGCAGCAAAACTTTAGAAAAACAGAGTGAGTCACGTGTTCAACACGTTGTCCTTAAGACATTAGCGCCCGACTGCACTCATGAGTGATGCTATAGCCTCCACAAGGCGTATATCTCCATGATAAAACACTCTACTACACCTACTACTAGCATATGTAGTAGATGCTCAACTTGGGCTTGGGATCTTCGAAAAAACCCTTAAGGAAAATCTCGAAAACTTGTGAAAGATAATAAAAAATTATTATTCATGTAGTCTCTCCAAAAATATGGAGAAACCTTTTTCCCTTTTTTATTATATCCAAATAAGTTGAGAAAAGCTGTTTATATAATAACTTAGTACAACTTAAGAAGAGGGATTTCCCCGATGTGGGACTAATAAGTTTATATAGTTTCTTAAAACAACTTAAGATTAAAAACTCTCCGATGTATGACTAATAGTTTTTTCATTCATAAAAGAAAACAATAATTTATTTATTTTCTTAAAACCTTAAAATTCATATTTTATATATTGTTTTCCAAGAGGTTTTAAATTGGTAGAGAAACTCAAGTTCTGTAGACGTGCTTGGAAATGAACGAGGCTCTTTGAGTATATGAGAACATAAACACATATTATCTCATCATGTGCATTTTTTAGTGATCATGATGAAACCCCCCTTTCAATAAAAAAATTGAGGTATTACATGAATTTGATAATTCAACATGGGGCCAGTGTGTAGCCATCAAGTAAGTGACACAATTAATCAGAAAAGTACATATATAAACTTCAGTTGAATAGAACTTTGATTTTACTCCTTGGTTATCCAAGTCCATTTCCTTTTTACTCAAAATAAAAATGTACTATCAAGCCAGTTAAAAAAGAAAATATTTGAGCAACCAGATTTTCATGGCAGAAACCAGAACTCTTCCTGACAGAAGTGGCCATATGGAGAATTTCACTTTCCAGAAGTATACCACAATAAACTGAAAGCTCACCCACGATGTAATAACGAGTTTCTAATATGGTCCTATTATAGCTTTATAAGGGAGACATTAGTTGCCTCGATTAAAAGTATAACATCATTAAGATATCACATTCTCAGTACACAAAGGGTATCAATAAATTACTAAATTTTTATAATACTACTACTCTTTCGAAAGTGAACCCCTATCTGTCATTCACTCAACTCGGCCAACATGATAATATAATAGGTTTTCCAAAATCAATCATATTACCTTTTGATGGAACAAGAAGGATGAAGATAAAATGTAATGAATCACAGCAAGCTCTGCAACTTCTACGGTTCCACAAATTTTCAGTTCTTATCTTTCAAAAAAAATGACTATATGGAATAACATATATACAAATATACAAGAATGACCTTAGGGTACTACAAATATATTTTATCAACAGACGAATGCACTATTTCATTAACATAAAATAAATAAACAAATAAATAAAACAACTACCCTCCAAGCTAGCAAGACTTCTATTTCTGTCTCAAACAATATCACATCAACACCAACAACTGGAGAGCACGACTTAAGGGCCATGATGTTACGCACAAATGGAAGGTATTCTCCTTGCAGAGTAACTATATTTTCTACATAAGAAAATAATTTTGCGTACTATCACAAAATCGAATGATTGCAGACCATTTGAAATTAAATAAGAAAACATTAAAACTATAACTCGTTATTACTTAGAAGGAAGAAAAACTCCAACTTGAATAACGGGATCATGAATAGGCTCTGGAAAATGCCCTTTGCGACCATCGCACTCAATGTCAAGATTCAATATGCGGAATGGAGACATTTTTGAGAATTCTCCTTCTGGAGGATGGATGATTAATTTTGAATATCTATAAGTAATATTTAAGGAATTAAAGCTGCGTAAATAAACTGGATTATGCAGAAGTGGTTGTTCTTGTGGCGTGGTGGTCCTCCTGGCGCTGCATCTTTATCTCCTTGTTGTTCTTGTGGTTGTCGTGGTGGTCTTCCACCTCCTCGTTCTTCTTTATCATTGCTTTTGTTATCTTCCTTATCACTTTCCTCTTCACGTGAAATTCTTTCAGACTCTGTCTCAGAAGACAAAGATCCTTCTTCTCTTCGATGCTCCCCTTCAGTTGGTTCATTGATGAAGACCGTTTTAGGTTTGCCCGTCGAACCCCTACAGTTTCTAGCCGTCAAGTTCTTACCTTCCTTTTGACATGGTCCCAAGCTCTTAGGAGAAACAAGATCATATTTTTTCTTAGGTCTTTTTTCCCCTTTATGGGTCTTTCCCTTATCCCTAAAAAACACGACAACATACAATAATCAACAATCGAATTCAAGGGGATTTAGGAATTCCAAAAGTGGAATCGGCCATCACGATACACACTTATCCAACAATTCCTAACATTATAATTTTAGAATTGTTCTATGTTAGTTTTCGTATCCAACGATTCTAGGCTAAAAAACCAACAGAAATACTGGAGTTTTCTTGACCAAGAATTGTTAGATAGGGATGTCCACATCCAACGATTCTGATAAATGTTCAGTTTGCATTAAATATAAAAATCGTTTGATAGGGATGTCCACATCAAACGATTTTGATAAATGTTCAGCTTCTTATCGACCTAAAATCGGTCGATATTCATGTCCACAGCCAACGATTCTGGGTTGATATTTCCTGACTTTTCAGTTGCACATGAATCGTTCGACGGGGGCATGAACATCAAACGATTCTGGTTTTCACAGAAAACCTAAAAATCAAAATTTTAAATTTTTGAGTGTTCACATGTGACTGAAACCTAATTTAGAGTGATGGGATGATAGAAAAGTACCTGATTCAAGTCATTTGTTGTATCGACCTAAGAGTTTCTCCTTCTTCCTCCTCCGTAACCGTTTTTTCTTCGGTTTATGTTTAATTGCTTCTACAGGTTGTGAATTGCTTCCACTAGGTTGAGTTGACCCTATAGTGAGATGCTTTACCAGTTTTGGTATTTTTGTTATATATAAATATCGAACGATTAATCGTTTTTTGAATCGTCGATTGTCGACGATGTTTTCATTTAAAATGGAGAAGAAGAAGAAAAAAAATGTAGAAAATAAGAAAAAGATCATTTGATATAAAATAGAAATAAAAAATAAAATAATTTATTTTAGTAATAAATTTACTTTTAATTTATAATTTTAAGTTTTTATAGAGGATAATTTAATATTGTCGTATATTTAGACGCACCTAATCGGGTCTCCATAAAGTTGGACGGTAGGTCCCAATATAGTCAGGCTCTCATGGCGATTCTCTTTCACTTCTACCCAATAAAACCCTAGTTCCGAAGAATTCCAACTACTCCTTTTCATTTCTCACCACTCACTCACTCACTCACTCACATGGCGATAGCTACTACTATATCAAGTGCGTTTCAATTCCCTCAATTACATGTTTCTCGAATCAATTGCTTTAAGAATGCTGCTTCTCCTTCAATTTTTCGTACATCATCATCATTAAGGTAGCAAGAACAAATTCATTCATTCTTATTTCTCAGATTTATCCAGGTTTTAAGAAAGAGGGCAGAATTTACATCATGCTTTTCTAGGGGGAATGGTAACAGATAGGGTTTTTATTGTAATGATTTTAGGTTTTCAAAGATACAACAACTAAATTTTAAAGTGGTATATCCATTGATACGGCAACGGAATGGCGGAGTGGTTTGTGCAGCTGCGTCTGCTGCAGGAAGTTCTAGTTCAGATAGTGACACAAATCCTTATGAGGTAATTTTGAGAATTTGACTAATGTTGTTATTGTACCTGGTTGAGATAGGTAGAGTGAGTGAGAACGATTTGTTAGTATATGTATAATTTTTGATTATTCTGTTTTATGTTGAAAGGTTCTTGGTGTAAGTTCCATTGAGGGATTTGAAATGATTAAGGCAGCGTATACAAGAAGGCGGAGGGAGGCTGAGAGAAATGGCGATGAAGCCACTGTAGCTCGAGTATGTTACTAATGATCTCCTGGTTTGTTTATTATGTGTTGTTGAGGAAATTGAGTTCTGTAATTAAGTTGGAGATGTAATGATCTGTTTTTTTTCCCCAGTTAGAAAAGGCATATGATAAAGTTATGATGGTGCAGCTAACAAACCGGAAAAAAGGCTTGACAGTTGGTTCCTTTAAGGTATCTTTTATATTGCTTACTTTGTTTTTCTTTTATTATTGAAGAGTGAGAAGTACTTGAGTGACTTTAGTAAATTGCCTTAGTTTTGTAGGGTCTGAGGTGACAGTATTTGCCTAAACCCAGATGACAAGGAGTCGAGGACTATCGTTCTAGTTCTAGTTGTATCTATTGAACTGTTGATTCATTGGTTTAGTTTCAAAATTGACAGTTCCATTTCATTTGTTTAGCTCCATCCAGCGTGTCGGTATTTTCAATGCTGATACAATATCTTATCTTCTTTACTTCTCGTCACAAGAATTTTAGTTAACAGTTAGTCTGTCACTCTGAATCCTGTGATGATGAGAGTGATCAATCAGATTTATCTCGTCTTATCCTAAGCACTATTATCTGTTTTCTACAAGTCAATTTTAATGTTTCCGTTAGTAATATACATCTTTGATAATGTGAATATTTTATACTAAAGTGTCCGCACATTCTTCTGCATGACATTTTGTGGCTATGAATACAAAAGTTCCTGATTCCTATACCATCTTATGGATAGGACACAGCTAGGATGGCTAAGAGTTATTATCATCGACTGTGTCATGATTTAGGTTTGTTTGGTTCTACTATTAGCTCTTTGTCTTTGATTAGCTTCTATTGATGGGTTATTAACTCTCTTCTGGCCTCACGATAGTGGGTTCCGAGTTAGAATGCCACTCTGCTTTTTATGATTACTACATTTTGAATATCACCATAAAGTAGCACATGTTAACTATTAGATTCTTTTAACTTGTAATGTTGAAGAAAACTGAGGAAAGCTTATGGTACATGTCTGCTTTATTAGAAGGAAGCACATCCTTTTCTCTGCTAGGTGTAATCAGAGCTCCTTTTGTTGCTCGGTTCTTGTTACATTACAAAGTTTGAATAGTGTTAAATGCTATTCCTGCAGTAATTGGCACTAATTACAATGCAAACCTAAACTTTGGGCCAGAACATTGACTATATAGGGGATTTTTGTTTTCTGGGGATGCCCTATCAGAGTAAATCCACTCCAGTTTCCTCACCCCCTACCCCGGCTTCGCTCCTTGATAGCTGACTTTACAATTGTGTTTTACTGTGTAATCCAGTTTGTTATTTTTTATTCTATTCTTTTGCCAATTTACTTGATATAGTAGCAATTTTCAGCACTAAAATGAGGAGACTGGATAGGAACATCCAGGACATTTTATATTTATTAAAGCTATCATGCATAAACGAAAAGAAGTTGTGCATTAACTTGGCGAAGTATAGTCGTATACCTACATGTAACTGGTAGCTCCTTTTTCTACTTACACTTACATAGGTATGGCATTAGATGCACAAAACTATGAGATTTATCACCAACTAAACTTTGCTAGGAATAAGTTCTCTACATGTCCGAAGACTAGATTCCCCTATGTTACCCTATTTCCATTTTCATTAGAGCTCTGTTAAATTCCATTTTCATTAGAGCTCTGTTAAATTCCTTTTCCTGCAACTATTCAAAGTTGCTGTGCACACTTGTGTATTCTCATGCACACTTGTGTATATTGTTTTTGTGTGAATTCTTTTCCCATATTATTGGCTTCCATTTTGCATTTGAACTTTCTTTTTTTAAATGTTGAATCTTGCAGGTCTCGAAGGACATAAAATATGCTGATAGACAACCAATTGTACCATGGGGCCCTAGGTATTTTTTTCACTTCTTGGTTAAGCAGAATATTTGTATCATTTGGTTGGACACTTGTATGAAGTAACATCAGTCATAAAATGTTTTCTAGGCAAGTTCAGGAATAAACTGATGAAAGTCTTTTAAGAAAAATGTGAGCAAATTGTTAGGATGCAAAGATTTTTGAGTAAGGTAATCAATGACTTCATTTGATATGAGCTAGTTTGGATACAATAGTCTAGGAGTGTCTCAATTTTATGATCATGTTGTACGGTTTATGGAAGGACATAGTTGAGAGAGTTCAGCTGTTTTGTAGCATCTCTAACAAGCTTTTCTGATATATAATTTTGTGGATCTAGTCTTTCATAGAAATGTCTGATTGTTTGAAATCTTACTGAAGCGATCTCAATTTTTGTATATAGAGATTTTAGGTAGGCCCATAAATGAATTTGTGCATGAAAATTCCATAAATGTTTGGGGAGAGCAACTTTGAATTTAACATTTGTAGTATCAAATGTAAATTAATTGCAATTCTTGAGATTAACCCATCTGTCAGATAATTTTGTTCTATTTTCCATTAGAGGGCATAATTAATATCTGCTGTCAATTTTCATTAGTAGAAGTATCTAGTTTGAATGCTCTTGTGCTGATTAGAGACTCTTTGCCTGCAGATTTTCAAAGTCCAGTGTACAGGACATGCAAATAAACCTGGCAATATCTGCTGTTTTTGTAAGTTGCACAGACTGCAGAAACATAAATCTCAACTCTCAACCTTCCCTTCTTCAGTTCAATTTTTACGGTTATTTTTGGGGTTGGACTATATTGTAATTGCCTCTAAATGTGGTTATCGGAAAACAAAATATGATTATGCTGGTAACTTCAAGTATCATGTATTCCATGATTGAAAAAATCTAGAAGATTTAGAACCTTTATTTTTTCTCTCGTTTAGGAACCTTATCCTCGACTAAAAAATTCCAATATCATGGTTCACGGCTTCATGTTTTTGTTGTTCTTGAAGATTAGGTTATACCTGTCTCTCCTTGGAGGGTGTCTAGCCTCAAAGAACTAGCTGCCTCCTCTCTGTATGTGAAAAACAGGAAAGTGTTGACACAATTAAAGATAAGAAAATTCTATACAACTAAAACAACTGAATAAATTTGGAAACATTATATATGAATAACATGAGATTTGTTTGAAAAAGGTTTTATGACCTTTGCTAAAGTATAAGTATTACAGTGTATTTAAATCACTAAAAGAAACCAGGCATGTCATTCACCCTGAGTCATGATTATATTGAATACACACAATGGTCATATTCCTACTAGTGCACCTGCTTTGTAACAGTTAGATGCTGATGCCTTCTCTCACTTTCTTCTCTGACTAGTTAGTGATAATTATTTTGTTACTTTCATCTTTGAATGGGGACTGATTTCATCATTGTTTTCTTGTTTATCGGTAGACCGCTTGGATTGTTATCAAACGGAGTGCTGAATGGAAGCCTCTGCAGTTTTTGGCTTTCGTATTTGTATATCGAATATTTGAGAAGTTGAAATCTTCTGAACCATCTGTTTCTCCTACATTTAATGTAAGTAGCACTGTAGCAGTGTTGTCTTTTTTTAGTTTGAGTAATATTTTAAGGTTATTCATCCGCAGAAGTGCAGAACCTACTTTTTTTCTTGATTCAATTTATTAGGATATCTTTACCCTTGGCTGCAGGAAGAAGGTGAGGATGAAGGGCGGGGATTGAGAATGGGAAAACGAATACTTCGTTCCCTTTCGTTAGTTTTTGGATGTATCACTGTTACTTCACTGGTACGCGAATCTGTTTTCCGATTGGATTCACCTTCATCTTTAAGTCCTCAATGCTACAAAGAAATGAGGTGTTTACCATTGTATTTTTCTCTATGGGACTAACTTTAGTACGGTCTCCTAATTGTTTGTAATGCAGGGATTCACTGGTATTCTTAACGTGATTGAGATGCTAGG
This sequence comes from Papaver californicum, assembly GCA_023531435.1. Taxonomy (NCBI): domain Eukaryota; kingdom Viridiplantae; phylum Streptophyta; class Magnoliopsida; order Ranunculales; family Papaveraceae; genus Papaver; species Papaver californicum. The sequence continues at coordinate 1,519,168 of JAJJMC010031432.1, read as the reverse complement.
CAGTTTCATTCCTTCTTTCCTCTATAATAACCAGGTAACATTACTAACAGTTGATTGGCCTTGAGTAGTATAAAGGGATGTTAAACGATCATATTCCCTAGGAGGATGTTACGGTTTATAATTATGATTTGTGCAGTCTGAAGTTCAGAATGAATCCTAGGTCCACAAAAGTGACAAAACCATCAAAAATCTGGGGGAATCAATTTGTACATGTGTCTAGCTGGAACTAGTTTACCCAGTTTGTGCTATACATAATTCACTGCCGAATCCTTGACCGTTAATAGTATAATTTAAAATCATTTCACTTCCCATCGGGATATATGATTTGGAAGTGATGCACAACTGGACCAAAAGCTGCCAGAATCAGCTTGTAACCGTTGTGCATGAGAGTTAAACACAGAAGAATCGGAACTGAATTAACCGGGAACACGCTGGAACTAGAATCTGTTTTCGGTTATATAGCAGCATAAGATCTGAACGGATGGTTTGGAACTTCATACAACTTAAGGATACACATACTGCTGGCTATATTAATCTGGTTTATTTACGCATTGATTTCTTCAAATCAGTTTAGGCCTTTACACCTCTGCAATTGTGCTAATGCAGGAACTATTTATCACCTCTGCAACTGCTGTTATGCTCTACATCTTGGCCTCATTTTATAGATGATTAGGAAATTTGTATTTTTGCAACAAATTGTTGTGGGGTTATAGGTCTTAGTATTATCTTTGGGGTCAAATTTTGCGAGCAGAGGTACAGTTATTATTTCAATAAAAAACTTTCTTCCTAATTCTTGCTGAAAACCAGTTTTTATTTAAAAGTGAGATTGACCCTGTCTGGTCATTGTACATAGGCAATTCCTCATCTTATGAGTTGGTTGTAGATCTCGAACGACATAATTATCTGCACGTTTGGGATCATGTGAGGTGGTTTGCACAGTGCAATTCTCTTGAGCGGTATCAGTCGATATAATTCGTAAAGTTTTAGTCACCTGGAAAGAAGATTCAATTTAAAGATTGTTAATCAATTTTACCCCACCTTTTGGGACAAGTCTTCAGTCAACGCTGCTTAAGAATTTGCTGGTAGAAGGGTTCCCTAGCTGTATTCACAATCATGTTTATTGGTGATCAAAACCGCAATATCACCATACAAAGATCCTTGAAGCTGCATTATGAATTGATATAAAGTTTGATCCTCCACCAGAGACAAAAACAGCCAACTTTTTTGTTCACTTAACCTCCTCAACTAAAGAATCTTCTTCCTCATGAACACAAACAATATCTTCCTTTCTAACACTGTTACTACTACATACTACCAATATCTTTTGAGCTCTTACCCTTTGTGAAACAAGATAATGAGTTTTCAAATGATCAGATTTTTGTGGGTTTGATGAAACTTACGAAGGAAGTAGTAGTATCTCTTGTTCTCTGGAGTATTGGTTTTGCTGACATTCCAGGGAACTGAGATATCAAACTTTGAATCTCCATTGATGCTCCAACAATTTGGGAAGAAAGAAGAGAGGGTTTTCACCGTTCACAGAAGATAATATGGCCTGAACGGCTAAAACGCAAAAAATATCAGGGACCATGTGTTATAGGCACGTCCCATAGGATAGCACTTGCCCTTATTACACGACTTACACGTGAGGATATTTTAGTTTGGAACATTAAAAAAAAGACATTCTTTTAACATGCGACAAATTTGGTTCCCATAATTTCCTTGTTTTTGGGAAAATCTTTCGTTTTCATGTTTGTTTCTCCAGGGTTATCTGAATATGTGATGATTTGAAACAAAAATAATCTGGATTCAATTAATGAACGCCCAATTATTATATCATCATCATCATCATCTATGAAGAAGGAGACTGTGTGTTCAGCGCCTGAGAATGATTCTACTTCTTCTTCACAACCAATCATCTTACAGATGGAATGGCAGATCTTGTTAATTATGGAAATCTTGAACGTGATATTGAACAAGTGAGACAATTTTTTAAATTATTTCTCACTCTCAGTTTCAATTGTATTTATTTATTGATTGATTGAATTTTAATTTATGTAAAATGCTGAATGCTGGTAGAAAAATTGATTTTGGAATCATTGGAAACTGCCCCATTGATGTGATCTGTTGGTAAACTTGACTTAGAGAAACAAAACAAGAAAACATAGATTACTCAAAAGGGTTTGCATACGTCTGCTAGTACAAGATTGGGGGGTTCATAGTGAGTACAATTTTGTTGGGGTGAGTGGATCTCAAGAAATTTTTATCTTACCAAACAATAAAACTGATTATTAAACCATAATGTGGCTCCTTTAAACAAATTATTTATCTTACCAAACAATGCTCGAGTCGAACTTAATATAGTGCCTCCCTGTATCAAGCCACAGCACTCCATTGACAACAAGGTGTAGTGAAGCAATTACAAAAAGAAAAACATGTCTGTCATATAATATTAAATTTCTTGCCCTCACAAGAAATATTAGAGCAAATTGTTCTCTTTGTTTTTTGGACCAACTGCATCACACCATCTAGCTTTGCTAGGATGTCACCACAATTCTGTTCAGAGTCAGTGTTCTGTACCTAGTTTCTACTAGTCTGCATAGGTGGTTTTTTACTAGTTTCTCTTGATGCATACCGAAGCTTAATCTAACATAATTCACTATCTCTGTCTGAGTTGTGTACTTTATAATGAGCCTTTTGAAAGATATAGACTCTGCTCCTATGGTACTAGAGACTGGATTATATAGTAATGTGGGCTTGAAACGAGAAGTATTTGTGCACCTCGTTAAATAATAACCAATATAAAGGAAACAAAACTCCTTGTACTGAATTGAGGTCAGAATTTGATGCTTCATTGGGTTATAAGTTATAATTTATTGTTCTTTTAGACATATATTTTGCACTGTTATTTGATGTCCATTTTCCACATTTTCTTGTGAAGGCGCTTATTACTTTGAAGAAAGGTAGTCAGTTAATCAAGTACAGTCGGAAAGGAAAGCCAAAATTTTGTCCGTTTAGAATTTCTTCTGTGAGTTACTACCTCCATTTTGTTTTTTTGTTTTTTGGTGCCAATAGATTTAAGTCTTTTGGGGTTAGTGCTAAAACTTAATTTTATAAAATATGCTATCAAGTTTACTAGAAAAATAAAGTCGAACTTAAGTATCAGCATCATGAGATCAAATGTCAGATGTGATTCGTGTTATGTCACAGTAGCTAGACAAGTGCAAGCTTATAGCTATTACCTCTCTGTATGTAGCATTTTATATCTTTGTATGAAAAAATGCAAAATAGGGTGATAACAGCAGTAGGCAGAGTTTGGAGTGAGAAAGGAAAGTTGGATTGTCTTAGAAAGGGAAGTGAAAATAAAAAGAATGATTTATCTTATGTTCTTAAGGAAGTTTAATCATCTCATTCTGTAACTACTACTTCAAGTTTACAACTACATGGCGCCTCACCTCAGGTGTTCCCTTCATAGTCAACATATCTCATGCATCCTTACACCAATCAATGGTTCTTTTTAGGAAAAATTTAGATGGGCTGTGCCATTTGCTTGTAATAGTAGACATGTAGAAGGACTAGAATGCTTGAAATGATACCGTTTCATAATGACCCATATGGTAATAAGTCATACATGTGTATAATTCAAAGACTGGTTTCTACCAAGATTTTCTTCTCGCCTTGTAAATCATCATTTTAGGAGTTCAGGATACAACATTAATTTCTCAAATTACTGCTAAAAAGTTACCAAAGTTCAGGCATCTTTTTTCTTTTAACAATCTCTTACATGATATCCAAATATCCAATGGGAGTAGAGGTTTCACCACATGCTGAATTATTTGTGTTCAACATATGATTATCTGCAGTGTTAGAACTTCCTCACAGTGTATCAGCTCTTGGATTTGGCCCCACATGCCACAGTCAGGTGGTCATTTATGTGATGGTTCATTTGATCCCTTATATAATATCATTACTGGTAAATTTGGGCCTCCCAAAAGGCATTTTCAACCATCAAGTACCACTAAGTATTAGCACATGCTTGTTTCATCAGTATTTATTGCTTCGGATATGATCATTTAATCTTTTGGCCGATGGTATTCTGGATACATAAATGAGTTGGAAGTAATAACCGTACTTGCAGGACGAAACAACACTGATTTGGTTTTCCCGTGGCGAGGAAAGGAATTTGAAGCTGTCTTCCATCTCACATATTATCCCTGGACAGAGAACCGTGAGTCAGTCTATTTCTCAGTGATACATTCATTTATTTTTTTGTTAGTTTTTCTACTGGTTCTTTTCTACCTTCTATTTTTCACTCGTTTCGTAGTTTTTACTATTTGTTATATGCTCAGTTTAGTTTATGTGTTGCTTCTTACACTGCAGGCCGTTTTTAGGAGATACTTGCGTCCTGAAAAAGAGTATTTATCATTTTCCCTTCTTTATAATAATGGTGAAAGATCTCTTGATCTGGTTAGTGATTGAACCTTAAATTTTAAGTTTAAAATAGTAGTTAGTACATATAGATTATCTTTTAACCCTGCCTACTAATCAGATATGCAAGGACAAAGTTGAAGCAGAGGTGTGGTTTGCAGGCCTCCAGGCCTTGGTTTTGACGCGTCAACGTACTAGGCGTACTAAAAGTGATCTTTCTGATGTGAGTCCTTTTCCGTTTACAGTCTTATGTTTTTTCCATTGCCAAATTTCATATCCCGTAGCATGATCAATGACTGGAGTGGGACTTTTGAGTTGTGTCAAGGTTGGGGCAAGTTACTTAGATCTGATATTGTTGCTAGTGTTTATTTGTCCTGGCATATTTTAAAACTGCTAACTAACCCATACCTTCTCTCTACAAATATCAGTTCACTGATGGTGGTAGCCTTCAGAATTTCCGTCCCTTTGGTGCACCACTAGAGGTTACTTCAAGTATTCCTCGTAGACATTACACAAAGTCAGTAGGTGACAGTTCACGAGAATCTACTTCGAATTTTAGAAGCTCCGATGTGGGGTCAGACCGTGGAAATATCTCTCCTAGTCATTACACGAAATCAGTAGGTGACAGTTCCCGGGAATCTACTTCAAATTTTAGAAGTTCAGATGTGGGGTCAGACCGTGGAAATATTCCTCGTAGTCATTACACTAAGTCAGTAGGTGACAGTTCACGAGAATCTACTTCGAATTTTAGAAGCTCAGATGTGGGGTCAGACCGTGGAAATATGCAATCGAGAGCAAGTAACGCAGATGGTTTACGAATTAGTGTTTCTAGCGCTCCTAGTAGCTCGAGTCAAGGTTCTGGACCTGATGATATTGAATCCTTGGGTGATGTTTATGTCTGGGGAGAGGTCTGGTGTGATGGGAGTTTAATTGATGGATCCGTGTCTCCTTTCCCATCAAAAATCGATGTTCTTCTTCCTAAGTCCTTAGAATCAAATGTGGTGTTGGATGTTCATCAGATTTCTTGCGGTTTTAGACATGCTGCACTGGTTACGAGACAGGGTGAAGTTTTTACTTGGGGTGAAGAATCTGGTGGCCGGCTTGGTCATCAAATTGATACCGGTTGTAGTCGCCCTCAACTTGTTGATTATTTGATACTCAATAATGCAGAGTACGTCGGATGTGGAGAATATCACACTTGTGCAGTAACTATGGCCGGTGATGTGTTTACCTGGGGAGATGGTACCCAAAATGTTGCACTTCTAGGTCATGGAACTGACATTAGCCACTGGATACCCAAAAGAGTCTCTGGTCCTTTAGAAGGAGTACAAGTTTTATCTATTGCATGTGGAACATGGCACACAGCACTTGTAACTTCTGACGGAAAATTGTTTACATTCGGTGATGGAACATTTGGTGTTTTGGGGCATGGCGATCGAGAAAGCGTTGTGTACCCGAGAGAAGTTGAATCTTTGGATGGATTGAAGACTGTCAAGGTTGCAGCTGGAGTATGGCACACTGCAGCAATCGTAGAGGTCATGGGACAGGCTGGTTCAAATATTTCGTCTAGGAAATTGTTCACTTGGGGGGATGGTGATAAATACCGTTTGGGTCACGGAGACAAGGACCCACTCCTGGTTCCTACCTGTATCCCCGCACTTATTGACTACGATTTCTACCAAGTCGCATGCGGAAACTATATTACTGTTGCTCTTACAACATCTGGCCATGTATTTACAATGGGAAGTACTGCATATGGTCAGCTAGGTAATCCTCTCTCTGACGGTAAATTACCTTGTTTGGTACAAGATAAATTGGTAGGTGAATTCATTGAAGAGGTTTCTTGTGGTGAATCCCATGTCGCGGTTTTAACATCAAGAAATGAAGTGCTCACTTGGGGTAGAGGTGCAAATGGGAGATTGGGACATGGAGATACTGAAGATCGAAAGGCTCCAACCATGGTTGAAGGTTTAAAAGATAGGCATGTAAAAAGTGTATCGTGTGGGTCAAACTTCACGGCGTGTATATGCATTCACAAGTGGGTATCTGGAGCGGACCAATCCCTCTGCTCTGGTTGTCGTCAGGCATTTGGTTTCACTAGAAAGCGGCACAATTGTTACAACTGCGGACTGGTGCATTGCCATGCTTGTAGCTCAAAAAAAGCACTCAGAGCTGCGTTGGCTCCAACTCCTGGAAAACCACATCGTGTATGCGATTCTTGCTATTCAAAACTTAAAGCATCTGAAGCTGGTGTTTCGTCGGCTCTTACTACTAAAAATACTGTTACACCTCGTCGGTCACTAGATGGGAGAGATAGGATAGACAGGGGAGACATAAAATCGTCTAGGGTTTTGTTATCTCCTAGCCCTGAACCAGTGAAGTTCGTAGACCTTAAAATGGTTAAGCCAGGGATGAAATCTGAGTCTTCTCCGTCAACTCAAATTACTCAAGTTCCATCTATCTTTCAGCTAAAAGATATTGCTTTCCAGAGTCCACTTAGTGCACTTCAATTTGCTCTAAAGCCAGTTATTACGTCAGCACCTCAGGCACCACCTCCACTTCAGTCAGCAGTTCAAGCGCCATCAAGACCTTCTTCACCATACTTGAGGAGGCCAAGCCCACCACGCTCTGCCGCTCCTGTGTTTTCTAAGAGCATCATTGATAGTCTGAAAAAAACAAATGAACTTTTGAACCAAGAAGTCCTGAAGTTACAAAGCCAGGTAAGTTCTCTCTTACTCCCTCACTCACTCGCATGAATGTATGATAGTTAATAATCTTGAAGCTACTCATTTGCCACATCTGATTTGTTATGTGATGTGTTTTAAACTCTAGGTTAAAAGCTTGAAAGTAAAGTGTGAATCTCAAGATACGGAGGTGCAGAAAGCTCGTACAAAAACACAAGAAGCATTGTCTCTAGCTGAAGAAGAATCTTCCGATTGTAGAATAGCCAAAGAAGTTATCAAGTCAATCACAATCCAGGTATTTCCATGGCAAACGAAAGAAATAGTCTCTCTATAAAAACCTTTACACTGCAAACAAGCTTGGTAAACCCGAAAGTGTTGAGTTGCAAAAATAACACTGGACGCTTGTTTGATATCCCATCTGATGAAATTTCTATCTTCCATCTAATTACAGCATCAAACGATAATAATAAGATGTTCCGCTCTGAATCCACTGTTCAAAACCTAATCAACCCTGGAATTGCTGTCTGAAAATTGAACTGTAAATAAAATATGTGTCTTAGTTCAGGTTGATGCAAGATTTTATCTTATCGACCAGAAAAATTGTTAGGCTGTAGTCTTGGATATAGTATGACCTTTCTGTCAGTATGTACTTGATACGTAATGGACAAACATTAAACTGAGTGTCCAATCAGAAGCAATAAGGTGATAGCAGTACTGGCTGTTGTTAATAGGGTTGCATACCGGGCATAGCTTTTTCTAGTAAGCTGGTTGTGCAACAGTTTCTGTCCGCAGTACTTCCTATAAAATGACATGTGTAAACGTCTCTCTGTCTTAGTTGCCTTCTATCTCTAACAGTACTAAAATTATGATTTCCTTGCTTTCTTTCTTAGTGGAAGGACATGGCCGAGAAATTACCTACCGAGTTGTGTGAAAATGAAAATTTCAAAGCCTTCCATGCTCATATGGATTCTTTGCTCAAATCAAATGGAAGCCATTCTTCAGATTTGTGTTCTTCCATGACAGCAGAATGTGTGGAGAAGGAACTCCACCAAAGTACCTCTGATACTAACTCACCACAGAAATTGGGATACAAGAGATCTTCCAGTTCTGAGTGTGTTTCTCATCATAAAGTTGAGAACGGTTCAACATCTCAGAGCATAGAAGTGACTGAGCAATTTGAACCTGGTGTGTATATAACTGCTACTATTGTCAATGGAACCAAAGTCTTCAAACGTGTTCGATTCAGGTATTTTTTTCAACTTATCTGGGAACATATGTCTTTCCCTTTTCCTTGATTGCTTTATAAAAATTAGTAATAGTCTCAAAAATTCAAAAATTAATTATGATAATGATCAAAGGGAATATATAGGGAGTCAGTAGTTGAATAGTAAAAGAATCCACGAGTCACTGGAAAGATTCGATACATGTATCGTCCTTTTAAGAATTAGGCAGAAATGAGAAATTTGTATGTTACTCATCTTACACATTATAGTTTTGCATATTAAATATAATAATGATAAACTTGCATTCCTGCAGCTAGTTGACATATTATTACAACAATTCATATGCCATATCAGCATTGCTTATTAATAATTCATGTTTCAATATTTGTTACTTTGATTTAATCGATTAAATTCCCATGTTTGTGTAGTAAAAGAAGGTTTGCAAACGAGCAGGCAGAAGAGTGGTGGAAGGAGAACAAAGATAGAGTGTTTAGGAGATATAGATCTCCAGATAAAGACAATACCCACACCAGTTCATCTTCGAATTCAACAACAATAGAGGAGGAAGAACTAGCCGCACCTCCACCTCCGTGACTTTAGAGTTTAGATTGAATGATTACAGAGCAAAACAATGTTTAGAAATTCTTTAATTCTTTTTCAATTCTTTGTTCTTTCTTTTCTCAAAGAGTTGTTTATATCATTTGCCTCCTAGTCTCCTACCACTCTAGTACTGTACAGTAGATGAAGTGCTGAAGAGAAAATGCCTTGGCCACTGAAGTTATTATTTGCTTTGGGCATGGAAATTTCCCTTAGTTCTGAAGATTTTTTTGGCGGGTTAGCCAAACTTAAATTCATGCTCCTAAGAGTTTGTGTCCCTGATGAGTATATGCCGCCAAAAAAAGAAGAGGGAGTTTGATTAGTGGCCTGGCAGTTTTGAGTATCAATTAGCCATGGTAGCCTGCGCATCTTACCTGGAGTCTAGTTACAACTCTTTATCTTCTCGCTAGTCTCGTCTTTCTTCAACTCTCTTCTTGAGTTTTAAGCTCCAATTCAGGGCGATTAACATTAGTAGTTCAGTACATCACCCCTGATACATGGCCAAGGTGTACATCATCCCTGATGCATAACCAAACTGAATCTGTGTTACTGTTGGCCACTTATAAAAAGCCGAAAACTTTTCACTAAAAAGCACTGGTCGAACACCACACATGCCCATTATTGGTTTGAATTTCCCAGTCATAACACGTCTAGTTCTAGCAATATTGGAAACAAATATTCAACCAAAATTAAGAAAAAAAACATACTGTGATTAGAAATAACTAGCGAATACAAACACCATGTTCTTTTCACCATAATATAGTCTCTGATGAACACCGATCTGTACACAGACACAAACATAAAACAGAACCGTTGATTCCTCAAAAGTAGTAACAAGGAGCTTCAAGTTGATTTCTTGCCTTCATCATTCACTGAATTATTCTCAGTGCTCTGTCCTTTCAACGAATCTAACTTATCAGCCTCATCTGCTATGAGTTCAACCTGACTGCCACCGATTGAAGTTCCCACATGAGTAGTTTCGGACACCTCAGGAGTAGTCTGGGACACCTCAGGAGTAGTTTGGGACACCTCAGGAATAGTTTGGGACACTTGAGGTACCTTGTGGATTATTTCCGTCTCTTTTACTGCAATCTCCATCTTTTCATACTTAGAAAGGATTTGTTCAAGACTGTCGTGAAGGTTTAGAGCTTCAAAGAGAAACCCATCGTCGTTGGTGGTAGTTTCTATCATCCTCTGTATATAAGGTTGAGATTGCTTGCATTTCTGCACCATGCTTGCCATCAGATCATCATCCTGTAAATAATTGAAAATTAAGCTTTGCTTCACTTACTATATTTAGATTTCCCTAGACAGGAAGGCACCTAGATTTAGAAAGTCGTTCTGCCCCCCTAATATTTCGATAAGTTGAAACTAAAAATGTTTGGCAAAAGCATGCTTGCTTCAGTAACCACTCAAACTAAAATATAAGATTCTAAACCTTCCAGAAAAAGTATAATCACAGATAAAGGACAACAATCTCCGTGTAGGAAAAATGAGGGTTTAGGACATCCCAGATTGATCCATCTTGCACCTAAATTTGGTCATCTAAGGGGTTCAGAAATAGCAGGTTTCCAAAACAGTCATGATTATCCATCATCAAAATATTTGTACCTGGGTATCTAACTGCCTATATGCAAACCACATTAAGTCATGACATTTACTATTTAAACCTACATTTCAAGTTTCAAGGAATTTCAATACACAAGAGAACAGATCACCTTTTCAACGGGCTTCAGTTCTCCCTCATTTAACATGCTAGAGAGAATTTCAATACTATTTCGAGTAATTTCGAGAAATTCTTTTTTTCCTTCTTCTGAAAGACCGCCATTCTGATATGCGATATCAGTATCTTCAAGGGTGTCCATACCCATATTGGGCATAGGATATCTTTCAGGAGGATTTAGCCGTTCTTGTTCAAGTTCTGACTCCAACGTAGAATATGGAGTTGCAGAATTTGGTTCTTCATGTATTGATCTTCCCTTCACACTCTGCAAATGAATGCAATGAAACAAAAATGGATTTCACATCATTGCTCTCAACTGTTAGTGTTAGTTAGCAGAAATTGCAAATCAATGTACAGCTCATATATCTGTGTATTAAAATACGACAGGACAGATCTTTTGTGTTTCATTCTCTATTAACACCTACATTAATCTGATACTCTAATTACTTTCTATCCGATCATCCTACATGCCAATGTTGTATGTCATGTGTTACTCCTAATCAACTATATACTACCTCCGTTTCTGCCTTTGTGGAAAAGAGATACTATCACCTTTTCATTTGAGCCTATTCTTTTCCGGAAGCGGAGGGAGTATAAGTTTCCCACACTTAAAAGTCAATCTACAGCCGTTTACTTCATTTACATAGAGGCATTTATAAAACAACTAGGTATAAGCATAACCTCCTACCACACGGCATGCGCACACCATCAAAATCTGGTTGTCTAGATGGGTAGTTATACGAGTTAATACCATCATCCATGACAATCACATAATAACCATCCTAATATAGAAATTAGCAAAAGACAACAAAAAGTAAACACATTTAATGAGGTGCGAAATGATTGATTACCTCATAAGTCTGTCGAAACACCGGAAGATAAGCAAGGTCTTGAGATTCCCCCCAAGCCCTAATCAACTGCAATCCTCTCAATTTATTACTATGATGAGTCTGTGGATTATCAATCATCTTAACCATATCATCTAAAACCTTCTCAGATGCAATTTCAGAGAATACTTTCTCACAATTCATAGCAATAGTCTCTAACAGATCAAGACTTAATCTTTGGCTAACAGTATTCTTACCACTGATTTTCTTTTTGATAGCTCTAACAACTTCAGTACCACTAAATTCTTCAGAATTTAACCAAGAACATATCCTTAAATTCAAACCCCAGTTTGCTTCTTCTAAACTATCTGAAGTAGCTTCATCTACAACTTTTGATTCTTGGGTTGGTGTTTGTAAAATTTCCTTCATTTTACCACTAACCATTCTACCCATTTGAGCTCCACTTGTTTTCAATCTTTCACCAAATCCACTTAGTTTTAATTTATCCATTATCAAACCAAGAAATGAATCCCTAATTTAGATCAACTAAATCTCTATTTCAAAAAACTTGGAAAAATCCAAAATCCCCAATTTGATGAAAACTTGAACCCTAGAAAATAGTTATTACAGGGAGAGTCAGGGTGGAGTGGTTTTGATCGTATTTTGAGGGTCTCTTTCGTTGAATTGCCTTTTCTCCAATAACTATGTCACGACCAGCTTTAACATACACGTGTTCCGCACTAACAGAGTTATCAGGTCCAAACTTTTGACCGTATTTTTTAAATAAAACTTTTAAAATACTTCTACGGGGGTTTGGACGAGGGTAAGCTAGCTATTTAAGAAGCCGTATACAGGGACTGCAAAGTCCATAGAGGGGCTGTATTAAGATTCAGGGTGACCAAATAATCCGTTAAGAGGTATTCTATGGGCAATGTTAAATGTTCATTTTATCCTTCTATTTATAAAAAAGTTTAATTTGCACTTCAATCTATTAAAACCTAAACAAAATAAAACCTTATAAAATTTTCATTTCAATTCGAAACTTTTCCCTCTCCCTCTCCCTCCATATCTCCTCCTTCTCCATTTGAACCGAATTTCTCCATCGAATTAATTAATTGGCGATTCAAAAATTTCGTCGTCGATTAAACTCTAAAGTTCGTGATGAAGAATCATATTAAAGGTGTAGAAGGTAGTAGTGATGATAATCAAAATCAAACTAAACAACTTAATCAAGATATTGAAGAACAAATCGGCGGTGAAGGAAATCAAACTCCCCAACCACAACAAATGGTGTATATAAGCTATCCAATCGAACCCATGTTTTTTTTTAGAACCCTAAAGTGATTGATTTTCTTGTTTGATTGATCGAGTTGTAAAAAAAATTGGTTTCCAGAAACATTTACGGTTGGGTTCGATTGGAAAACCCAACCGTAACTGTTTTTTTTTTTATTTTACGGTTGGGTTATTAAAATACCCAACCGTAAATCAGAAGGAAGGAGATGAAGATGATATTTTACGGTTGGGTTCGATTATGAACCCAACCGTAAACTATTTTACACTCAAACTCAACCGTAAAATTAGATGAATATATTTGAAGATTTTTTCATTTCTATCTTGTATAGAATTGAAAGACGAAGCCAACCCAAAAAAATGAGGTCAATCGGACATCGTATGAGTGAGTTATGATCAAAACGGTGAAATACAAAAAGTATTGGGTTTCTTGGACTCGGACCCAACCGTAAATCTGGGGATTTTGGGTGAGATTTTTGTGTCAGAATTTCGGTTGGGTTTATTAGGTCGAACCCAACCATAATTCTTCCTGGACACTTTTTTGTATTTCACCGTTTTGATCATAACTCCCTCATACGATGTCCGATTGACCTCATTTTTTTTGGGTTGGCTTCTTCTCTACAAGATAGAAATGAAAAAATATTCAAATCTATTCATCTAATTTTACGGTTAGGTTTGAGTGTTTAGACCCAACTGTAAATCTTCCAGGAACTTGTTCTTCAAATCTAAAACTAAAATTGCTATTTACGGTTGGGTTTGATTGTCAAATCCCAACCGTAAACTATGCTGGATAGAAACAATATTTTTTGAAGATTAGTTACGGTTGGGTCATATGCTAAAACCCAACCGTAAAACTTTTACGAGTGATTGTTTGTTACGGTTGGGTTCTAGGATGAACACCTAACTGTAATTGTTAGTTATGGTTGGGTCCGATGCTAAAACCCAACCGTAAAACTGTTACGATTTGGTGTTCATCCATGAAATTACGGTCACGGTTGGGTTGGGAAGAACACCTAACCGTAAATGGCGTTTACGGTTCGGTTCGACATGAAAACCCAACCGTAAAATTCTCTGAATCACAAAAGAATCATCATTTCAAACGTAATTTCATCAAATTTGAGTCATAAAAAGACCAAGAGCTTAAGTTAGAGGTATACCTCATTACTCTGGTTGAGTGAATCAAAATCTAGGGTTTTTTAAAAAACCCTAAAAAATTCTCTTCTAAGTTTTCTTTCCATCAAACCAAAAAGAAAAAAAAAATTGATTTGATTTGATTAAGTATAAGATTATTTAGATTAATTATGATTAGCCTAATCTATTAGCTAATTAGTTTTACTAATATTAACTAATCATGGGTAGTTTAGCCATTATGAAAATATCATTGATAAGGGTTTTTTAAAATACACTTCAAATGTCCCTATTTCGTCTTCACATGAGTAGCCCCTCTATCACTTTTGCAGCCCCTATATCAACTATACTCCTCACTAATAGTTTTTTCCTTCCTACCCTAGTTAGGGTTCAAAGTATGGAAAAAGTTTGGGACGATAAATGTACGAGTATTATTCGTTTTGGTGGAATGTAAATCTAGTCAGCCAATCGATTAATAATTCGTAATTTGGGGATAATTCGAAACGATGTACGTATATGTATAATTCGTTTTAGATATACAAATTCGGCACACAAAATCTGGCATACATTAACTGTAGAAAAAATAATTTTAAACATAATCTCGCCTTAGGTACTATGATTTTATGATTTAAATGAAATGTACATATGATATATGCAATATAATCAGCAAATAACACGTACGTTGGTGGTATATGGCTAAGATTGGTGATATAAGATTTGAAAAGTCAAAATGTGATAGAGAATAATAATATGGTGATGACGTGATAAAGTATTATACGGGCCGTATAATTCGGTAATTCGTAACTACGCATATAATTTGTTTTAGGTTGGAAATTCGCAAATCTAAATCGAGGTTCCGAAAGTTGAAAAGACACAGACTGATTCGGATGATACTGACGGATTCTCGAATTATACGGGTATAATTCGTAAATTTACTAACTAGGCTTCCTAGTATACTTAGAAATAGCATATGCAATTCACATGTTCTCTCTACCAATAAAACAAATTTGACAATAATTAAAATAAGCTTGAAGCTGATTTATTTTTTTCATGAATCTTTGGTTTTCCCATTTGATAAGAGGCGTGCCAGAAGTGATGGAATTGACTACCACTTCGGCATCTGCTTCTAGCAGGATACTTCTGATATTCAGTGATTTGACCGTATGAGTCAAGAAATATGAATGGTACAGGTGCCCCTATCAGGGTTGTTATATTGGTTGATACGCATCTATATCCGTAGGTACTGACATATACGTATCGGTATACTTTTATATTAGTTTTGCATTATATTGGATCAGGGTGATAAATACTTGTAATAGTTTCCCGTTTTAGTAAATCTCGACGCCTTCTCGGTTCAGATTTAGACTACTTCTGGCGAGCTCAAATTTACTCCTCAGAGAAAATGTGAGTTGCTCTCTTATTGTCTTTCTAGATTTAGGTTTCGTTTTCTAGTTTGCTTCTTTTTTTTCCATCTTTTTGAGTGTTCTTTCAATTTTCGGGGTACTTTATTTTTGTGTTCTTGTTGTTTTTCGGTTCCTTGTCCCTGGTTTACGGTTTCTTTTTGTGCTTTCAGACACTTTTTCTTGCACCTACATGTCCTTTATGACTTGTGGGTAGATGTTTAATAGAGGTTTCAAGATGGTCGACATTCATATTTGGAAAGCTTTAGAAATCCATGAAAATGAAGACTTAGGATTTCAAAATATCGTATCGTTTTCTATGATTTGGGCATGTCCCTCCCCCATGTGAGAACATCTTCAAGAAGAAAACTATATAAAATGGTTGGATTTTAATCCAAACACCATTGAATCTCTGATTCAATTTGTCTCTTTAAAATGCACATAATTGGTGCATCAATGATCTTCCAATCTTTTATTTTTTAGTCTACTAGTGGTTACCATTTGTTGTATTTTGATTCTTTATATTATGTTCTTGTCCTCCTATAATTTTTTCATTTACTTTGAATGAACGGAGTTTGATGTTTGTTAGTAATAAAAAAAAACGACGAATACTATGTTTTAATTTGTTAGTTTTTAGTATCAAAATTTCAATGTTTGATCAAACCTTATTCTACTAATGTTTTATCGATATCAAGGATTCATCGGTGAAACTTAACAACCAACTTCGTAGATTAAGCAAATCAAAATCAATATAAGTCACAATTTCAACTATTTTCATGTTGGCAATGAACATTAGTCAATGACAATTACTATTAGACACTATCTCTAAAACTCAGTTAGGGTGTGCCCCATGTTCATCATATCGGGTATCAGGTATCCACTGAAACAGATATGATACCATGGTATCAGTGATACTAACTGAAACTAAGGATTTTCTGCCTTATTAAGGTTTTCTCATGCTCCGTCGTATCAAATTGTATACAATTGATGTTTAAATATTATTCAATGTTTCATAGCTAAGTTAAATAAAACTCAAAACCAAAAATATTGTAATTCAAATAAATTACTAGTATATTCGAATCCACTAAGCATGTCTCATTGTCTCTACTGGTCATCACAATAATGTGGAAGTTCAAATTAACTTCTTCTTCAACGGGTAAATAAATACAAGATGGTTGGCTTTGCTTTTCAACCTAGTATCCCCATTTGTATTGGATATGTTAGGAACCTGTTGAACCTTCATACGATCTTTCTCCTTTATAAACGAAACTCATACATTGGACATTAAGATTGTTGATCAAAATTATATTGATTTCAATTGTGAAAAAGCATTGACCATAGAACGATAGTGAATTGATTTGTTGGTTTAGACAATCAAATCTCGTGATTACCGCGATTGTTTATCATCTTCAAAGCCTCAAGTTTTCAAATGAAAAATTCAAACTGAATATTGGAAAACAACTAACAAATGTGCTTTTTTTCAAACTGATGTAAAAATTGGTGTCAGCCCTAACATTCACATGGTTTATTTTCTTTATATCAGTTTATATCCGAGAAATACTAGTTCATATGGGTTTGTTCGTATCAGTCTCAGCATATACATATATACCATAATACGTATCTGGCGATATCACAAAACCATGATGCACATATTTTATGATACACGACCCTACGTATATACCCTAATCTCCTTCGAGTGTGAAACTCGTCTAGTGGAATGTGTACGCCTTTGAGGATTGAATTGGTGAAAACACGTTAAGCCACCACCAAACGAGCAAGTGACGAGTTTTCTAATATATTTGTATCCCTATATTATATATAACTAAAATTTGTCCAATAGATATTAAAAGTGGATGAAGTTAACTCTTAACAACTATTTCCATTCATATCACACACAATCTACTTAAATCTTCATTTTAAACATTATTATTTCCACCCTAACTGACATAACGATGAGAATATGTAACTTGTTAAAAATGGAATGTGTTAAAAACATTATAAAATATATAAATAAGAAATGATTCACACACTTTTCAGCTTGTTAACATATTGAAGCCAAAATTTGTATTAAAAGGTTGATGAGAAAAATCACTTTCATGGCCTTAGATCCTAAAAACGAATAACATTAATAAAAATCTCTTATTTTAAACACTTTTTAATACTATATAAAGAAGAAATAATCTTTAAATTTGTTTAATTTGTTTAGCTTTTTAAAAAATTTACATTTTAATTGACACATAATCCTGCCTATGTGTTGCTTTTTGCTACACATAATATGCGGCATATTGAACTGCGATGAACATGAAAATGGTATTGTTATATATGGAAATACCTTTTGACTTCTCTGCATATAATTCTCAAAAAAATCAAATTTGCTCCTAGAATGCAAGAAAAATTGTTTTTGAATGATCCTTCGTCTCTCACCAAGACATGTAAAACTGCATCATTTATTATTTTATCGTCTTTTTCAAAAAAACTTTTCAAGGGGCCCTTTAGTCTCAATTCAAAACGATGGAAATAATTTTACAATCACATGAAAGTCAATTTTGAATTGTCAAAATCTTGCATTCACAAGTACTTTAGAAAAAAGCTAGTATAAATAGTATACACAACATATATCAAAATTGCAATATTAGAAGATATATCCTACTGTTATGAGTTTAGTCGACAATGAATAAGATCGCCTCTTATTGGATGATGAAAAAGTCTTTATAGAATTAAACAAATATTACTCACACTTTTTATCATCAAGTTTTCCATTTCAATGTTTTCTTCATCAATTTTGATGGATTTGAAAAAAAGAAAAAAAGAACAAAGTTTTATTTTAAATTCACACATAAATTTACCCACTTGTTATCTATTTCAATGCAATGATTCAAAATAGAGGAATAACAACTTACAATTCTTTGAATTCAAAGTTTAAAAATGATAACAACTTAAATTTTGTTTAGTCATGTGATGGGATACTAGCAAGTTTCAAAACATCTAACCATTATTGAATCTTGTTTCGCTTTATTTGTCAATATGTGTTATTCGGTACACGGTGTATCAAACTTCAAGCACCTTTTAAGTCGTTAACTTTTTGTTTTCAACCACTTATTGTGAGCAGTCAATTTATCAATAACCCTAAACAATTCCAGAGAGAACAAAAAGAATCTTTTGATTTCTTATAAAATTTCAACCCGAAAAGAATAATCAACACCAACGAGTTCAACCTCATCACATCACCATCATTTTATTAACATGCAAAGGCTATCAAAGGTTATTCTTCTTAATTGTTGGTTCCTCGTTACCTGTCGAAGATGTCTAACCTATATTGAACTCTTGGTGGTTCCTTCTTATCAGGAACTTGCGGTGGTTCCTCCTCATCCGTGGTATAGTGTATGACAGAATGAATAATATTCAACAATGGTCCACAAGTACTTATTCGAGCGATTTCATTAGAAAAATTAATGACATGTTCCCACATAGGTAGTGATACAGACGGAAACAATGGGTGTGACAACTCCTTCATTTATCCACCTGCAATTCTTTAAAAGGAAAATAGAACCGAGGAAAAGGTAAAGCCTAACCTAGAAAAGAAATACAAAAAACAAAACAAAAACGAAACACAAGCGATTTATACTCGATTTATTATTACGGTCGTAATAGTATTCAATTCAGTAAGTGTATATATAGATTAATCTAATTATAAGATACTTGATATTAATCAATCCATATTACTAACAAAGTTCTTAAAAAAACGAGTTTAAACACGATGTCGGTTAGATTGTACCCGACCGATTAGCCCAAAAAAATTGACCTCTATGTAACCCCCCGCCGGGGGCCCCCCATACACACACACCCCTCATATTTTATTGTTCATTTCCTTCTCTTTATGCAAAACAACACAAGATTGTTGCTCTATTGATAATAGTCCTAAAGTCAAATTGGGTCAATGATTTACCCAAAAAGTTCAAACATAAACAACTGACGCTAACAAACAAAGGCAAATAGATTTATGTGTGTCTTTGTTTTCAAATTGGTATCCCTCATCTCTTTTTTAGTAAAAAGCAATGGAAGCTACGATCATGAAGTTTTTCAAACCGGTTAGCTCATTTTTTAAAAGCGGGGATAAGATCCCGTGCGGTGATTGTGATGTTTCTTATAAGTCTTTATTTTCAATCATTTAAGGTTTTGTGGCTATCTTATTATTAATCAAGACAATTACAAGTTATTTGATTTGTGTAAAAACATAGGTTTATCAGTCAATACATATTACTAACAAAGTTCTTACCACAAATCAGGTTTAAATCAAGACAGTGTAACATGTGGGTTATAATTGTACTTGATCTATTATACCACATGTTATATATATTATGTTTTCTACCCCTCGTCTTTTATTTCCTTCTTCTTCTTCTTCTCATTACACAAAAAATTAGACTGTAGTTCCACTGGTAAAAAGTCCTAAGGCAACTCATTGTTGCTTTAAATTAATCAAACTTGAAAAAGTTTGTGACGAATCAGACAATTCCGCCTCCAACGCCGCGCTGCGCAGCTCCTCGACGTGCCACTCGTAGTGCGTAACCGGGCTGTAAAATTCCTCTTTTTGTCAGGAAAATACTCTTCGATTTTGCCTTTGTCAACATAATTTGCTAAAATAATAGTTTTATACTGAACCAACTTGTCGCTTATTATGCTAAGGGTGCATAACCGTAATGGCCAATGGTGATGAATTTGGTATGCATTACAAACTTGCAAGTATTGTTCAGGCCTTGGTCATGTATTGGACTAGTACATAGGCCATGGAAGACCTATCTTTTGAGACCTCACTCCGCTTTGACAATGCACTGCATGCATGCACTGATTTTTCTTGTGTTAAGGGTGTAACAACCAGGCACAAGCCATACATGTCATGCATCATTCTTATGATGCAAGTGGCTCATGCAAGCTGATCTAACTTGCAATCTGGTTAGCTTGTTTTCCTGGCCATGCCCAATTCACGATTGGTGCATGCCAACATCGTATAACTTTATATGAAATATGAACTTCCAACAAATGGACTGCACCTGCCCTATCAAGTGCGGTAACAGTGGTCTCTTTCCTCGCACACTGAACCAAATGATATGAGTTACCAAAATGTTGCAATCATATCCCAATTAGATGATATGAACAATAAAGTATTGGATTGAGATTTGGAGTCTTATGAACCCTACCCATACCATGAAGGGATCAAACACATATCGTAGTTCTTTTGAATGGCGATATCAAATTGAATAAGCAACTTAAGCCTATTAAGAAAAACGACATCGATGCCAATGACCAATCGTTTCGACAGGATATGCTTAAGCATATAAAATTTGCATCACCAACAATTACCAACTTGTGTCACAAGGACAAAGTCCAAGCAATGCCTAGTTATTATAGGCTAAAGGACTTTCGCAAGAGATGCACAAAGCTAAAGGAATTTCACAAGAGATGCACAAGATTGTGCATAACAGATGCCACTTAGTTTCTAAATGAATTCTCATGTTCGGGAAATAAAATTGCTGCCACATTCGTCTTTCATTTGAAATGCATAAGAATGATGCTTTCTCGGTAATCAACACAATAATATGATGATTTCGCATCATATGCCTCCTCGACATGCAACATAGGCAAGATAATACATCTTGGATTATATGCATTTCAACTAACACCTCCTCTTTATATATGTCTTATTGACATTTCTACATATTGAGAAATGGGATTTAAGTTCCATGTACCGACTCTCACTTGCTTTCGTGACATCAACGCAGGGAAAATGATGCATATGATGTATTTTCGTTTTCGGCCAATGTCCACTTGTGAAATGCACCATAGTACATTATTAGTAAATAATTGGCATAATGATGCCTTCGCATCGTAATGTATACTCGGGAAAGTAACGTAGCATAATGATGTCTTTTGCATCATAATGCGCACTCGTATAAGAAATATAGGTAGAATGATTCATTCTCCACTTAATGCACCTTCAACCCACACCTTCTCCCTATATATGTCTTATTAGCATTTATACATATTGAAATAAGGGGGAGTTTTCCCTGTACCGATTCCCGTACTTTTTGCGACATGATGCATGCTAGATAATGTATCCTTGGTAGGCAATATATCAAAATATTGTGCCACTTTTTAAGCTACAAGCATAATAATGTATTAACATCTTAAGGCCTCCACGAGTAAGCAACACTGATAAATGTCGCATATCTTGGTAAAGGACAAGCATAATCATGTCGTAGTACCATCATGTCAACTTGATGCATCACTTGCACTAAGTGTGCCACCACAAGTTCGAGGTGATGCATTTCTCATAGCAATGCCTCATAGAGTATGCACTATTGCCAAATAGTGAACTTCGGCACAAGATGCATCACTTTACCAGGTATGCATCATAGGCTTGAGGATATGCATAAATGATGCATCCCTGAGTATGCAACACAAGCCCGAGATGATACTTCATCTCGTTCAATAACACATCCTAGTGTATGTGTCATGCTAAAAATACGGGAGTTACAATACTACGCCCTTAAAGGAAACACAAAATTCATTAAGGATGGTGGAGTTAGTAGGAGTACATTAGTGCAAAAATTGTTTGAGAAGTCAGGGTAAAAATCCCTTTACCTCATACTTCTACAGATATTGTGATTTCTCCCATTGTCGAACCGATTGATAGGGACAAATAATGACATTGGATGTTCATGAAAAGCCTATTTCCAATGAAGAAATTGTAGAATAATCACAAGAACCAGCCTTAGAAAGATCTCTTAGAGAACGAAAAAAGGTTATTCCTGAAGATTATGTGGTTTATCTACAAGAATCGAATTTTGATTTAGGGGTTATAAAAGACCTAGTTTCTTATTCACAAGCTATCAAGTGTAGTAGATAAATAAGTGGATGAATGCTATGAAAGTTGAGGTGAAATCGATGTATGACAATCAAGTATGGGATATCGTTGAATTGCCTAAAGGACACAAATCAGCTGGGTACTGGGTCTTCAGGAGCAAACGCAACTCTAATGGAAAAATCGAACAATATAAGGCTAGACTTATAGCCAGAGGTTTCACCCAAAAAAATGGTATTGATTACAAAGAGACTTTTCCTCCCGTGGAAAAGAAAGACTCTCTCAGAATATTCCTGGCATTAAAAGCTCAATATGACCTTGAGTTACATCAAATGGATGTGAAAACAACCTTTCTTAATGGTGAGTTAGATGAATAAATTTACATGTGTCAACCTGAAGGTTTTGCCTTAGAAGGACATGAACACATGGTTTGCAAACTTAAAAAATCAATTTATGGACTTAAGTAAACCTCCATGCAATGGTATCTAAAATTCAACAAAACCATTCAAAAATTTGGTTTGGAAGAAAACATTGTAGATCCATGCATATACCTCACGATCAATAGGAGGAAGTTCATATTTTTGGTATTCTATGTTGACGACATACTACTTGCAAGTCGTGATCTTGGCCTTATGCATGAAACTAAGGAATATCTCTCGAAGAATTTTGAAATGAAAGATTGGTTGAGGCTTCTTACGTGATTAGGATAAAAATATTATGTGATAGATCACGTGGGACATTAGGAATCTCACATAAATCATATATTGAAAGAATTCTAGAGAGGTTTGAGATGACTGCATGTAAGCCAAGTACAATTCTACTCTATAAAAGAGACAAGCTTGGACTTCATGTATGTCCTAAGAATGAACTGGAACAAAAGAAAATGAATAAAATACCTTATGCTTTTGTGGTGGAAAGTTTAATGTATATCTAAGTTTGCGCACGACTAGATATCAACTTTATAATTTGTATGCTGGGAAGATACCTTGTGAGTCCTAGAATGGAACACTGGAAAGCTGCAAATAAAGTTTTTTGAGATACTTACAAGGCACGAAAGATCATCGTCTCATATTTACGAAATCAAATCAATTTGAGTTGGTTGGCTATTCATATTCCGATTTCATGGGATGTGATGATACTAGAAAGAACACTTTCTGATAGCTTTTTTTATTAGCTGGAGGAAAAATATCATGGAAAAGTACAAAAAAGTCGATCCTCACTAGCTTGACAATGGAAGCTGAATTTGTAGCATGTTTTGAGGCTACAAATCATTGTTCATGGCTGCGGAATTTCATCTCAAGGTTTGGAGACCTAAATTTTGCTCTGCACCAGTAAAACTTTACTGTTATAATGTCGCAGCAGTATTCTTTTCAAAGCATGGTAGATATACTAAGGATCCAAGACACAAGGATCTAAAGTACCTATGCGTGAAACAAGTTGTTCAGAAGGAAAAGTTGTTTATTGAACACATAGGCACAAAACTTATGATTGCAGATGCATTTACGAAAACGTTAGCTCCTAAGACCTTTCTGGAACATGTTGCAAACATTGGTCTTGAGGGAGTAACAAACAATTAGTTTCACTTAGACTATTTGCTTATGTTTGAACACTTATTGAGCTCTTATTACTATTATTTTGAACTTATTTTTGTATCCATTTTAGTAAATTTTTATGTGAATTGTCCTTTTATAAGGACATCACTGGACCATTATGATACTCCTATTTAAGGCCTAGTTGAGTAAGTTATTTGTATTGTGGTACATTGAAGGGAACATGTGGATAACATAATAATGTGAAAACGCTACGGCTCACATGAGTAATTTGCTTGATCAAGGTATTATGTGAACCATTAAATTTTGTTTAACAATTATGCATGCCTTTGTTTAAATTGATTCTCACATGGACCAGTGGGAGGATGTAAGACTATTTCTACATGGTTAGAAATATCTTTTGGACCCATGTGAACAATCTAGGCTAATCAAGACATTGTTAGACATCATAGGTTTCTATAAGGATTTATTATCTTAGGTTCATCTAAGGATTTATTACTTTATTAACTCTTATTTGATGGACGATAGAAAACTAAAGTTAATATTAAATAGCCTAGGAACTTGGTCCTCCCTTTACCTATAAATGGAACGCAATACCCATAAATATTGTATTCAAGTATTCACAACTCATTACGTAAAATGTGAAGATGGAAAAACCAAGAATTCTATACCAAGAGGATTGCTTGTTTTCTGCATCAATGGTTGGATCAGGTATATCTCTATCATATATATACATACTAGTGATTATCATATTGTTCAAGATCTTACCGTCATGTATAAAATAAAACTTATAATGATTTCCCGCTATGTTTGATTTTTGTTGTTTAACATCTTCGTCTGCAAGAATATTAGTATTAAATACTATGGATTAGGACAGTTGATGTTGTTTTAATTTTACCATGCAATAATGATGATAATCCTATGTGTTATATGGTTGTGATTCGTTCTAGGGTTTTAGATTCTAAGAATACAGAGAGAAAAAAGGTAGTTTCGCCTAAAAAAACGAGAAGTAAATTTTTAGAAAATATGGGTTTCTCTGTGTGATTTTTACAAAATATCAGTGCGTATTTAAGTTTTTTAGATGGTGGGTTTCATGAGAAGAAAAAATAGAAAAATAGCATGACTGTAGTTTCCACTTGAAATAAAACCTTGTATTATAAACGTTTTGGGCCTAAAAGAAAACTTCTGACTCGTTTTGTCGGGCTTCAAAATAGAATGGCCATATTGCAAGGAGATAGAACACTTGAACGATTTTTTGGAGACCATCCTCCCTATTTTACTAAGGTCATTAGGAAGTAATTCCAGCCCCCTATCCATATAACCTTAGATATTACCAAAATATCCCTTACTTAATTAGAGTTAATAATTAATGGTAGTTAAATTAGTTAATTGTTAGTATTAGATGAGATAAAATATTTGTGTTAAAGAATTAAAATTATTGAGAGAGAAGTAGAAGGATAAGAAGAGGTTTGGGAAAAAAATCTTGAACCCTAAATTTAGTGAATATTGAAATCAAAATGAGTGATTCTAGTAATCATCAAAAATCTTGAAACCTAGATTTGGTGAATATTGTTAAAGTGTTTTTGTTGCTTGGATTGGCTTAAATCTAGTGAAAATATCAAATTTTATAGCTTAGATTCGGGTAACTCGATATAAGTTCATCTAGGAGATTGAAGAACGCAGGCAGTCGAACTCTGTGTTAATGGAGGCTTGAACTAAGTTCGGCTACCTAATTGAAGAACACCTAATGTTCGACTAGTTCGAGCATAAACATAGTTCTGTTTGGCTAGTTCGAATAATATCAAATCTAGCCGAACTTATAAAAAATTCCAAACTCAGTTTGTCAGAAGTTCAGTTAGGATTAGAATATTGCAGGTAACCGAACTTCTTTTATTTTAACAGGGATTTCTGGGGACAGAAGTTCGGTTATGACTTATTTATTGCAGGTAGCCGAACTATTATGATTTACCAGGTTTTTTGGTGTCAGAAGTTCGGCTAGTTTTGAAATTATAGTCTCTAGCCGAACATTACTCTTGATTGTGCCGAACTTCTTCTCCCTAGCCAAACATTACACAAGAGTTTCAATTTTTTTTTGTTAAATATGCTAATAACACTGAATTACAAGGCTAGAAACCAACATTTCTACTAACAAGCATTACATCGTCCTTAACGGTGAATGGTTGCATTTGCAAATAGATTTGTAAAAAATAAGAGGAAGGAGGTATTGGTGGAAGAAAGTTAACTTAAGACAGGCTTAGCTAGTGCAAAATGAGTTAGAGAGTGTCAAGTTTATATATAGAGAGGCCCCAACGGATTTTTTTTTTTTTTAAAATTGGGATTTGTATTTTGAAAAGTGAAAAGTTCAGCTGAAATTTCAAATGTAAAACTAGGTGAACCCTAGAAATTGTCAGGTTCGACTGATAATTAGATTATCGAATCAGCCGAACAAGGATACAAATTTTTAGAATACCTGGTAATTTCTAGGGTTCAGCTGAAATTGTTTTTATATTATTAGCCGAACTAAACCAAAATCTAGTTCCCTTTTCAACAAATAGAGCCGTTGGGTCTTTCATGTTTATAAAAGGAACTTCTCTTTTACCTCAAACAATTTTCATTTCTTCCAATTGTATTTCTTTAGCCCTCAACCTCATTCTCATATCTTCCTCATCCAAAAGATAAATTCGTACACCATAAAAGAAGATATTGCCATAGTTCGAGCGTGTCATGCGTACACGAGTCATGGCGAAGATAGGCGCAATAGAAAAGTACCTGGCGTATATCAGGATGAAACCCTCGAAGAGTTTTGGAATCGTATATTCTTAATCTTTGTTGTGTTAGACGGTAACAAAAAATGAAAGAAATTCTGACGGGATTAGGCATAGATACTTGAACCGTATATGGCCTAGGTGCGTAGGTTTTAGAACTTATATGCGAGCTATAATGGAAGAAAAACTAACATTGGCATATGATGCGCATAAACAATTGGCTAGGACCGGGTATTTTCAAGAGAAGCGAAGATCATTCGATTTTATGGAATGTTACACGATGTAGAAAGATATTGTCTTACCACTCTATTATTGGAAAAAATTTATTATAATTTTTTATTCATTCAAAATTTCTATTATTGAAAAAATTTAATGCACTTTCAATTCAATGTAATGCAATTTTAGCTTAATCCAATTGTATTCGGCTAATCCTAACATCCAATTGTAATCAATTCCTTTTAGGTTCATAACTTACTACATATTGTTAAAAAAAACTTGTTCAAAATAACTTAAAACATCCGAGAAAAACGAAAAAAAATACAGTATAGTGATCATTCTCATTGATCTCTTGTAATTCTTCCACTCCTTGTTACTCTCGACTTGGTCTTAGTATCAGCCTCCGTGGTGCAAATTATTTCTGCCTATGATCCTTCATCAGAAGAAACTTCAACGTAGTTAAGGGGATTGCCTGCACTGTTTTTCTGATCCTTTTAAATTGCCTTTACCTTCTTTTAGATCATAAAGAAAAAATGTTGTCCATAAAAATTTAAATGTTCGCCTACGAATGGTAATTATCGAATTAACCGAACAAAAAGTTCGTCCAAGAATCACAAAATTCGTCTAACATAAAAGCCAAAGTTACCAAAAACAGAGCAGTGTTCGGCAAATGGAAAAAAAATATTGTTGACCGAACATTTTGTTCCCAACTTGGAACTAAAAATTTCGGCTAACAAGATTTATTATCGATCTAACCGAACTCCGACTATTTTCACTAAAAAAAAAGTTCGGTAGAAAAAACAATGTCATAACAAAAGTTCGGCTAGACCTAAATTTTATTCTCAACCGAACCGTTCTTGGTTTTCTTTCTAACAGAAAGTTCGGCTGGTGATCCTAACCAAAATTTTCACTGATACTACCTTTTGAACATTAATTTTCATGATTTTAAGTCGAAATAACAATCAAAAAACGCATAGAAATGAATTGGTTTGTCGGAAATTACCTTCTAACATTACAACTGGAAGATTCAACCTTTGCTTTTTTTTTTTGGGTCTCGATTTTACCACCACCATTAACATACGGTTTTTCTTCCTTTTGTGGTACAAAATCTTGAACCACTTCATCAATCAAAGCTATGACAATTTATGCGAGATCATGGTTCAATTTAGTCATTGGAACAACATTTTAGTGGATGATTATAGGTTAGGTTATGGAAAATGAAGAGCGAAAAAAAGAAAAAAAAAGGTTTTAATTTTGATGGAATAAAATTTAGTTTAGTTTAGATTCAGGTTCATATATCATTAGAATTAGAGTTTAATATTAGATAGATTAATTTTTTTTAATTATTTCGGTATATTAGAACACCCCTTAATTTTAAAAGACATGTAATCTGAATAGATAAGGGCCTCTTTAAAATTGGACTGGTCCCCAAATAATCGTTCCAGCATATCCAAATAAAGTGTTTTTCGATTGTAATTCTCAGAGATAAAAACTGCGAAAAGAAAACCTCTCTATTGAACCTTATATATATATAAGCGCAAAGACCCGTTGACTTGATTCTTTTGGCATAGCGGTTTGTAGATTTATTAATATTTATTTATATTATCAGAAGCAAAGGGGGAAGACAGAAAGGGAGTTGCTGCGCTCAACTTAGTAAAGAAGTTCGCACTTTGGAAACCCTAGAAGTAGAGAAATCGAGATTGAAGAACACAAACCCTGAGAAGCCATTTGTAGAAGAGAGTATCTGAAAACTCGCGTCTGTGAATGGAGAAATAGTTTAATTTGATTCCGGTCAATTTGAAGGAGGATTTTGACACCATCTGAAAAAACCTAGAAGGAGCGGAGAAAACAAACAGAAGACAAGATGAGGATTATGATTAAGGGTGGTGTTTGGAAGAACACCGAAGATGAAATCCTTAAAGCAGCGGTTATGAAGTATGGTAAAAATCAATGGGCTAGGATATCTTCTCTTCTTGTTCGTAAATCTGCTAAACAATGTAAAGCTAGGTGGTATGAATGGCTCGATCCATCTATTAAAAAGGTATGTTTCTTTGGGCTTCTTTACTTTAATGTCTTCAAATATGTTTTTATTTAACCATGTGAATTTGTTTTTGGTAACTCTTATGGTTTGGGTTTTAGATGTGAGATATTTAGGTTTAATTTTGCTGGAATTTTGTGTGTGTTTTTAGATGAAAGCTCTGTTAGTAGTTTGTGTTTATTGGGGCCTTTTGCAATTGATAAAAAGAACTTGCTTTGTTAGTTATTCTCGCCTCTTTTGGTTCAGGATCCAAAAGAGTATTTGTAAACTGGGATATGATTAAAATGCATGGTTTGTGTTATTGAGATTTCTAATATGATATGATACATGATTGGTATTAAACCTGAAGTGAAACACTGGCATGAACAGTCTAACAGAAAAAACAGCAAATTAGTATCTATTGTCTCCCTTT
Organism: Papaver californicum; assembly: GCA_023531435.1. Lineage (NCBI taxonomy): Eukaryota > Viridiplantae > Streptophyta > Magnoliopsida > Ranunculales > Papaveraceae > Papaver > Papaver californicum. The sequence goes on along the minus strand of JAJJMC010031432.1, from coordinate 1,490,031 downwards.
TACAGAACAACAAACTGTGTCTAGATTATGAAACATTATTGTCTTAGTTCTAGTGTTTTTCGAGCTTGTTACAGGTACATCTGGTTTGATGTCATATGTTATTTGATTCAACATTGTGTGTTTTCTTAACTGTAGTTTATTACTTAACTTTGTTGTGACTTAAAGTTTTTTCACCTGTTTAGACCGAGTGGACCAGAGAAGAAGATGAGAAACTGCTCCATCTTGCTAAACTCATGCCAACACAATGGAGAACAATTGCTCCAATTGTCGGACGAACTCCTTCTCAGTGTCTTGAGCGTTATGAGAAGCTGCTTGACGCCGCTTGTGTTAAGGATGAGAATTATGAACCAAATGATGATCCAAGGAAGTTGCGTCCTGGAGAAATTGACCCTAATCCCGAGTCAAAGCCTGCTCGTCCTGATCCTGTTGATATGGATGAGGATGAGAAGGAAATGCTTTCTGAAGCACGTGCTAGATTAGCCAACACAAAGGGGAAAAAAGCAAAGAGAAAAGCCAGGGAGAAGCAGCTCGAGGAGGCTAGGAGGCTTGCTTCTTTGCAGAAAAGGAGGGAGCTAAAGGCAGCTGGAATCGATAATAGGCAGCGGAAAAGGAAAAGGAAGGGTATAGATTATAATGCTGAAATCCCCTTTGAGAAGAAGCCTCCAGCAGGGTTCTATGATATTGTGGATGAGGACAGACCAGTGGAACAACCTCAGTTTCCGACCACCATTGAGGAACTTGAGGGCAAAAGGAGGGCTGATGTGGAAGCACAGTTAAGAAGGCAGGATGTTGCCAAAAACAAAATTGCCCAGAGGCAGGATGCCCCATCATCTGTATTGCAAGTTAACAAACTAAACGATCCAGAAACAGTTAGGAAGAGGTCAAAACTGATGCTCCCTGCACCACAAATAACAGATCATGAATTGGAGGAGATTGCGAAGATGGGTTTTGCTAGTGATCTTCTTGCAGGGAATGAGGCGGAAGGAAGTGGTGCTACACGTGCACTTCTTGCAAATTACTCTCAGACCCCTCGACAGGGGATGGCACCTTTTAGAACTCCTCAAAGAACACCTGGTGGGAAGGCGGATGCGATTATGATGGAGGCTGAGAACCTTGCTAGGTTGAGAGAGTCCCAAACCCCATTACTTGGTGGGGATAATCCAGATTTGCATCCATCAGACTTTTCAGGTGTTACACCGAAAAGGAGGGATATCCAGACACCGAACCCGATGGCTACTCCGTTGTCTACTCCTGGAGCCAGTGGTGTTACCCCCAGAATTGGCATGACATCATCAAGTGATGTGTATTCATCAGGTATGACACCAAGAGGAACCCCTCTTCGAGATGAACTTCACATTAATGAAGATATGGATATGCCTGAGAGTTTGAAGCATGACCTCCGTAGACAGGCTGAGTTGAGAAGAAACTTGCAATCTGGTTTAATCAACCTTCCACAACCCAGAAATGAGTATCAAATAGTTATCCAACCACTTCCACAGGATAATGACGAACCCGAGGATATGATTGAAGAAGACATGTCAGATAGGATAGCTAGAGAGACGGCCGAGGAAGAAGCAAGGCAGCAGGCATTACTTAAGAAGAGATCAAAAGTACTTCAAAGGGAGCTTCCTAGACCTCCTGCTGCTTCACTGGAGCTTATTAGGAACTCATTGGTGAGGACTGATGAAGACAAGAGTTCATTTGTTCCTCCTACTGCGATTGAGCAGGCTGATGAGATGGTGAGAAAGGAGCTTTTAGGTTTATTGGAACATGATAATGCCAAATACCCACTTGATGAGAAAGTAGAGAAGGAGAAAAAGAAAGGGGGAAAGCGTGGTTCAAACAGAAAATCAGCCTCTATTCCTGAGATTGAGGACTTTGAAGAAGAAGAAATGAAAGAGGTATGCCTTCTATGATTATATATTGTTTTTGTATAACTTGTGATGTCTTTCAGTCTTATTTACCCGTTGGCAATCAAATACCTTTTAGCATGCTGGTACCTTTTAATCTGTTCTAATTTGATGGTCAAGAAACTTGTTGATTGGGCTGATCTTTTCATGCAGAGGCAAGCCCAGACATACACATAAATAGTGTTACTTTTTTACGAATATAGGATGGCAAAATTTAGTTAACAAGGTTCATCTGTGGACGTTGGACTTTTTCTTTATAAACCCCGGTATTAAGGAAAATGTCTTTCATGTCCACTCCATTGTTAGGATCACTGGGTTTTATCTTCTGGATTCAATCATTGATTCATTATTAATCTTCTGTGATCTGTAGTTAATCAGATTGTCACAGTTTTTAGTTATTAGTCAGATTTTAATACCTTTAGCTATAGTTTATAAATCATCAGTGGGTTTTTGTTCTGCATATTGATCCCATTACCGCGTGGTCCAAAAATTTCAATGGCATGGAAGTACAAACTTGCTTTCCAAATTTTGAGCTCTCAACTCGATTTGATAACTGTAAGCACATAAAATAGAAGTAGTACTCTAAATCACGTTTGAATAATACACTGCACATACTTTAGTACCAAAACTGTGATGACCTCTATCCCATACCATACAGCTAGACATCAACAATCTACAGTGAAGACTCAAATCCAGCAGATCTCGACTTCTACACCCATCACATTTTAATTTTGTCACAGAAGACTAATCCACATCATTAAGGGCCTTATTCCAGTTGGCTTAGAATAACTATCGCCAACTAGAGCAATCAGAATTCTCGAACTTTCTTTTATATTAAGCCGTTATAGATGTTCTTGAAGACTACTCCACATTTCATATAGCTGTAATTCTGTATAGGCACAGGAAATTGTCGGCATGCATGCTCAGTTAGAACTTACTTCTATAGCACATATAAAACAATTGACACTGTTGAATTTTCCAGTTTATGTTTGAGTTTATTAAAGCACCTTCAAATTCATTTTCTTGTGCACTAGCAGGATCTTTTTGGTTGTGATAAAGGTTCTTATGGAAGTAATGCTGTAATAAATATTGTCATTCCCAATTGAACTGACATACCACTTTCCAGTTTTTTCCTCGAACACACTCCTAACCCTCCAAGTTCGAATTTTATATCAAGCACCAAGTGAAGACTCACAAGTTGTATCTCTATAGTCAAAATTCGCAAGAAGTGTCACCACTAGCTGGCTGAAAATAAAAAAGTTCTAGTCATTAATTGTAACTTGAGTTTCAAATGCTTATTCCTGAACACATTATATCTTCTGAAATGTGTAGAAGTGTCCTTATTTTCTGAAAATATCAAAAAGCAGTTTCTGAAGAAGGCTAGTCTCTTGGTTGTGTTCTAAACTTTAGGATCCCATTTATCATTTATCTGCTTATCTCTATTTAAAGTTGTAAACATGTTGAGGTTTTTGCCTTTTGGCTTCTTACTGTTGGGGAAGGGTTCATACTTGTTTTTTCATCTCTTTTAAGTTCCGTTTGGTAAATTCTATAGCTGTTAAAAGCTGGTAGTGTTTTTCTATTGAATTTGAATTTTGGTTCGTGTAACTAGTCCAGATTTCTTTTTTTAGTATGAACATGACCTATCATGTCTCTGTTGAAATCAAGCAAATTTCAGTTTCATTCTTGATCTGGTCATGTCATAGGTTTTTTGTCTGTTCCACTCTTTGTTTTGTTTTCTTCTTTGATATGTAATCTGTAACCTGTATCAGGAAATTCCTTTGGGGCTGTGTACTTTTAGCATCTTATCAGTATTTGTGATTTATATTTATTTTTTTATTCATGCAGGCTGATTTATTGATAAGGGAAGAGATTCAGTTTCTCCGTGTGGCAATGCGGCATGAAAATGAACCGATTGATGAATATGTCAAAGTGCATGATGCATGCCTAGAAGATATCATGTACTTTCCTGCTCGTGGTGCCTATGGTCTCTCAAGTGTTGCTAATAACATGGAGAAGCTGGGAGCCCTGCAGAATGAGTTCGAGAATGTAAAAAAGAGGATGGATGATGAAACTAAGAAAGCACAACGCTTGGAGCAGAAGATCAAGCTGCTCACACATGGTTACCAGGTATTTAAAATTTTCTTAAGCAAACTGGTACCCATGTTTTTACATCTTTTAAGTTTATTGACCACGTGCCTTTTTCTTCTTCGGAAGGCCATAGTCAGTTTTAGGTCGTAACTCAATAGTCTGAAGGTCACAAAGTAGGAACATGCTGTTAGCTCTGTAATGTTTCAGGTTCTTTGGACAGGATGTCATTAAACTTGCTGTCAATTTTAGTGCCTCTGGAGGGTAGCCATACCGGAGAGTTCACATATCTGGACAGTTTTGTGTGGACCCTTACAGTATTACTTTCATGGTATGTTTGGATGAAGCAGTAATAATTTCCTAGGGATTCCATCAGTTCAGTCACCTGGTGTGATGGTTCGTTCTTTGTTCTATGAATTTTAACCTCCTTCAGAGTCGAGGGAAAAATCATATATTATATGATTTCATTATTCATCTCCTTGACATAAGAATTTTAGGATGTGTGAATCGCTTGTAGAACTAAGCAAAGCATGTTCTTTTAGTAAATCGCTTCTGTTAAATCTCCCCTGGTATGCATGTGTAAGATTTTCACCAAATCATGATTCATAGGGCTAGTGCAAGGTTTGGTTTGGGGGATCTGCTAGTAATTATGTTTCCTAAAAATCGTTGTAGCCAAAGTGAGATGCAACATGAATTCCTAGAGATTGTGTTACCAACCTTCAAACTTAGCATTAAGTCTTTCTCAACTTCAAGGAGCTTATAGACTTGTAAATGTGTTTGAATGATGACAGATGCGTGGCGGAAAACTTTGGACACAAGCAGAAGCCACCTTTAAACAGATGGATACTGCTGCGACAGAACTTGAATGCTTTCAAGCTTTACAAAAGCAAGAGCAATTGGCAGCGTTCTACAGGATCAACGGTTTGGTGGAAGAAATCAAGAAGCAGAAGGAGCTCGAGCAAAATCTTCAGCACAAATATGGGAACCTCATTGTAGAGCAGGATAAGATTGAAAGGCTTCTCCAAGAATATAAATCACAAGCAAAGTTGCAGGAAGAAATTAAAGCGCGTGAGCTTGATTTGCTATCTGCTACTATTGAAGCAGATAATACTCCCCAAAATCAAGATATTTCTCAGTCCTCCATGGAAATAACAGCCAATGGTGAACAGACCTCAACTGCAAACATGGACGTAAATATATCTACTGCTGTAGTAGAGGAAGACAAAGAAGCTCAAGTACAAGGAAGTAACTGCAAAGGCCCTAACGCTGAAAATGAAGACTTGTTATCTAAGGCAACTGGTATTGATGAGATGAAGATTGATTCAAGTACTACTGACTCAATAGCAGTTGGTTTAGGGGACAATGCTGAAATTTCCGAGGAGGAAAGGAATGGGTTGGGTTGTGATAGTAATCTAATATCACAAGACAGTAAAGCAGATGGTATTTCCAGCAATGGAGATGATATAACTCAACATGCAGCCGATGATTTGTCAAAGGAGGCCGTATCTGCAGATGAGAGTTTGATTCAAACGCCTACTGAAATGGTTGATGTTGTTACTGATTTGCTCTCAGAAACTACAGAAGATGGTGATGGCAGGGAGTGAGGACCGAGTAGGATGAAGATCTGGCTAAGAAACATGCATCAAATCTACAATCCTTGATTTTGCTCATTAAAGCAGTGATGGTCCTGATGGAACAGTCAACGGTATTGGAGGGTGATCAAGTGGTATGAGTTCTTTCTGCAGCCGTGAACCTGGATCCCCTTTATTTAAGTAGAAAACGTGTAGAATTTGGATTTCGAATTCTTAAAACTGGGGAGGTAAGAAGAACTGCATATGCTGTCATACGTATTAGGGTTGAGAGACTTTTTAATGTTGGTTCTTGCTTAAATAGATAGAAGTATGGTACCAGATATTTTCTTTCCCCATTCCTAAGCTGTTTGCAAATTCTGTAAGCCTATCAAATTTTGACAATATCACTCGAGTTGGGAATTACCTGTATCAGTGTAATTTGAAGTTATTCTAAAACATGACAATATAGGCAAGGTTTTTTTTCTTTTTTGGATATGTTAAAAAAATAGGTTGATTTTCTTAAATGAAAAGTTAGATAATGTAATTTTACTATTTTATCTATAACAGGGACCATTTCTCTCTTAATTAATGAATTTTTTTTTTCTTCTGTTTTATTCTTTAAAATAAGGAAATTATATTTTTTAAGAAAAAATTAGGAAAAAATACTCTTTCCGTTTTAATATAAGTGTTACTATCACAATGATTAATTTTTTTATTTTTTATATGAAATCAAGTAAATTTATCTTTTATAAACGAAAAAAATATAATTAATCAAATAAATCTATTTTTTGTAAACGAAGAGGGTATTATTTAGGTAGGAGCATAACACAAGCCGTTTATATATAGAGAGTTTGTGATCCAGCATTCATACTCAACACAACTCGGGCAACATCCTATAATCATGATGAAAGCCATAAATCCAGTAAGCTTCTTGACAAAAATCAGTGGTTGAGAAAATTCAGGAAGAAGATAAAAGGCTTCTTGACAAAAATCACTGCTTGAGAAAAATCAGGAAGAAGATAAAAGGAGTGTACATAGAAATCACCATTTTTATTTGATGATAAAAATGGTGCATATCTACATCGGACGCGGATGCATATGACTCCGTGTCAGACATAGGCATATGGGTATGTCATATACAATATTTTAACATGAATATGTATTAACAATATTTTAACATGGATACTTATTAATAATGTATGATCTTTTTTATGAGTATGTTATTTAACTCGTATATTTGTTTTTATATAAATTTATAGTTTATTAATATTATTTATTAGTATTCAACATTTTATTAGTATTATTTAGAAATTATATTTATAATATATATTTTTTTTGTTTTTAAAAAAATATTATTATTATTTTTTTATTTTAACTTAAAAATAAAATAATTTAAAAAGTGATAGTAACTCTTTTCTTAAAATAATATATTTTAGTAAATCTTTTTATAAATTTTATATTTAATTAATTTTTAAAAAACCTCTATCCGCATCATGTTACCGAGGCTTCTATTAATCTCTCGTAACGTAGCATACTTGGTTACCCTAAGAAGAAAAATTAATAATTTTTGATAAAATTATCAAAATTTTAGTATTCTATTGGTTGGTGTTGTCTCATGAGTAGTAACATCTGAGAGAGAAAAGGTCTAATCACACTATTTGTTTATGTATGAGTTAAACGAGAGGTTGCTGCAGCAGAGAGAAGTACTAATAAATCACCATTAAATCTGTCTAATTAAATCTGTCTAATTAAATCTGTTTTCAGTGAAGGAGTACGTACGTACGTACTACTATTCTGTTCTCATAAACACGGACATAGAAATGAGACTCGGATAAGGTGCAAACAGGTATACGGAGGACATGCCAATTTTTCCAAAAATTAGGATGCAAATTCATTAACAAGGTCAGTAATATTTTTCACTAAATATACTACCTCCATCATTAATTAGTTTCACGATCCAAGAAGTACACACCGATCGATCATTTCATCAAATGGATACTGCAGGAGGAGGAGGAGATGATGCAACCACTGATCATCAAAACGCCATGATCACTAACAGCCATGCCAACAACTCTATGAACATTGGAGCTTCTTCTTCATCGTCTTCTTCTGCTGCTGCTCCTAGTTCCTCAAACAGATATGAAAATCAAAAGCGTCGTGACTGGAACACTTTTGGGCAATACCTAAAGAATCACAGACCTCCACTTTCTCTATCACGATGCAGTGGTGCTCATGTTCTAGAATTCCTTCGGTATCTTGATCAATTTGGTAAAACAAAAGTTCATATCCAGATTTGCCCTTTCTTTGGTCACCCAAATCCACCAGCACCATGTCCTTGTCCACTTCGCCAAGCTTGGGGTAGTCTTGATGCACTCATCGGTCGACTTAGGGCTGCATTTGAAGAACATGGTGGTAAGCCTGAAGCTAATCCCTTTGGTGCTCGAGCTGTTAGACTTTTCTTACGTGAAGTTCGTGAGTTTCAAGCTAAATCTAGAGGTATTAGTTACGAGAAGAAGAAACGAAATAAAAACAAATTGCCACAGCAACACGAAACTTCACAGTTATCTTCACCACCTCCTGATGCAAACTAGTTCATCAATCACCACTACTACGTGTGGTTAGATCTTTCGTTTGTCTTGGTTAATTAATTAAGTATTTTCATCTAGCTATAGAGTTAAAAGTTCAGGATTTAGGATTCAGTATTCAGGTTTTACGGTGATGATTAAGTATGAATATTGTTGGAAACCTAATTAGGTTATTTTTTTCCTTTTGATGCAAACAGTAGTAGTTTTCGATAGTTAAATTGTGATGGAACCAGTAGTTAAAGTAGGATTTAAAGTAGCAGTCAACTAAATAGTAAGAATGTACTAAATTGTAGTAGTAGTTGTGTTCATCACTGTGAGGAGTATCCAATGGATAGCTCATAGTCATAGATCTCTGTACCTTTTCTTTTAATATGAACAGGATTTGCAGATCATGATGATCATTTCTTCGTTCTGTTTTTCTTGTAATATTTTATTGTAATGGTCAAAGAATTTCATATATCATATCTTGCTTTATCTTTACAGGATATATATATATATTTTGTACAACAATTTTTCAAAAATTGTGTGTGATTTGTCTAGGGTTTCAGATTTGTTATCGAGAAATTTCAAAGTTCTTAAAGAATTGTAGCTTTTCTATAGAAAAAATCTTAATGTGCTATTTTACTGTTTACTAATAATAATTATTTCTTTATTTATTTGTCCGAATTGAAACCTGTCTAATCAATATAGAATATTATGTCACTACTCCATTTCACTGAAATGGCAGACAAGGTAAGAAAAACACGGCAAAAATTAGTTATCTGTTTTGGGTAGTAAAATAGTAGGACTAGCTCTCTACATTTATTGAATTCCTATCATCCAAAAGATTTTTTTCTTTTCAAACAGCGTTTTAGAAGAGTTTGTATCATAAATGCAACTGGTCTATAGATGTCCAGAATATTGCAATATAGTCTTCTCTTTGTCCCCCTATGCATTATTCTGTTATGTATATATGATCTTTTCATGGCAGGTTATATTTGGTTCGCTAGTGCTCCAAATATTCGCACTTCTTATGACATTTTCCATTCATGAGTGGATTTCTTTTGTTAATTAACTCTGGATTTTTACTTCACAACGACACTAGAAGATCTTTTAGCCTAGTGTCTTTTCTTTATGTGGTCTATCTTTTTTTTTGAGAACTAAAAGGCGAATTCATAAAAAAATAAATAAACTTCATCGAGAAAAAAAATGAAGTTTAAGAATATAAAAGTTGTGGGTCTATACTAATTGTGTTCAACTAGTGCCTCCCAATTAGAAATCAAGGTACTCAGAGAGTAACCATCAAACAAATTTCAAGTTAAAGACCAGTTATATAAAATATATTAAATATCGATAATGAGCTTATTAAAACTTCTTCTATGTCCCATATACAGTCTACTGTTGTATTTCTTCCAAACACACCACCAAATTTTCAAAGGCAAGAGACCCTATAATTAACGTATGAAGCATCTACTCTTCTTTAGCGACCATTCTCATACATCCCACTTAACAGAATCAGAGAACACTCACTTCACCTTAAAATTGTCAAAAAAATAATGCCAATTTTTTTTTTTTTTTTTATCAATCAAAGAGAATAGAATAAAAGGCACACAAACCGTGTGCGGGCGGAGACAACCAACAAGAGGCAAAAAGCCAACAGAAACAAAGCAAAAACAAAATCAAAAACTAAAAAGAAGAGGTTTCTAAGTATCAACAACACAACTTATGAAACCTACCAATCCGAAGGCAACTTACAGACCGCAATGAGGAACAAAAGCCTATTGTCAGTTAGTTGACTCGTCAACATCTTCTATAATTAACTCCTCATGGTTTTTCTCGAGATCACTTAACATTTCTTCACGCTTATTCGTTATAGATTGGAATTCTAAGCCCCATAGAGCACCAAGCTCGACGAGTTTATCAACCGAGACTTTAATAGGAACTTTAGGTTTAGGAGGCTTTTTCTTTTTTATGCATGGAAGGGTCAATTTCATACCAATTCCCGCAATTTGCTTGGACGAGGACGGCTTTGCGTTGCTTACTTTTGAATCTTTCGAAACTAACTGGGATGTGGCTATTTCCCCTTCTTCTTCTTCTTCTTCTTCTTCTTCTTCTTCTTCTTCTTCTTCTTCTAAATCATGAAACTTGTTGTGGGATTCAAAACCAGGGGGGATCTCAGGATTCTGTGATTGCTTTCCTTTTTTCTTTTTTCCTGCGCCTTTCTTTCTTTTAAAAGAAATCCACTCACCAAGAACCTCTTCTTCTCTCAAATCATCCTCTTTGGCTTCTTTACTTTCCTCAGAATCTAGGCCATTATAAGGATTAAGTATACAAGTTGGTACCTGCACACAAGCATTCTTTTTCCGTCTAGAATTCTTTTTCTTTTTAGTGTAAGTTGTCCACTCGCTTGATGCTGCCTTATCCCTTGTATTAGAGTCATTAATGGCAACCTCTATTAATTCATTTCCTTGAGCACTTGCATTTTCAATCATACTATGTGGAACCAATTCCTGGATAATGTTCTCAACAATTCCAGACCCTTCAACACCAGCTGCATGCTTCGCAAGGTTAAGATTTCCTTCCATTATCTCTGTACTTTTCTCAACCATCTTCTTCACTTTTAGTGCCCATACCATTTTACTTGTCTTAGGGCATTTAGCATTTGAATGTCCAAAAGTAGAACAGTTCTTGCATCTTGGAGGCTTCCAAGTATATTCAATAGTAACCTTAAACTCCTTGCCATCAAACACAACAGGAATAAAATCAGGAAATTCATTGTTAGCATCCATTTCAACACAAACTCTAGCATAATTCATCTTTGTTCTAGCTAAAGTGTACTTATCAGAAAACAATGGAACACCCATTACACTAGCAATCATACTTAAGCCTTTAGCATTCCATAGGTGGGTTGGAACATTCCTCAAATTCATCCATACAGGTACAGTCTTCATTTCCAAAATGTCTTGTTCAATGAAAAGCTGCCAAGGACGAATTAAGAACAATCTGTTTGAAATAGTAATGGATCCAAATTCCATGGCAGCACTTCTATCTTCCTCTAAATCAAATTCAAAAATGAACATTGTATCTTCATGAAGAGACAAACGAAATTTTCCTTTAAGCTTCCAAGCATTTTCCATCGTTTCCTTGACTTGTTTGAAGGATAATCTACTCTCCACAAAATATCCTACTAAAAATCTATTGCAAACCTTAATTTCATCAACTAAATCAGAAGAAGAGATTACAAATTTTGACATACCTTCACTCTCTTGAGGTTTGTGGTAGAACAACTTACAGGCAGAAAGGTCAAAACTTTCTTCATTGTTTCCCCCAAACAATGTTCTCCAATTTCCATTTTTAGGGTTTTCAAAAACATCATTAGAAACTCCAATGATTCCGTTTTGAGCTTTTAATGGCGGAAATTCTTTCTCGGAACCCACAGATGCTACAAACTCCTTATGATTTTGAATTTCTTCTCTTGTAATCATAATGACAGTACCCCTTTTTGAAGAAGAGGAACCCCTTTTTATGCCAGTTTTCTTGTTTCAGGATAATGAAAAAACAAATGATTCTGAGTATACTGATCAGTAGAACACATAAGGGATAAGCTAGATTGAACCCTGTAAGCTCTTTGCAGCATATCAAGATTTAAGAGTAGGGGTCGGATCCATCGTGACATAAAGTCCAGACAGGGAGTGAGACTTTCAAAGGCATTTTCCGGTTCCAGACTTGCATGTAAGGAAAAACAAGTAGACCATCTACGTCAAGAGAAGCATATCAATTTGAAACCGAAAAAAAATGACCCAAACTCTCTCATTTTATGCTATCCTCCATACGATTGTCAGAAGAAGCTGAAAAATCCCCCCAAAGCCTGTAACATATTAGCCATATCGCCTACTTCTTGTTCATTTGAATTTATTTTAAAATTGACATTCCATGCACCATTACCTGACATAACCTCATTTACAATATCATTTTTAGTTCATGTCGGACTGTAGATTCTTAGATATATATTTGCAATACTGTCCAGAAAGCAATTCTCCTTCCATTCTTGATAACCAGATTGGTGTTATCTTTGACAAATTATCTAGATTTAAGAATCTTAGACCATATATTAAGACCCACCACTTTCGTAGAAGGATTAAGAAAGAAAGAAGCTTAATTACCTCCAAATTTCTCCAGAATGACTTGCCTCCAAAGAGCATTCTTCTCCTCACCATATCTCCAGATCCATTTGCAGTGGAATGCTTGTTTACTTACAATCTTCAATTTCTCAATGCCAATTCCACCACTTACTTTAGGAAGCACAACTTTTGACCAAGCCACCCAACTCCTCTTCTTATTAGTATATGAAGATCCCTAAAAGAAATTGCGCATGATCTTATAAATTTTTTTCGTAACAAAAATAGCCATTCGAAATTATATTGAGAGATAATATACTGGCAAACCTGCAAAAACACTATTTAATTTCAAAATAAACCTTTGACCCTTTAAAAGATATCTCCTTCTCCATGTGTACGTACAACTTCTGTTGAATTTTTGGTTTATAACATCCCATATAGCTCAACATTTAGACTTGCTCCCCAAATAAATGCCTAGATAATTATTGGAAAGTTAATCAGTTGACAGCTAAAAGTATTGCCACACATAACACCATTATGAGCATCCCCAATACCAACCACTAAATGTTGGTTCTGCAACAATGGAAAAACTAAACAGAAGAAAACTATTAACGTTAGAGAAATTTATGTATTGATAAACACTCTGATGTTGATGCACACACACAAGGACATAGCCACCTGCTCAGCAAATTGTCCTTAACACAATAGTTTTCGGGTACTCCTCAATAATGAGAGATGCTATACCCCAACAGAGAAGATGTGTCCAGGATAGAACTGCCCGTTATGACTAGTATAAGCATAATACTAGTCACCCTCTAGAACTTAACAACAATTGATAGTGGAAGGGAAATAAACACACAATTTGCGCAAAACAAAGCAAGAAGAGGGGAAAAGAGCTAGGGATAGTAGCCTGCCCTGGAGTAAGTTAAAATGGAGAAATGATTTTTCTTTTATAGCCAAAACATGAGAAGAGAATTATTGCGCATTGATTAAAATTAATTCTGTGCATTAATCACGGTTATATGTTTAAAACGGATACAAAACGGTTAGAAAACATTTTCTCATTAAAACAGCTTAATTTTAGCCGGGTCAGACGCCCCCACATTTAAAACAAAATTTAATGAAATACTTTATTTTCAAAAAAATAAGTCTTGGTTGGCCCGCATCCTTAGCTACGCCCGCACTCGCAAGCATACTCAATCCCGCAGCACACAAGCACCGCAAGCTCCACAAGCACCGGAAGCAACGCAAGCTCGCAAGCCGCAAGCCGCAAGCGTGCGTGCTTCGGTGCAAAGCACCGCACATGTGTGAAAAGTATGCTTACTTCAACTAGCCCATTGCCTTAGTCCTCCCCCAACCACAAAAGCTTCTAAACCCTAAGGGCCCTCCCTTAGTTGCATTTTTTGTGGTAATAAAGAGAGAACTCATCTCTAGTCTCACCAATGTGGGACTAAATGTTCTTCATTCACAATAGTGAAAAATGAGCTAGTGTCCCTTAGTGACTTCTATGTCCTAAGGTCCATTCCTACCAAGACTAAAATACATTTTAAGTCATTTTTCTCCAACAATCCCCCACATGAATGAAAACCCGATAAAAATCAGAAATCAGAAAGCGAGAAACACCTCTTAGGCAATAGGTGTCCTTAAGGTCTTGAACCTTTGCTTAGTGAGAAATTACCGGAACTACTTGATGGACAGTGATCGCGATGTCTTGAACTGCCATCATTTGGTGTAGTTCATCAATAACTTCCACGCGTGATATCTCTCTAGGTGCTGTTAAGTTCGTGCCGTTGTGTCCATTTTGGCCCTGGACGTATCCCGTTTCTTAGAATGCTCTAGAGAATCAGCTCAATTCTCATAGGAAGCGGCCTACTTCCTCATTCATATAGGTGAATTCTATCAAGAGTGTTTACTGCTACACCACACTTCAATCTTAAATTGAAACTATAGAACTCATTAAGACTTAATAAAAAAGTCATCCTCACATGCAGTGACACTATCACGTCTACACCATAGGGAAGGGACAGAGAATGAAATTCTCTGATAGTGTTTCCTTTAACCCACCACAAATTAGTTGTCTCATTCGAAACCTTGATCTTGGGATCTCCAGTCAGCAAGGTTGAGTATCCTTCATGGCAAGTTTAATTGACGAGCTTAAGCCCCATCCCCCTCGATGCATTACTAACTATCTCCTTGGACAAACCTTTTGTCAAAGGGTCCGCGATATTCTCCTTAGACCTCACAAAGTCAACAGAAATAACGCCAGTTGAGATTAGTTGTTTTAAGGAATTGTGTCTTCTACGAATATGTATAGAATTCCCATTATAGTTGTTGTTTTTAGCATTAGCTATTGCATCTTGACTATCACAGTGTATAGATATAGCTGGCACAGGCCTATGCAAAAAGGAATGTCTTCTAAAAAGCATCTTAGCCAAGCGGCTTCCTCTCTTGCTTTATCTAACGCAATAAACTCTGATTCCATAGTGGATCAAGCTATACATGTTTGTTTGGAACTCTTCCATGATACAGACCCACAAGCTAGAGTGAAAACATATCCAGTCGTAGACTTAGACTCCTCTGAGTCCGCAATCCATTTTGCGTCACAATATCCTTCAAGGACCGCATGGTATCTCTCATAACTTAAACAAAAGTTTAAAGTATACTTTAAGTACCTTAATACTCTAATAAGTGCATCCCAATGCTCTTGTCCCGGATTACATGTATACTTACTTAACCTACTCACATCATAGGCAATGTCTAGTCTCGTACAGTTCATTAAATACATCAGACTTCATATGACACGTGAATACTCAAGTTGCGAAACTCCATTACCCTTGTTCTTCTTGAGTCTACAACAAGGATCATAAGGAGTACAAACAGGTTTACAATCAAACTGGTTATATTTTCTAAGCACAGATTCAACATAATAAGACTATATCTATTAGAATCTCTTCTAATCTTTATCCCTAAGATTACATCAGCGGGGCCTAAGTCTTCCATGTCAAAGTTCTCATTTAGCATGTTCTTAGTGGAATTAATTACATCCATGTTTGTACCAAGTATAAGCATATCATCAACATACAAGCATACATCACACAGGCATCATTCACAGGTTTAGTATAAACACACTTGTCAGATTCATTGATTTTAAAACCACTAGAAATCATTACATGATCAAATTTTTCACGCCATTGTTTAGGTGCTTGTTTCAAACCATACAAAGATTTTTTCAGTTTACAAACTTTGTTTTCACAACCATTCACTACAAAGCCCTCAGGTTGGTCCATATAAATTTCTTCATCTAATTCACCATTTAGAAAAGCTGTTTTTACATCCATTTGATGTATCTCTAAGTTATGAATGGCAGCAATAGCAATTAACATCCTAATGGAAGTAATTCTCGTAACAGGTGAATAAGTGTCAAAGAAACCTACACCTTCTATTTTTTTATAGCCTTTAGCTGCTAATCTAGATTTGTATTTTTCCACAGTTCCATCTACCTTACGTTTCCTTTTGAAGATCCATTTACAACCTATGGGTTTGCACCCTAGAGGTAAATCTACAATCTCCCAAGTATCATTCTGTATTATGGAATCCATTTCACTAATGGTAGCTTCTTTCCACCATGGAGCTTCAGAAGAAGTCATGGCTTCTCTATAAGTCTGTGGATCAGTCTCAGCTAAGCATGTTATGAAGTCTGGCCCAAAAGATTTTTCAATTCTAAGTCTTTTACCTCTTCTAGGCTCAAATTCATCTTCCTCTACAGGTAATGTCTGACTAGTAGAAGGGACATCTAGGGGATCAACACATATCATGCGAGATTCAGATTTCAAAGGAAAAACATTTTCAAACAACACAACATCCCTAGATTCCATAATTGTATTCACACCAGTTTCAGATATTTCAGAACTCACAACCATAAATCTATATGCAGTAGTATGTTCAGGATACCCTAAGAAGACACAGTCAACAGTTTTGGGTCTTATCTTGGTCCTCTTAGGTGGAGGGATAAAAACCTTAGCCAAACACCCCCACACTTTAAAGTATGCAAAAGAAGGTTGTCTACCTTTCCATAACTCATATGGAGTTTTATCTGATCCTTTAAAGGGTACTCTGTTCAAGACATAGCAAGCCGATGGGACCGCCTCCCCCCACAAGTTTGCAGGTAGTCCTGAACTAATTAACATGGCATTCATCATCTCCTTAAGGGTTCGGTTTTTCCGTTCAGCCACACCATTAGATTATGGTGAATAAGGAGGGGTTACTTCATGTATAATTCCATGCTCTATGAAAAAATCTCCTATAGGGATTACATAATCACCACCACGGTCAGACCTAACCGTTTTAATGGTAGTACTCATTTGGTTTTCAACTTCTAGTTTATAAATCTTAAAGGCTTCTAAGGCATCATCCTTACCTTTAAGTAAATATATGTGACAGTACCTCGTACAATCATCTAAAAATGTGACAAACCATTTTTTACCACCTCTGGTTTGAACAGATTTCATGTCAACAAGGTAATGAATTAATCTAAGGGTTTAGAATTTCTCTGAATATTTTTCTTATAAGACTTTTTAGCATATTTTGATTCTACGCAAATTTCACATTTATGTTCATTATCCAAAATAAATTTGGGTATGCAGCCTATGCTAGCCAGTTTTTTCATTGACTTATAGTTTACATGACCAAGTCTACCATGCCAAACATTTAATGACACACAAACATAAGAAGAATCAATTTTATTCATTTAAATAGACGTTACATTCAGTTTGTAGAGACCCTCAGTCTTATAACCCTTTCCTACATAATCCTTACCCTTAGTGACAATAATTTTCCCAGATTCAAATACAAGTTTAAATCCCTTATCGTCTAACACACCACAAGTATACAAGATTTTTGCAGATGTCCGGAACATGAAGAACTTCATTCAATGTGAGAGTTTTGCCAGAAGTGAGCTTCAGCCCAACTTTGCCTTTTTCCCGCAACCTGCGCTGCGGACGAGTTACCTATGTAGAGTTTTTCTCCTTCCCCTACCTTCTGATAGGAGGTGAACATATCTTTTTTTCCGCAGACATGCTTGGTATCACCAGAGTCTACCCACCAGTCTCTCACATTGGTTACCAAATTGACTTCAGACACCGTGCCAAAAAACTTGATCTTGTTGCTTTCAACTAAATTAGCATTGGGCTTCTTATTATTAAAGTCTTTACCTTTCCTACAATGCATTTCCATATGGCCAGGAATACCGCAAACATAACACCCACCTTTAATTTTACCAATGCCAGATTTGGGTTTCGGGAAAGTACCTTTTTTGTGCGTACCAAGCTTGTGGTTGCTGCGGTCCAGGCTTGCGGAAGACTTGTGTTCCATCACATGGGCCTTGTTGGTCATGTCCCTTGCGGAAGATACATTTTTATCTTTTGAACACAGGAATTCTTCCACTTGAATCTTCCTACCCAATTCAACCATACTAACTTCACCAGTTACATGTCTTAATCTTCTTTTGTATTCAGACCAAGAAGAAGGTAATTTCTCAATCACCACAGACACTTGAAATGTTTCATCAATCACCATACCTTCAGCAATAATTTCATTAATAATTCGCTGAAGTTCAAGAAATTGGTCTACCACAGATTTGTCATTTGTCATTTTGTATTCCAGGAACCTGGATACCAAAAACTTCTTACTACCAACAGTTTCCGCTTCATATTTTGCTTCTAATGCAGCTCATAAGTCAAATGCAGAAAAGTTTTCTTTTGCGTTATAGAAATCATAAAGAGCATCTTCTAAAGAGTTGAGAATATGGTTTTTAGCCATATAGTTCTGTCTACCCCAACTTTCTAATTCTCTTTCATTACCCGGATCATTCAAAGTTTCATCAAAAGGTTTCAGAACTAATTCATCCAACATGTGAAAACTCAGAAAGAACAACATCTTGGATTACCCGGATCATTCAAATTATATTGAGAGATAATATACTGGCAAACCTGCCAAAACACTATTTAATTTCAAAATAAACCTTTGACCCTTTAAAAGATATCTACTTCTCCATGTGTACGTACAACTTCTGTTGACATTTTTGGTTTATAACATCCCATATAGCTCAACATTTAGACTTGCTCCCCAAATAAATGCCTAGATAATTATTCGAAAGTTAATCAGTTGACAGCTAAAAGTATTGGCAAACATAACACCATTATGAGCATCCCCAATACCAACCACTAAATGTTGGTTCTGCAACAATGGAAAAACTAAACAGAAGAAAACTATTAACGTTAGAGAAATTTATGTATTGATAAACACTCTGATGTTGATGCACACACACAAGGACAGAGCCACCTGCTCAGCAAATTGTCCTTAACACAATAGTTCTCGGGTACTCCTCAATAATGAGAGATGCTATACCCCAACAGAGAAGATGTGTCCAGGATAGAACTGCCCGTTATGACTAATATAAGCATAATACTAGTCACCCTCTAGAACATAACAACAATTGATAGTGGAAGGGAAATAAACACACAATTTGCGCAAAACAAAGCAAGAAGAGGGGAAAAGAGCTAGGGATAGTAGCCTGCTCTGGAGTAAGTTGAAATTGAGAAATGATTTTTCTTTTATAGCCAAAACATGAGAAGAGAATTATTGCGCATTGATTAAAATTAATTCTGTGCATTAACCACTGTTATTATGTTTAAAACGGATACAAAACGGTCAGAAAATATTTTCTCATTAAAACAGCTTAATTTTAGCCGGGTCAGACGCCCCCACATTTAAAACAAAATTTAATGAAATACTTTATTTTCAAAAACGTAAGTCGTGGTTGGCACGCAGCCTTAGCTATGCCCGCACCCGCAAGCATACTCAATCACGCAGCACACAAGCTCGCAAGCCGCAAACGTGCGTGCTTCGGTCGCACATGTGCGAAAAGTATGCTTACTTCAACTAGCCCATTGCCTTAGTCCTCCCCCAATCACAAAAGCTTCTAAACCCTAAGGGCCCTCCCTTAGTTGCATTTTTGTGGTAATAAAGAGAGAACTCATCTCTAGTCTCACCAATGTGGGACTAAAGGTTCTTCATTCACAATAGTGAAAAATGAGCTAGTGTCCCTTAGTGACTTCTATGTCCTAAGGTCCATTCCTACCAAGACCAAAATACATTTTATGTCATTTTTCTCCAACTCTAAACTCTTCCTAAAGTTAACCTTCAATCCAGCTACAAGTTCAAAGGCAAATAAAATATTCTTCGAGTTGTTAACTTGTTCTTCAGAATCATCTAAGAACGCTTCTAAATCATCAACAAACTGTAAGTGATTAATAATGGTGCCATCATCTGCCACTTGAAAGCTAGAAACTAGACAAGCTGCAGTTGTTTTTTCTGATAATTAAAGATAGTATAGTTCTACAACAATGAACAAAAAGGAGAGATGAGTCTCCCCTGCCTGATTCCTTTTTGATTTCTAAACATAATTGTAGTTGTTCCATTCATGAGAATTCAAGATCTTGCAAAACATATACACCACCTAATCCAGCTCCTCTACTTCAAACCAAACCCAAAACTCTTCATTACAATATCTAGGAAATTCCAGTTTACGTTGTCAAAAGTCTTTTAAAAGTCCACCTTGCACACAATGCCAGATCTGTTAGCCCTTATCTTAGAGTCAATTACTTTTGTAGCTATTAAGATACCGTCATTTATCTTCATGTCATGAACAAATCCTCCTTGATAGTTTGAGATTATTAATGGCAACACTTTCGATCTCTCAGCGAGGAGTTTGGAGGCAATTTTATAAACACCACTAATAAGGTTTATTGGCCTAAAATTATATATGCAGAGTCACAACATCAATATTAGTTTTAGGTATTAGCTTCAAAATTGTGTAGTTCAATCTCTAATCCAATGAAGCAGTACTTTCAAATTATTTGATTGCCTTTATCATATCAACTCTGATAATCTCCTGCTAAGAAGCTTTGAAAAACTCCATGCATAGCATATTGACCTATCAATAAAAAGACAATTAATGTTACTCCAAGGGTACTTGTAAAAGGAAACTTGATATAAGTATCTTGAGTTCTTTTATGCAACCTTAGCCCAATTTTCCTTAGCTATCTGGCCCTATTTTCTTTCTAGATTTAGAGTGAGAGAGAAGCATGAGCAACTCTAGCATTTTTTCTAGCAACAATTTATATCAATATTAGATAGAATATTGTCATTCTCCTCCTGAATATCCCAAGAGTCAATGACATGCTCAATTTGGGCTATTTGATGCTGCAAATCACCCAAAGAACAAGTATTGGTCATAACGATTATTGATGAATTGTTGATTGGGTTTTAGATCCAATTAATGACTATTTTCATTGTTTTTGCATCTCGATTTCGAGTAAATATCCAAGAACAAGTATTGTTCATATGAAATTCAAGTTTGATTGCAAAATTCAGTTGAAAACCAAATGAATCAAGTGTTATTGAAGCTCGAAATCTAGGTTTTAGAGGTTGAAGATTAAAGTGAATTCGTTTTTTCAAGATTCGGATTTAAGAATTAGATAAAGAAATCTCGTTGGATTTAGGTTTTGTTTCTCCGAAGAAATAAAGAGAAATGAGAAATGAAAATCTCTTGTGATCTTCGTCTTGTATATATACAGAAGGGCAGCCATATCATTATAAAAATATGTTGTTTAAGTTTATTTCAAAAGTGTGAAACTAGGATGAAGGATCCATTTAGTAGGGTTTTATAGAGTAGAACCCATTTAATTTTAAAGGGTCGGCCAACCGCTGTAAACCCATACCGATTCGCCGGGGATATATACCAAGCCATTCGAAGTCTCCTTCCGAAACGTCGTTTGGGTTTCAGCCTGTAAAATCCTAGACCTAAGGGCAACTGCAGCGGTCGACTGGATCAAAGAATAAAGACCAATTTTACTCTTTGGTCCGCTTTTGTGAGCCGCAACGGGCGAGCAAATATATGATTTGGTCCAGTTTTTGAACAGTATTCAACCAAGTTTTGTCGAGCGATTGGACCAAACCCAAATTTAGTTAGACGCTCTTCTAGCACGGCGTTACCTCTAAACGTTGTTCTAGGAGAATGTTTCTAAACACAAACGTCGTTGCTAAAAGACATCTAGTGAAACTTTCACTTATAAGAGCGGTTCTCTAACGTTGTATTAAAAGAGCGTTTGTATAACAAACGGCAAGCTAGAAGAGCGTGGGGGTTAAACGTTCCCTTAATGCAGCGTTAATTAGCGTAGTGATGGATGAAGTATGCTAACGCTCATCTAGGAGAGCGTTGTTGTTAGAGACGCTCCTCTAGGAGAGCATGTGGTCGAAACGCTCCTCTAGGAGAGCATTCATTTATACTTTTTTCTTGTTTGTTCTGGTTTGCTCACATTGGTGGAGCCAGATCTGGAATGTCCTCTCCTGTTTCTGTTGGTTATTGAGTACCTAGTTCTGATCTTTAATGTTCAAGTTTAACTAAATGCAGTTAGAAGCGATATCCAAGTTTAACTAAATGCAAGTATGATACCATACATTAATACTTTCAGTTTTACTAATTTGTTTCAGAATTTAAAAAGTACTTCAAATAACAAAAATGGACCGTTTTGGGATGATCACGCTTACCTACAGGAGCGTTTATGGCTGATGAATACAACGTCCATGCAGTGAGACATTTTGTCATTTCAACGCTCCTCTAGGAAAGCGTTTTTGTTAAAACGCTCCTCTAGCTCGACGTTTAATTTATAACCCATGAAACGCTACTTTACTAGGACGTTTTATTTACAAACGCTTCACCTGGTTAGTGTTGATATGAAAACGCTATCTAGAGAGAACGTTTAAGTATACGCTTCGTTAGAGCAGCGTTTGAGTGCCCAACGTCACATTACAAGAGCGTCTCATCCTTAGGGTTCAAAAAGCTTTTCTAGTTGAACGTCAAGTAGCAAACGTCTCTCTACACTGACGTGTCTTTAAGCAAACGTTATTCTAGTGTAGCGTTTGATTACAAACGCTTCTTTACATAAGCGTAAGATCATATTTAGTCGCCAAACCGCTGTGTTTTTTTTCCCAAGAGTAAACGAATTTGGTATTTGATCTTTGGTATGCTCTAACCGCTGCAGTTGCCCTAACTTTCATATCCGCAGACTGAAAACACCCATTTTCTTTGATCCTTGTTTCTTTTACAAGATTTGATGGGGAATCTAGACAGTCTCCCAGCTGAGATTATATTAGACATTCTCAAGCGTTTACACTTTGACGATTCAGTTTTTAAATTGAGATTAGTATCCACATGGTGGCTGGGTTGCACAGAAACGTCAAAATACCCGCTGTATCACGTTTGAATACGTTTGGAAACTTATACCGGAACGGATGCGGCAAAAAACGTCAACAAAGTGATAAAATTGACTCCACAAGCCAAAAATTCCTAAGATCTCTCAAAGAATATTTGAAGTCTTGTAAAAATAAGTCGGTATAACTTCTATAATATCTCTAACTCTTATAATATCTCTAGATAACTCCTGTAATATCTCTAAATAAGTTATCTATGCAATTCTAAAGTTCAAATATATTATGATATTATGAATTTGATTATTTGAATTATCATTGGAATTGTGCCACCGTGACATTTCTGCATGTTCTATCTAATTTACATAGTTTTTATGTATGCTCCCGTGTTCACACATCATGAATTTTTAAAATTGTTGTATGCGACACACGTAAACGTCTCTGTATCGAACACCCGTATCAGTTTCTGTGCAACCCAACATGGTGGAAATATCTTATTCATCACCGTCTCCTAGATTCTCTTAAAAAAACTCAAGTACAGTTTGAGGACAGGTGAAGGAAATTATACTTCGAGTTCAGCAATGGTGCTCGGAAGAATCAAGACACCTCCAAAGTTTAAACCTTGAGGATATCTGTGAGTCCTTCGAGCGAGTCGTTATCAACGCCCAGAATAATTCTTGTGGGCTGTGTGCAAAGGAGATCCTATTCCTTAAAACGGAAATTGATAATTGATAATATTATAGAAACTATGTGCGTCTTGTATGGTCCTTGTTAGTGTTGCTGAATCGAAGTAACAGAAACGTCGAAGGACTGAGTAACAAGAAGCTACAGCGGCAACCAACTACAAACTGAAGCTAATCAAAAGCGTAGTTGAAGCTGTTATCTGGGTAAGTTTTGCATAAGGAAGGTGATAGTTTTTGAATCTTTTATCTACATTTTAGGATTGAGTTTCTCATGTTAAATCGATCGAACAGTGCTGCGGATCGATTTATTAGATAAAAAAAAAAAAAACTGCAAGGGTATGTGTTTTCAAGTTCCATCTGACTAGCCATGTAGGATATAGTTCACGAGGATAGCCTGATTGGTAGGACTTAACTTATTTGAATGAATTTCCAAATGGTCATATCATATGGCCATTTTTAGCTTTATGTAAGATTCTTATCATGATTATATTATAACAGAACTGTGAATTTATTTTTACCTAAAAATAGACGATTGAGAAAACTAAAAATCCCACTTTTTATGGAACGAAGGTAGTATATGATATTAGTAATGCTTATAAGCTTGAGTAACATAGAACAAACATAGGAGTAACTATCTTAGGATTCGAAAAAAAAAAAGGTAAAATTTAGCTCTTTGCACAAAGAGATTAGTTAATGAACGGTGAATTTTTAAAAGTTAAATTTAGCTCTTTAGTCATGGAAATGGGATAGTTCAATGGAACCTTAACATGATAAATTTCACTGTGAAAAATAACTACCATTCAAAGGAATAGCTTCTTATATGTTTTTATGGCTCACCAAGAAAAAAACTAAAACTAAAAATCATGGGATATCTAGAAGACATAGCACACAAAGTTAATCTGAACTCTATGCCATGACTAGTAATAGGAGATCTGAAAGTAATTTTTAATAGTGAGGAAAAAGAGTGTGGCCTTCCCTTTAACAAAAAGGAGATGGAACTAGTCCTAAACTTAAATCAGATAACATGTTTAGAAGACCTTGGTTATATAGGAAATGCCTTCACTTGGAGCAACAAGAGAGAAGGAAAATCCAACATTAAACAGAGACTAGATAGAGCCATTAATGCCTTCACTTGGAGCAACAAGAGAGAAGGAAAATCCAACATTAAACAGAGACTAGATAGAGCCATTTCAAATGCTGAATGGAACATTCAATTTCCTAAAGTAAGACTTCGTAACTTGGTAGCAATTGGGTCTGATCATAGCCCCATTTGTCTTTCTTTAAAGTCTATAATTTTACATATCACCCCAATTTTTAAATTTTATGATATATGGCTAAAAGAGCCATCTTGCTTAGAACTTATCAAGAATTTCTTGGAATATTAATAGGGAAGATAATGCAATCTCTTTAGTGGAAAATTTAACAATTTTATGGGAAAACTTAGGACATCGGAAAAAAAATGTTTTTAGGAAACCAACTAAAATGCTTAAAAAGGTTTTGAAAACATTAGAATTTCTGACAGCTATACCTAGTAATGAAACAAATACATAATTGATAAATTCAAATCTTCTTCAACTTGAAGCTCTTTATGACATTCATGAATCTATTGCTAAAAAACAATCTAGGAACAACACAATAGCTTTATGTGAACGAAACACAAAATTCTTTCATGTGACTACTCTAAAAAGAAGAAAAATTAAATCATATAGAATTTATTCAGGTTAAAAATGACAAAATTGTTTCCGAAAGAACTGAAATTGTTGAAGTTATCACTTCATATTTTTCAGAACTTTTCACCGACCCCTCTTCTAGTATGGATGAAGCTATCTTCTCTAACATATCACCCCAAATTTCTAATGATGAAAATTTGTCCCTAACTGAGATCCCTACACCAGATGAAATCTGGAGGGTAGTTAAAAATCTAAAATCCAATAAGGCACCAGGTCCCGATGGATTTCTAGTAAGCTTCTTCAAGCATAACATGGATATTGTGAGATTTCAATTAGTGGTTGTAGTGCAGGATTTTTTTTAAAAAAAAGACTCTAAATAAAGATCTAAACAAAACTTTTCTCTTTCTAATTCTTAAAACTAAAAATCCAAAAAATCCAGCTGACTTTAGACCAATAGTCCTGTGCAACACATCTTACAAGGTAGTAGCTAAATTAATGGCTAACAGGTTCAAAAAATTTCTTGAAAACATCATATCACCATTGCAATATGCTTTTCTTTCCTCTAGGAAAATTTATGATAATATCATTGTAGCACATGAGATTTTTCATTCCATGAAAAAAAGTAAAAAGAAAACAAGAAACATAGGAGTTAAAATAGACATGTCGAAAGCATTCGACAGGCTAACAAGAAGTTCTTAATAAAATCTTTACAAGCTTTCGAATATTGTGAGTGGTGTGAACTAGTTTTCAGTGTATTTCTCATTCTTCTATTGTGGTCCTTCTCAATGGTCATCCTTGTAAGGAATTCAAACCCTCAAGAGGAATTAGACAAGAGGATCGATCCACTATTCTTTATATCTTTATTTTTTGTAAGAAAGTTTTTTCAAGACTTCTAATTCAGTTAAAAGCAAAAAAGAAAATTCAAAGAATCAAATTAACAAAAAATACCACACCTGTATCTGAGTTTTTTTTCGCAGATGATCTGCTGCTTTTCACTAGAGATGACTTAGATAGTTGCAAAAAACTTTTAGAAGCTCTAAACCTTTTTAATCTGGCATCGGGCCAAGTCATAAATTTTTTAAAATCTGGTCTATTTTTTAGCAAAAAGGTGCATCATAAACACAAAGGGATTATAATAAGACTTCTGAAGATAAAAATAAATAGATATAAAAGACTCACATTTAGGTTCCCCTCTGTTTATCGATAGATCTAAACTAACAACCTTTGATAACATAATTGAAAAAATGGAACAAAGAGTAAAAGGTTGGATAAGAAGAACTCTATCCCAACCAAGTAAAATGGTGTTAAACAAATCAGTACTCTCTGTAATGTCAATTTTTAGTATGGGTTGCTTTATTCTACCAAAGAAAATAACTGCTAGGATAAATGCAATACAACGAGACTTCTGGTGGGGAAAACATTCAAATTCTAAAGGGGTATACATAAAAGCTTTTGATTTCTTATGTAAACCAATTGACCAGGGAGGCTTAGGTTTCAAAGAAGCTAATAAAGTAAACTTAGCCATGATTAACAGGATAGCCTTGAGACTGGTGAGCAACCCAGATGACTTGTGGGAAAAAATCCTTAAAGGTAAATACTTCAAGAAATCTGGGGCTCTAATTTCTAATAAAAAATCCAAATCTTCATGGATTTGGAATTGTATCCTACAAGGAATTGAACAGATAAAAAAGTATAGCATTTGGGAAGTAGGGGATGGTAAATATATAACATTTGGCATGACAGATGGATACCGGGAAGAGATATTGTTCTTTCTCAAACTCTCTCTATTACAAACACTAACATAACACTTGTGTCAGAGTTAATTGACTCCAACACTAATAAGTGGAATCAAGTTACTTTAAATTCTTTGTTTAACAGCTCACTGGTTTCTAAAATCATGAACATTAAGTTATACCCAATAAAGGAAGGAGTGCTAAAAAAATATAAGCTCAGGTGGTCACTAAACAGAAATGGTGAATTCTCTGTGAAATCTCTTTAGTGCAAAGCTTCAGAATCCATCTTCTACTGTCTCTAGAACTTTAATTAAATCCTAGAAATCTTTACGGAGCATGGATAACTCTCAAAGAGTTAAACTCTTTTTATGGAAATGCCTACAAGATGCTTTGCTTACAAAACAGAAGTTGGGGTCTATTTTTAATGTGGGTACTAATGTGTGTTCTGCCATACACATGTCGAAACAACTCTGCGCCTGTTTTTTGAATGTGATTATGCAAAGGAAGTATGGAATCTGCCGCCAATGGATATACATGGAGTATCTCTAAACTCAAACTCAGCTTCTGATGATAACTCTTTCCTAGCTCATTATAATGAATGGATAGAAGGCAATGAGAACTCTAACTCTATGGCTCTAGCATCGACTAAATGCTGGTTCATATGGGAAAAGCGATATTTAAGAGTCTTTGAAGATAAAAAAATATCTCCTACTCAACTAGCTATGGCCATTTCAAACCATTATGCATATTGGCATCCTAACTCAAACAACCAAACCCATCAGAAAGTCACTAGAACAACTAACAGAGATATTTCATAGACATTACCTAGTCTTAATACTTTCAAAATAAATTATGATGCATATTGGATATCTGCAGTCACTAGTGCAGGAATTGGTTGGGTTTTGCGTAATTGGACAGGTACTTTCGGAGAAGCAAAAATAGGAAGTTTCATATGCTCATCACCAGAAGAAGCGGAATCTGTAACTTTGCTTCACACAACAAAATAGGCCAACTCAAGAAAAATTACAAACCTGGTAATTGAAGGGGACAACTTATCTACTATTCTATATCTGCAGGGCAAGAAGAGCTCAATCCAATGGCAAAACAAGGCAATCTTAGATGAAGCTAAAAATTTGGCAGACAATTTGGTTTCTTTTTTGGGTTTCAAGTTTGTTGACAAAAAGGAATATGGGGTCGCAGATTTATTGGCTAAGAAAGGAAGATCTTCACCCTCATCAATCTGCTAGGAAAATCTGCTCCATCTTTTACAATTCCTAGTATAACTTTTGACACTGTCAAGGCGTATAATACTTCTATTTTAAATAACCATGTAGTTACAAGTTTGGAGGACACTAATCCAACTGATTCAGCCATCGTCAGGACATCTCACTTGGAGTTGATCCTAAACGAGCCTGAATCAAATGATTAGTTAGCTCTGTGTATGTTCGCTGTTTTGGTTTTTAATCTATCACTTTTATTTTCAAAAAAAAAAAAAACTAGTATTGATTGGCGAAAGTTAGCCGAAAATGGAAGATTCCAAATATCTTCCAATTATATGTTGTATTTCGGTATTTAGACATGTATCCCCCCAACTTTTCATTTTATCCTGCGTTTTGTCATGTCCGTACTAGACATTGGATTTTTTTTATTATTATATGAATGTTTTTTATTATTAGAGTAATTTTATTTTTAATTGTCACCTCCATCATTTATTTACTTTATTTACTGTGCCACGTAGATGTGTAGGTATGCAGGATATAGACATCGGGCATCTAGGCATATTATACAATGTAGACATTGTGTATTATGTTTTTTAATCTAGACATCCATACTTCTGATATCTCAACATCGAGAGTATACAAAAACTATACGGGATTATAAAAGAATTATACGGAATTAAAGAAGAATTATAAGATGATTAGTGACCTATAATTATTACTAATCGTCCTTGATATCCAAATGATCTTTGATTTATCTCACTCTTTCACTATTATTTCTTGAACTTCATCTCTCGATTTTTTTCTTCTTTCACAGAGCACACCACACCCATCTTCTTCTGCCTCATGTTCCTGGCATTCTTATTATTCCTTTTTTTTTCTAAAGTGAAACTCATCTATAAGTTCTACATATCAGATATGAAAAATCCATTCTTCAGAAATCAAAATTATGTTTGATTTTGCAACCCTATAAATTTGTTTTCTAATCTTTTTACGCATTTTGACTTTCATCTCCATGTAGTCAAAAATTAGGGTTCTCATTTTTTTTTAATGTTTATGTATCTGATCAAAAATAAGTTTGATCGAAAATTAGGGTTCACCATATAGATCGAAACTAAGTCTTGTTAGGTTATGATCTAGTTGATTGTGATATTTTGTAGATATTTATTTTACTTTAACAAATAATGTTGAATTGGATAGAAATTTTGATTTGAAATAGTTATTCAACACCTTTTTCTTGGAATTACAAATGATGATAATGTTAAATTAAACTTATTGTTGCACCCCTTTCTTGGAATTACTATTGAAGTAGTTATTGAAGCCATATCTACTTATTCAATAGAGGCCCTTATTGGGGGTACTACTCTCATATGTTCTAGATAGAGCCATCTATATCCATCTTCAATGTCTTTGTAAGTTGACTTTCTTTCATACTGGGTACTGCTCTCATATGTTATGTATTTGTCTTGAGTTCTCATGGTACAAATCAATTTTAGAACAAGCTAGCCTGTTTGTACATACTGGGGTACTGCTCTCATACTGTGTAACTGATAAGGGAATGATATGTTTGAATTTCAAATAACCAATATAGTTTGTAATTTGTAAGTTGATAACGCAATAATCAATAGCTGGTTAAATATAATGGTCGTCTCAAATACAGTCCTGAGTTGAGTATCCAATCTGATACATTATGATTTGTTGGGATCTATCTACCTGACTCCTGAGAGTTATTTGGCCATAATAATTTTGAGTGGCACCTGGCAAAAATAAGAGTGAAAAAATTTGTGCGTTTAGTGTTATAAAGAACTCTACCATTAGGAAGACCAATTCATTGAATTTGCGTTCCTTGGGTGCAATTTGTATTTTTCTACTATATTCAGATATTATAAGGGTGGTCATGATTTTTCCATGTTTCAGTTGCAAGTGTTTTTGTACAATGCATGATACCAAAATCCATGTTCACTACAATGGTGATTGGGAGAGGAAACGTGATAACGATACATATACCAGGGTTCATTTACAATATCTGGTTTTCTAGGGAATGCTCACTCTAGAGGATATAAAGAAGAAAGTAACGGGTCTACATGGTTTTGAACAGGGACCTAATTTCGAAGTCTACGGTCTGGTACTGGTTAAGATTACAGGGTGTAGACGACGGATATTGATTGCCGGAAAAGAAACCTTGAACACTTATGTTGAAAAAGCACGTGGAGTTCCAACTCTTTTTATAATAACATCTCAGAAAGTAAAAAAATACATTGTGCTCCCACAACTCCCACTACCAGTATTGTTAGTAATGTGTCAAAATACTCATACACCTTCAACCCCATTAAACCCTACCAGCAATGACAGATTGAGTTCCTCCGTGGCTGCTAGCTCCAGCATTGTACGATGCAGCCTCAAAGGAGCTGGCACTGGTAATAATTTTATTTTTCTCCCTTTAATTGTTATATTGTTATCGTTTCCAAATTTATTTATCCCAGCCTGTGGATCTTACTGTGCTTTTCTTGTAAAGAACACTCGTAAATATGTTATGTTTCTCACAGAACCTGGGAATAACTAGTAATCTGTGTATATATTGTTACAATTAGTGTATTAGTGTTACACTGTGAATATATCACCATTGTAGTTATGCTGCCAATATGGAAATACCAACATGTTTTTAACTGTTAGTTAATTTAGTGGTGTAGTTTTTTCATTACAAAACAGTCAAACTAATCTCTATTTTGTTGATCTATTTCAGAGACTGAATATGTTCCCAATGCTAGGAGATGCCTTGGAGTAACTTGTGACCGACTGATAGACATATTTTTATGTCTAAATTGTGCTCAATTCTCTGTATTATAAGTACTCCATTTGGTATTTATAATGTGATTTTATGTGTTTGTAGGTCCTTTATACATATTTGTGGAAAAATCGGTTCAAAAAGTGATAAAAGCACCCGAGAAAAATTACTAAAGGCACCCTAAAATTGATAAAGGCACCCAGGGACAACTGCTAAAGGGACCCCGTTGTTGGTTATGGGGCATTCCCTTTTTGAATTCAAATCCGAGAAAGGCGGGAAGGTTTCCTTTACGTGAACAGTTTTGCTGAGAAGACCATGACCGTATTTCATGGGATTAAAACGCCTTTCTACTATCCCAAACTGAAGCAACAACCTAAAGAGAACCAACACACGTCAAAACTGGTATTTCACACCGAGAAAAGGGTTGGAAATCAATTGAAACTGTCGGAAAAAGTAAATATTCCTTGTTTTGGATAAAGCTCGAATTTGAGTTGGTTTGGAAGAGATATTTGGGTCCTTATCGACTTTAGAGGATATACTAGGGTTTACTAAACCTATTTAAGCCAAAGAGAAGCAAGAAAAACATATGAGGGGAGGCTCGGGAAGAAAACAGAAGAAAATTATTTTCAGTTGAAGATAAACGTTGTTGTTTTGAAGATATCCGTTGCAAATGGGTTGAAGAAATCGTTGCAGCTGAAGATATCGTCGCAGTTGAAGATAAATGTTGCAAAGACGAAGATATCCGTTGCAAATGGGTTGAAGAAATCGTTGCAGCTAAAAGTTTCTCCCTTAAATACCCCTGAACTTATTATTTTCTAGTCCTCGAGCAAATCAAATCTAAAAATAAAATAACAATCCTACCTCACTTTCGTAGGCATCGCGATTGCACTTAGCGTGTGTAACAATCCTTTAAACCCATAGGTGTCTCTATCGGACGAGTTTTAGTATCGTGAGGGTTTACAAGAGGTATACCCACAAAACCTTCTACTCCAAACCCTAGCTACCTGTGAACGATTGAGGGTAAACACTAAACAAGCTATTTAGTTGGTATACTAAATTCTTCGGCTATGAGAATCATTACCCTATATGAGTCTAATTGTTGTACACGAGTTTGCACTCAGCATACTAAAATTCATATATAAGAAAACAAAGCTCTACTTAGATAGTCGTTCAACCACGATACTCAGAATCTATCAAAGTTCAATCACATGAAAAGATTTATAAGATGGATATGGAGATGATGAAGTTTGTGCATGTTGACTAAGGTGAACGGTGTTTCCCGTATTTGTCTGAAGGTCAGTGTCAGGATGAATCCTAATAGATTGAGATACGCTCCCACTGGTCTTACTTCTTATACTAATATCGACTCAGCTGGTATATACAAGGGTCCTAGCGATCGATTTATTGAAAATAAAACAATTATTTATATTATTTTATTAAATGTACTGACAACATGATTGGATCAAATGAATCAAAGCGCATGCTCCTTATCAGCATCTTACATGATAGTTCTCATGGATCCTGCGTCCCACGCTTGCTTAGGCGTCGGAGACAGGGAGAACACATACATATTGCTATCAAAGTGTCAGTACTCGATTTTTTTTAAATTAATGATCTAAATAAAATACAATAATGGGGCTTGATCTCAAACACTCTACTCCATCCTGGCGGTGGTAACAATTCGATATTGGTGCCCCACCAAAACAATTATAGAAACACAAAAAATTACAAAAATAAAAACAGAAGGGGATATGGTCGAGATAGACTCCGAGATATGGTGACGATTATCATGTTATTTCTAACACCTGAACTTTGTCCTTTTATGAATAGACCATTTAACTGGCCACACCAATTCCTATAGAAAAAAAGCTAAGTTTCCATCTACCTAGAATGGTTAGTGTCATCCTGAATTATTCATAAGTTTTGAAATTTTGGAGTTCCATATTTCACTAAAAGTTTCTCTCTTACCCCCAAACTTAAATCTAACATTGTCCTCAATGTTTTAAAGATAAATGATTAAAAGCATGAACAATGAGACATTGTTACCAATAGAAGGAAAAGAGTTAAGGAAAGATATTATCGTGTCGCAAAAGCATGGGTTACCTCCCAAGAAGTGTTAAGTTTAAAATCTTCAGCCAGACTAAGAAAGAATTAGTCACCTCATAAAATCATATAGCAATAGCCGAAACAATTTTGGGTCATCTGAATCAAATAGTGCTATCACAAATAGAAGGAAACTGCAACAGGACAATAAAATGAACAAACCGGGCACACCCTTATCTAGTTTTCTGTTTAAGACAACTACATTTAGTTGTGGTTCAGGTTCAGGTTTAGGTTCTATAAAAGGGTCTAGATAAAATATTTTCATGGGCTAGATTTCCTCATAGGCAAGATCAAAAGGATCAGGTTGTCGAGTCTGGAAAAACTCAACCAAGAACTTAGAAGCACATAATAATAACCTGAATAATTGTGGATCCTCAAAGTTAATCAGAATGGACTCACACAGTTGACTACTATAAAAATGTGGTCATTCTTAAGCAAATGTATCGATTCTAATCTCATAAAGTAATTAGGCTTAGTCTCAAAACTTAATAACTGACACATTTAAAATTCAAATGTTCCCTCAATTGGTAGAAAAAAATTTGGTGGAAAAACAAACTCAATCTCTTGTATTATTTCCTAGGTAAACCACATCGACTAGAGGATGGGTTTCTTACAACTGAACTTCTTTCTGGACATCACCAGGCTCAAGAAATCTAGTTTGAAGATAATCTTGTAAAATGGTAGAGGTGTAAATTTCAAGTCCCAAGTGAGGGAAATTTTTAAGATTCAAATGTAAAGCACAAGGAGAATAATATTCACACCCAAACTTAGAGTTTTCAGTGTCTCTAGATAGACTAATCACAATTGGAGTGATAATTTCTTGATCATGCTGCCTGTATATTTCAAGTTCTTCGTCAATACTATCCTTATCATCATAATAATATGAAGATGTTTGAACCTCGTCTAAATAAGTAGTGTTACCAATTATACCCCCGTCCTCTTGACTAGGTGAATATTTATCAAAGGTAGCACTATATTGGCAATTAAGATCATTTTGAGCAATATTATTCTTTGCAAGACTAACAGGAAGGGGGTTCTAAACAAATACAAACAAGGCCGACTCAACCAAATCAAACCTACTGAATCTAACAAAAAAAAAACATGATGGCTCCACTTAGATTGTTTCTAGACCAGCTTTTATTCTTCCAAAAGGAAACTGGTTACAATTTTAGCAACTCTCAGCGATCCGAATTAGATTAAGTCGAACAGAAACAGGATAAGCTCTACGGAGCTTTGATAACCCTGCCTCTTTGGAAATGTTTCCTTGGGTTATAAGGCGGCTCGAATCTACTTAAAATAATCTTCCTGAACTTTAAGTTAGGCTAACAGAGTAACTAATATAGTCCGTTTGAATGACTTTCAAATAAGCGCGTTACCCTATCAGTCTCTTCATAGTCAAATTTTAAGGCTTAGGTTCGCGTTTGGTAACGTGTTTCTAAAGCGGGAAAGAAGGAAACGGTGATGAAATCCGAGTCCTTATCTTGTATGGCCAGTTCTTACCCTTTACTAGAAAAGTAAATCTGTATTCAGGTCCTCAACATATATGCACACGAAGGAGTCCAGAAAACCCACTGAAGGGGATTGTTCTTAGAGTCTTAGCTCCCGTTCCATACAGACGATGAACCGTTGGAGTCGACTCAGGCCACCGAATCCTATGTCAGTGTACGAACCCGAGGGACTGCGATAATATCGGTCCTTCCCTGTTGCAGTTTATGTTTAATAAGACCCTTCCGTAGGGCTTATAAAATAATAATGTCCAAAAGTCCCAAAATAAATAAATTCCAAAGTCCAAAAATAAAAGAAAAATTGCAAAAATAATAAAAGATTTCCTAATACAATTTTCTAAAAATAAAAATAAATAAAACCCTAAAAATTAAATAAAATTAAAATTAACTAAAATAAATTTGTCTTCTTTTTCCGTTCTTTTCGATTTATCTTTGACTTCAAGTCTTTAATCAATCAATATAATCTTTGGCTCCAATTTCTTTTTGATCTAAAACCTGTAATACAAAGAAAAATACCCAAAAACGTAAAATATGACAAATAAAAATAAAAATCTAATTAAACTGACTAACCTAAAAAAAAAAAACTAAAGGCAAATCTAAAAACAAGTCCGCGTCGGTGGCGCCAAAAACTGATGTGTTTTAGAATAGTGGTAAATAAGGTTCAAACTCTCGAACTTGTGAATATGATTTTCATCTTTTGTGTATAATTTCTAGTTTAAAAATCAGTTTTAAAATTTATAGTCAATCTTCACAAGTTCGAGAGTTTGAACCTTATTTACCATTATTCTAAAACACATCACCGGCCATCTCCAATTGAGTCACCCCGCCTACATAATGCTTCATCAACTCCAAAACCTATGCCGGATTCTTAACCTTCTGAACGCGTCAGGGGATTGAAGTGGTATGAGATGTGTCAGGGCCAAAGATTCAAAGACAAGGACCAACTGAAACTGGCTGTTGGGATAGTCAGAATACTAGAATTTTTTGAGACCAAGACTACATCAAGTCATCCAAATTCTATATGTTTCATATCTAAGGATCCCAATAACGAATGTAGGTGGGATGTGACTGCAAAAAAGATGCATATTCTTAGTTGGTGGGAAATAACTAAAGTCGCAGCTCCCCACAGTTGTTATATAGAGACCAACATGACCCTCTTCGTCAAGAAAAAAACGATGGCTCGTCAAATGGCCATACTCTTTAGGAAGGATTTTGCCAAATGTGACGTGTGTATTCACCCAGACAACTGATTGAATACATAAGGAGAGATTATGGTATCGACATCTCTTACAGGAAGGCTTACGCTGGTTGTAAGCGGGGAATAGAATCGGTTAGAGGTTCTCCTGATGAATCTTACCAATACTTGGTGGGTTACAGTCACATGCTTGAACTACACAATCCAGGAACAATAACGACGATAAAAACCGATACAAATGATGTTTTTTTGTATTATTTTTTTGCGATGGGGGTATTCTAGATGGATTCAAATCAGAGTGTAGACCCGCATTTTCGGTGGATGGCACGCATCTCACTGGGCCACGCAAAGGAATTCTACTTTTTGCAATTGGGTATGATGCCAATGAACAAATGTACCCTATTGCGTTTGCCATTGTTGATTCTGAGAACGATGATTCCTGTGAATGGTTCATGCAAAAGTTATTCGATGCGCTTGGTCCCGAGTATTCATCAAGAGAGGATTTATTTGTGTGTTCAGACAGATCACAAATCATCGAAGAAGCGGTTTTAAAAGTTTTTCCCAGGGTATGTCATGTGTACTGCGGATACCATCTTAAAGGTATTTAGAAACAACACTTTACGACCGAGTTACATTTGTTAGAAACTCGTCTCCTTTAACTCTTAAGCTATGTAGCACGGGACAGCTCCTATTTATCTTTGACTATACATAGCATTAAGCGTTCACAATGCTGAGAATATAGTTCAATTCAGTTGTTTTAAACAAAATATTTGTAGGGTTTTTGCCCATTTAGTTTACACATTACATTGATGGCGTATTTAATACTTGGTTGATTTTAATTTTTTCACAATTTTATCATAAAGAAGTTCCACAACATCGCGGCTGCTGGGGCGTTTATGAGAGTTGCGAAAGCGTACAATAATGATGATTATCAGAAGGCTATGTTAGAAGTCAAAAAGATAAGGCGGTTTTATCCTATATACGGGAAATTTTATCAAGGTTTTGGGCTAGGATTCATGCCAAATCACACTGTTTTACTCTCATGACAACAATCATCTGCTAGAGTTGTAATGCCTACTTTTAAAGGCTAGAACTCTCCTCATCACCCATCTGGTAGATTTTATATGGTCACAAATCATGGGATGGTTATCTGAGCGTAGGGACCTAGCTATGAAATCTAACCATCATTTGAGTGATTATGCTAGAAACATTATTAAAGGTCGGTGGGACTTGGCGAGAATTTTTCGAGCCACGAAATATCATGATGATGTATTCCAAGTGGATGAGGTAGTTAACTCTGATCAACACGTTGTCCGACTGAAGAAGAAGTCTTGTACTTACGAGGTCTATAACTACGAGCATTTGCCGTGTCCATACGTCCTTGCAGTATTACAGCGTGCGAAGTCTAATATGTATGTGCTATATGGAGAGTATTATTCAAGAACTAAATGCAGAATTATGTATGCTCCTGCGATAAACCCCGTCCTGAGTCAAGATCTCTGGGATGTGCCAGAGGATGTTGCTCGGCTCAGAGTGTTGCCTCCAAACACAACATACCAGACAGAAAAGGGTCGTCGGAGAAAAAAGTGATTTCTCTCCAGTGCTGAAATATTTGGCAGACCAAAGAAAAAAGGATCCGCAAGAACTGCCATGAGGAAGGTCATTATGCTAAGAGATGTAAATTATGAAACCATGCAACAATATTTTTCCTCCGTAGCAACCATAATTTCTTTACCCTTATCAGTTTGAAGCATATCAACTTGATTCCCCAATTATAATCTGACTAGTACTAGTAGTGGTCCCAGTAGTGTTATTATTCCCAAAGTTCTCCTAACCATAAGTTTTGACTGTTTTTTATGTTGCTCATCATCATCTTTTGATTTATGAAGCAGCTACGAATGCTTGTTCCTTAAATTTTTCATGAAAAAGAATTTCAGTTTTTTTTTTATCATAAAAGAAAATTTATTACAACAAGTTATCCTTCCCAGACTAAGAGGATTGCCTTCCCATACTTTTGTAACAACAATTTATCCTTCTCTAGGGTAGTCATGGTCTATAGTTATCGACCATGACAGATATATGTCACCCCAAACTATTATTACTATTTGCGCCCTATTCTACTCACGCTCAAGATGAACCCCAGCATCCCAACAATTCCCTTTCTTTTCTCCAATATTTTTTTACATTATAACTTTTCATTTTAATTTCCAAAAATCAGAAAACGAAATTAAAATAATTGAACTCCTTTTCAGGGAAAGCTAATGCTTGTTGGGTATTTTGGTTTGACACTGCTTCACACCCAATTATTTTTTTTCGTTTAATATGTCTGAAAATTTTAACAGGAATCAGTTGGGAGGTAGATAAAACAAGTTAATGTGTTAATAAAAAAACAGTTGAGACATTAATACAGAAAACTCATCGGAAAAAATCTGAGATATTTATTCCATGTCGCCAGCCATTTCACCAGAAAAAATTTCAGATCCACTTTAATATTTAGATTTATTTGGGTTCACTGATAGTTAAATTTTCTTTTTAACTCATGAGCATAAAAAATTAACATGAATTCTGAAATTAAATCATAGTCTACGACCACAATTTGCAAATTCACTCAAATTAGGTCTCCTTGACGAGAGCATTTCCTTTCGCAGTTGGAGCATCATCTGCATCATTTCCTTGTTCCGATTTTCAGTCTGCACCAGTTTATTCTGTAAGTCAGCTACAATGTCAACTAATTGAATTTCATCAGGACGGTTCACTGCATTATTCTGATCCTCATCATGTGCTCCTTTTTTCACGTTCTTCGCCTCCCAAACTTCCACAACCTCATCTTCATACTGCCATTGATTTCCTAACCTAACTTCGGCCTCGAGATCCTCCAACTGTTTATAACTTAGGGGTCCTTTGAATGCCCCCAGAATTACCAACAGTACTGATTCATTGCGATATCGTAACATTTCTTCACTCACGTCTGAATGTTTCACTGATTCACATAGTTGCTGATGTTTAACGACTTTCGTGCACAAAACTTCAAGGATATGAGGGTGCCACCCTTCTATACTCTTCTTTGTTCCCCAAACTTTCATCACACCAGGGAACTGCATAAGGAATCTAACCTACCATACAAACAAAAACTGCCAGAACCACAATCAGGAGATACTAGACATGTAAAAAATATCAAGCCAACATGTATGATTTTTTGAAACAGAAATACCTATTACCACCAACGCTTGTGGCGTTCCTTTTGGCTTGAAAAACGGTTTCTTCTTTTCCTTTCCATTAGATTCTTCTTTACGGATCTGAGATTGAAATGCACCGTCATTTTTCACTAGAGTGGCCTTGTACACCCTCTCGTCCCATGAGTACTTGTTGAACTCTGAAAGCTTGTCCACCAAGTGCCACAGATCTTCTTCAACTCCATGGATGTCTTGGTGCCACAACAAGAATATGTTCACCACATAGAATAATGCCACCTTCACCTTATCATTAACTTCACATGGAACCAGTTCTCTCCCTTCATATTTAGCGCGAAGGTCCATCATTTTTTTCGATACGATTTTTGGGGCATCACTGGTTTCTCCGACAACCTCATTTACCCGGTCCTTTGAGACCATTTTGTAAAAAATATAGTCATACAAATCCTGTCCAACGATGCTCTTGTGTTCATAAAAATACTTCTGCCTTAGTTTTGACGGCTTCGAGTCAAAATTGGTATCTTTATCCCTCAAAATCCAGAATCTAAGACCGAATATTAAAGAAAGTATGTCTTTCCAGAACACAATTCTTTGTTTGTAACTCTAAAAAGATTTCATCATCAAAACATTTTTCGGGGTCAACTTTGATCTGCCGACTCATTAGAAAACAAAATATGGTCGAAGACCAACTTTGGTCTCGCAGAATGTCTGTTAAATGCCCCAGTGCAATTGTCTTGAACAAGGATATCTCTTCTTTAGATAGCACACTCCACAAGTCTACTAGTGTTGGCAAGCTGGAGTAATTGCTTAAAATACAAGATCTTCCCTGGTACTTCATCGGGTAGACATAACTACTGCGAAACACAATAAAAAGTTGAAAGAAAAATTGTTATATTGAAAAACATTATCTGGGTGCAATAAAAATGCCTTAATAGTATCTCCTATATACTTGTCCTCCACAGCTGCAGATGGCGCTTCAAAAAATAAAGAACACCCTTCACTGTCATGTAGTTAGCCTTGGGCCCTTTCTTGGGCAGTCTACCAGAACCCATTGATCGTAACAAAGTACTGAGGCTTTTGGATACTGTCGCAAAGCATAACAAGTTGGTGAACATAAGTTCCAATAAATATCAAAAACAACAATTTATAGTCATCATTTGTAGGCTTTTGAATACTACCCTTATATGTCTAGATATACTTTTAAGCATTAGTATATATGATCTCAAGCCTCTAATTAAGCATTAAGTTGTCTAGAACTAGTCAAACTGTAACGAGGTTTACTTCCACAGGAAAATCAAAGTATGTGAAAAGAAACATTCAATGAAAGATATAATACCTGTTGCAATGATAAATTGGAGCAACTCTTTCCTAGAAATATTGGAAACAGGTTCAACTGTGCAACTTTATGCTTTTTTACATCACTCGATGTTATCCCAGACGCATTCCAAATGACATTAACAAAGACAACAAAAAACCCAAGTTAGTCAAAGAAAACATTGTCAATGTGCATTATCATTACATTAAACAAAACCCAATTTGTATGTTTCACCAATCAAACTGAAATAAAAAAAAAATGGGCTCACCTCTCCCACTGGGTCATTCTAAACAAGAGTCTTTCAAATCTTTCAAAGAAAATCTTGAGCACAGATTATCTACTTGGTCTTCTAAATATCTTTTTCCCAAGCAAGAAGAACAACTATGATTAAACATTTTCTTAATTCAATTCCCATTTATCAGATGGGTACTTTCAAGCTTTCAAAACAGCTTATAAACAAGCTGATATCTATACAAAGAAGTTTCTTTTGGGGTCACATCTCTTTTAGAGGCTCTAATTTACTTGCTTGGCATAAATCTTGCAAACCAAAAGACATGTGAGGTCTTGCTTTCAGGGATTTAGAGAAACTCAACTTAGCTTTGCTCACTAAGTTAGCCTGGAGAGTCTGCACTAAATCAAGTCAACTATGGGTCAAAAAATTTGGGAGTAAATATTTCAAAAATGGTGACATTCTTCACATCACAGTTGAAGACAAAAATTGTTCTTACACTTGGGGTGGCATAGTCAAGGGTCTTCAAACAGTTCAACAAAATTATTTCTTGGAAGTTAACAATGGTAGAAAAACAAAAATCTGGTTGGACAGATGGATACCTGGTTTAGCTCTACCTCCAACTTCAGTTAGTAATATTTCTACTTCTTTCCAACATGTTCAACTGTGCAACTTTATGCTTCTTTACATCACCCGATGTTATCCCAGACGCATTCAAAACGACATTAACAAAGGCAACAAAAAACCCAAGTTAGTCAAAGAAAACAGTGTCAATGTGCATTAACATGACATTAAACAAAACCCAATTTGTATGTTTCACCAATCAAAGGAAGTCCGTAAATGTCTTCTCCACCAGACTCAAAAAATAATTACAAACCCTTTTCATCAATTAAAAATAATAGAAAACATGACATTAAACAAAATCCAAATTGTGTGTATGTTTCACCAAGCAAACTGAAATCATGTCATAAAAAGAGAAATCAAACATATGCCCATGCTTTAAGACACCCTGAATCAACTAAACAAACACATAAAATTATAAAATCTAGAGAGATTGGTTGATTCAGTAACAAATTTCTAAGGTTTAAGACTAGTCATTAAATTTCTAGGGTTTCTGATAACCAGAGTTTTTGATACCTGAGATTAGAGATGTTTTGAGAGTTTTACTCCTACCCTTATAGTCTTCTTATGCGATTTTTAAGATTAAAAATCGATTGACAGAGTGGAAAATCTCTGGTTTAATTGATCGCCAGAGTGAAGAAGTATGGGTAGTGAGAGAAAGTTTCCGTGAATAATGGAGAAAATTACAATATATAATAGCTGTTTTTAGTGACTAATTAGACGTTTTATTAATCTTAGTCGATGTATAAAGATACTCTAGCCATTATATAAATACAGAACTAGTTTTAGAAGATTTATTATATTCTTCCATATTCGATAGATTTCATGGAATCAATACTAGCCAGTGTAATTTCCTCGTAATATATCAAAGAGAGCAATTTGTAATTCCACCGAATAAGTTAACACGAAAATGACCTTAATTTCAAACTCAATATAAGAGACATCAAGGAAAAACTTATATCTTCCTCCAATAGGCTCAAATCAACTCATTCATTGAGGGTGTGTTTGCAGTTTATTGCAAGCTGTATTTTTAACACCAAAGGCTAGTCTTTTCCTCTAGTACCATCTCTAACGGCAGTAAAAATATTAGTATAGTTTAAAGTGCTACCCGATTCTCCTTTTGGTTATTCAATAATGCAAAATTTTCCCTATTAGACATGTGATGTTGTCAGGTCTCTAGTTTCTCTTTTATATGTGATTTGAAAAAGCTTGATCCTGGATTAAAACTCTATCTCAATACTGTCTACATTAATTATATACGCAAGTGCTATTTCAACCAAATTTTGAGATCAATGCTTGTCCTTTGTTATTTTTACAATCAATTCCATTGCATTGACATTAGGGAAGAAGTTTACGTTCCTTTCCTTGTTGATACAAGTGGTAGACAATGTTCCACATTTTTAGGATTCCTGTCGAGTTAAAGGAAACTAAGATGTGATGCTACAAAAATAGGTGAAGTTCAGTCATCCATCAATGAAAAGCAAAGACAGTAAAAGCAATATACAGCTAATTTCTTTATTATATAAGTGATGGAAGATATATGTTTAGTACAAGTGCAAAATTTTCTTGTGGGCAGTGGACAACCACAATACGGCCAGACGTATAACCAGTGAAAGTGAATATCATCAAGAGATGTCACAGCATTTTCTAGGTGTTATCAAATTCTTCCTAGGAGGAATATGAAAACATAGCGAACAAAATACATGTGATAACTCAAGAGTTGCATTCAACAGTCATGGTGGTTAAATAGAAATCAACAAAAACCAAAAATGCCGCTAGAAGAAGTGCTATCTTTGCCGGGTATGAATCTCGTTGTTAAGAAGTTGAGTTATCAGTCCTCGATTGTTGGTTGATCTGCTATTATCTTCACATAATATACTGTACAGTGTGTGTAATTCTTCTGGGTTCGCCTTTTTAAAGAGACCTTGAAGTACCATGGTGTTCGTATTACTGCGCTCTTCCTTGATTCTGAAGTTGTTAGGTTCTACAGGAAAGCTCCCGGGAGTTGTGGGATTTTGGCGAGTTTGTGCTTTGGGTTTCCAATACTCTTTACAGACCTTGTTAGGATCATTTGCCTCTATATCCTGCCAGGATAATTAGCTCAGAAACAGAACTCAGAAAAAATGGACAATATGATTTTCTTTTTCTATAACTTGAAATGCCAGTGTTCATGCCAGACTCTGAAACAATTTGACTTATGTAAAAACAAAACAATAATAAAAGATATAAAATGTCTCCAGAAGAATCAAACGCAGTTGCAAATATTTTGATTTATTGTTGAAAAT
The DNA here is from genome assembly GCA_023531435.1 of Papaver californicum. Classification (NCBI taxonomy): domain Eukaryota; kingdom Viridiplantae; phylum Streptophyta; class Magnoliopsida; order Ranunculales; family Papaveraceae; genus Papaver; species Papaver californicum. The sequence goes on along the minus strand of JAJJMC010031432.1, from coordinate 1,446,982 downwards.
TCGCCGTGGCAAATAATGGGCTCTTATTTGAATTAAATCTTAATTGGCTTGGCCCAATATAGACTTGAATTAAGACGACAGGGGACATCATTGTAGAAATTTAATGCAGTTCTGCTGATAAAAAGGATTTCTTTAGGAGATTTACCTGAACGATTGCCGGGGAAGAAAATCCAAACATTTCGTGGCCGTCGAGACTCCCTGGAGGCTGCAAAGGAAGCTTTGATCGTCCTAATGCATGCAGCTTCCGTATTTCTAGATTCACTCTCTCTCTGACCATATCCCAGCATTTGACTGGTGACAGGTGTATGAATACCTCACTCCGACATTGCTCTACCGTAACCTGCAAAGAAGCAAAAAAAAGAATTAAATAATCTACAGAAGGTCATTCAAAGGAGTTTTTAATAATCATTCTTACAACATAATACCTAATCCATTGCTTTATAACACTTAAATCACATTCATGTAGCATCACGGATCAAAATGATGTCGTGTGTTTTGGGATTTGCCAATTTGGCATCTTCATTTGGTATATAATAGAACTAGCTTCCAGACATTTATGCACTTAACAATGCAAACGAAAAGGTTACTGGCTTATGTTAGCACTTGCTTATTTAAGAAAACTCATTTACCATAAAAAGAGGCCCAGATGGTCCTGCATCCAGGATTTCGGAGACGTAGTAACACATTTTTGTTGGATCAAGCACATTAAAGTAACTGACCCGACTCTTAAATCCTGTAGCAGATATAAGAGAAAGCAACAGTCAAAAAAATAAAATAATAATAATAATATTTGTTTGCCAGGGACATAATAAAGAAACCGGACTAGTGAAGGAATCATGGTAAAACATACCTTTGGGGTATATCGCCTTGCAGCTCGACCACAAGTTTGCAGATTGCACAACGCCAATCTCCAGAAGCTCTGCATTGCAATTTATCTTTCTTACCACCTTGGCAATTCGAGGACCCTTCTGACGGTAGTACCTGTCTAGATTGTTTGAAATGCAAGACGGGGGCCCCATTTCATGACTTGCCTTCTCTGATCCTAAATGGGAATTGGATCCAAAGTCCACTTTTTCTTCCTTACCCACGGTGAACACTTCTCCATTGTTTGTGGTATTACAAATATTGGGTTCTCTTTTAGGTAAGAGATTTTGGTTACTTTTTTCAAAATCTGTGCCTGAATATTCAACATCGCAGATATTTTCAGAAGAAAATCCCCCCTTGACATTACTTGGTCCCATGAAATTGTACTCCATGGATTTTTTGTCTTCCTTCTGGTATTCTGTCTTTACTAAATGCACAGGTTTAAACAGATGATCCTTATTTTCCTGATCTTGTATCGATTTTGTATCCCCTCCACACACCACAGATGCATCGGTTTCTGGTGTATTCAAGACTTGATCTTTCTTAGAGTTACATGAAGTCACTTTATTATGAGAGAACAACCTATTTGTTTGATCCTCTCCCTCGTCATCACTGAGAAGTATGACATTAGTAACTCCATCTGGCAAAGACTTTGTTGTTTTGGGCTCTCTTGCAGATGAAATGCTCGAAGGAGGATCACCAACAAAAGAACTAGTGCACGTGAGAGAAGATGACATACAAAAACCACCTCTTGGAGTTTCTATGTACGACGTATCTTCTCGAGAGAGCTGACATGTTGGGTTGCTTAAAGAGTTGAAACCTGAAAAAGGGGTGCCCTCTGCCCTATTCTGAATACTGCGGTCAGAATATGTTGCTTTCTGTTCTCTTATAGGTGACCACTTACTTTCCTCTGCCCTGTCCTGAATACTGCGGTCAGAATATGTTGCATTCTGTTCTCTTATAGGTGACCACTTACTTTCCTCCTGAAGCCTATTAGAATGAGGTTGGCTGGTGGAAGCTTCTGCACCCAATGATCTTCGTATTACATCTGAGGAATAGGATGGCTCACAAATGGAGAGACTTGAAGATGTTCCAGGACCCATTTTTGATCCCCTGATTTCTTGAGTTGCCCTAGAAGGAATTTCAGTGATTTGGGTGGAAACTTTTGAAGCTAATGACTCCTGCTCTGTACCATACCGTACTTTTGAGGAATGAAACTGTTTGGAAGTGGAACCAGGTACACAAGAATTGCCTTTGGCTACATAAGAGCTCAGCGCCAATCCGAGATCTAGTTTTGCCCATCGGTAAACTGAACTTAATTTCCCTAGCAAAGCTTCAACAAGAACATTCAGTTCACTTATTTCGTAACGAAAGAGGAAAATCTTGTCACTCCAGGCACATGAGCACAGCTGTTTTGCATGATTCAGGCATGCAAACTTTTCAGCTGTACATGGACAACTCACAGCCGAAAAGTGCAAATCATAGAGACATATGAAGCACTCCCTTTCGTAGGTTGCATCAAAATCAACGTCCATTTTCACCGACCGTGATGACGTACAAAGGCACTCCCTCCTAATCTGCTCCATGTCAACACGTGCCTATGCAAGAGAATTACACACATTGTAAAACATATGTTAATCATGAATATGTTATGGGCCTTGAGCATTATAAAAGAGAAGAGGACAGACGATTGATTTTGGCCATGTAATCACTTAATTAATGGGTTATAAAACGAGGCCTTTATCCATAATTTCAGCATAACTAATGTACTTTTCATTCCAAAAGATACTCAATAGAATATGAATTTACTCACTCACCTTAATTGCCTTTGCTAAGATTCCCTCCTTTCCACAGACATCTTTCCATCTTATGTTATCTATGGAGTTCTTCCTTAGTAATGATATTTCCCAATTCGCCCTAACAGCTTCCCTTGCTGCACCTAGTAACAACTTATCATGGGAAATTGATGTCTTGCGTCCCTGCTCACGATAGAGCTCTACAGCATTTTGCCCATGAGGCAACCAATCAACAGGAGCTACATTTACAGCCTCAGCACAGTTGAAGCCGCAATTGAAGCCGCAATGATATGCTCGAGGGAAGGTGAGAATAAACTCCCCGGGATTCTGAACACAGCGGTAAACCGGCACGCCTTCAGACATCAATATGGAAGGTGAAAGCTGTGTTACCTGCAAATGTTTCAAAAGTTTAGCATATAAATCTTGTCCTGATTCTAAACCTAGACAGCTCTATTTGTGAAACAAACCCTACTTTAGACAAGATGAAGTTCTCTTTTTTTTTACCAAAGAATAATAAAGCTTTCCACTTCTAATTTAATTACTAACGCCGCTAAGTTTTCTCAAATAAAATTAATAAATCTGAATTTATGGTTTCTGCAAAAGTCAAAAGCACAATTGCTATTCATGTTATGGATTCTCTGTTGATCAATTCCTTGAACTTAAGTTATATGATTTCACCAAAGGTTTTCAATGATTTCAAAGATGAGGTATCCAAAAGGAGAGGCAAGACAGATATTTTATACATAATTACTAATGAAGAACATAGCAGGAATCGGTTACCATGAGCTGCACAAAAGATAAGTAAATCAAGTATGATAACCAAAAGCTTGAGTGCAGAGGAATTACGCACAAGTTTATGTAGTAAGTCAGGCTGCTCCTCAAATAAGTCCGGCAAATGCTTTTTCATAGATGCCTCCAACTTTAAAGCATCTTTCCCAGGGACACCGTACCACATTTTCGGAGCACCCCAATGCATGTAATTCATTGAGTACAAGTGGTGATCCTCGACATGCTGCTTGGACAAATCAAGAAGTAAATGTATAAGTATAATACTTCCCAAAACAGCTCAGCCGTCAACAAGGGAGAGAGAGAGAGATGACCATATGAATCTCAGAGAACGTAATTAAAAGATGCTATGCATACATGAGAAGGAGGCCATCCTTTCTCCAAGAAACTGACACAGCAATTAAATCCTTACCCAACAAAATGATGAAAAACACATTCCTATATATAGCCATGGCACCAGCACACCAGAAATGTCACTGCTTTCGAAAGAAAGCACGGATCCTGAAAGCCTCGGGAAGTTGTTCAAGTTCCAACCAGATTTCAGATATTTGTCATCAGAAGTATAACATCCTGAAGAAGAGGATAACTTTGGAAACCCACTGCCAAAAACTCCAGTTTCTATATCGGCTCCGTAAAGCACCTACAAAAAAAAAATTACAGTGACCTTAATTGCATAAGACTCCCTCCCGAAAGAATAAGACTAGCAAATGATCTTGTCGTCCTGTTTAGTCATGGCATACCTCTATCTCTTCAGTTGGGTTCTCAACCATGCGCCAATACTCACCCTCGATATTATCCACTGATGGTTCCCAGTGCTTCTGGATCACAGTAGGGTTACCCATTGAATCCATACAAGTCTCATCCCTTCGGAAATATTGTCCCTTGAAATCATCTGCGTACTTTCTAAAACTTTCCAAGGTAAACTCTGGACCAGGCTCAAACCCAAAACTCTCAGCCTCGTTAGCAAATGCATATACATTAGAACCTATTCCTTCCCCACTACCAGCACTACTATTAACCCTCCCTATTCCTAAACATCTCTTTTTCCTCATACTATTATTAGTATTTTTAGACATTTTTCTCATCGAATTGCGATTTTGAAGTTTGTCCACCCGTTGGATACGAGTAAAAAATTTAGAATTTTTCAATGTACTGTTTTCTTTAAGAGGGCAGGGAGGTCTCCAAGAAGAGGGAGGAACTATTCTGCAAATTCCATATGGCTCTGCTTTCGGACGTATGCTATCTATATATTTAAGTGTATCATTAAACTCCTGCAAATAGACTTTTAAACCATCAGAAACCCAAACTTGTACCGCATTCTCCAATGACATGAAGTAGTAAAGAAAATAATGGAAGTAATTCCTGTAATTGAATGGGTAGAGACCTCCTCAGTGGGGTAGAAAACAGGTGCATCCTCAAGGACAGGCCTCTGTGCAGCTTCTGGACGCCACTTTGCCATGACCTGTTTTAAGACTTAAAACCCATTAACATCATAAATTAACAACATAAACAACACATCATAAATAAGAGAAAAAACAATGGAAAAAACATATACAGATTGACCAAAACATCATCACTTAACCTTTTGGCAATTAGTACACTCAAAACACCCACGAACAACGCCTTTAGGAAGGCACGGCTTCGGAGGAAGATGCTGCCAATAAAGAACAAAAATATTCAGATCACAGCCATCTGATAATAGTGACTTCCACAATATGAAGGCCATTTAGGTATTTCAAACTTTCAGTACAAGGATAGACCTGAAGAGGTTGTCGAGCTGTAGATTCCTCATCCGAACTATCACCTAATTTACTGTAGTTTATCCACGGTCTGTGCCTAAGAGATCTTTTAAGCCTCAGACCCTCGCTCATGTCACTATCACAGTCCATCTCATTTGTACCCGCAGAAACCATGTTACTCATCAAAACTTCACTTTCATCCATCTTCTTTAGGGTGAAGGATGTAAGTGAGACAAAACCTGGTGGTGCCGACAGATCTACTTTCTCTTCTTTGATAGAAACTTCTTTGCATTCAACCCCCATCAATGCTGCGCATTACAAGAACGGTAAAATGTAAACTCTAAATGCATTTTGAGACCAACATCAATGACAACCAAGCCTTAAGTCCCAAAAAAGTTGGGGTAGGCTAGAAATGGAACCCATGTAAAACTCTAAATGTATTTTGAGACCATTGAAGCAAAATGTATACTGAATAACCGAACAAAAATTCAACTTCAAGTTTTCAAGAGGAAGTACAAACAAACTACAAACACTCACTATAGGATTATGCAGAAGTAACGAGTATGTGAACGCATCCATCAAACTTCGCTGTGTTGCAGAGCTTATTACAGTTTTTCTGGATGAAAATTAAAAGCACAGAGGTTTAGAAAGACAAAACAATGAAATGCCAAGCATATCTTGCTGTTGAGCTGCAAATCAGAAGCCAATTTGTATGTATTGAAAGAAATCAATACTGATTTTTCAGGCCATTCATATACTGACAACTTAGTATTTCCTCCATTTTCAAATGTTCTAAGCTTAAAATAAAAGATTGATCTAACTTCTTGTTATTAAGTTCCGTTTCAAACATTAACCCTTCTGAATACTCATATCTCTCTTTCTTTCTACCATATTCTATAATTCCCTCTTCCTATACTAAATCAATTCTTGCACATTAGATAAGATGGTGAGGTTCGCATATATCATTGGGTCTAGATATTTCAGTATATTTCGAACCATTACAAAAACAATGAATGAGTATAACAAATCAAAGGAAACTGCGAAACTAGCTAGTCCTAGTTCATTCTTACTAATCTTCAATCAAACAGAAAATAAAATTGCACTAGTCTTCATAATATAACAAAAACAGTAAAAAAATTAAACAACAAAATTTCAATCTACAAATATTTGAGTCGTTCTCATAAATAGCCTTAAAGAGTGTCTCTAATTTAGCAATTTTAGCTGATCAACGAAAATAAAAAAAAAATTGCGTTGAACTTACATTATTCTTTATTTTGAAGTGACAATTTTCCCCTTAACTACCCCCAAAGCTGCTGCTACACGTATTATCTAGACAAAAACAACCCCCACGACCCAGATGAAATTCGTTAAAAAGAAAAACAGAGCAACAACTATACAAGTTTATTAACAGATCAAGAACCACAAAAATCTCTGGTTCGTTTCAGTTTTGTGGATCTAAAAACCCTAACACGAGATTGATAGCACCACTCAGCAGAAAAGTGGTTTTGTGTACCATGGGCTAACAGTAAAAATACCACTTTCCGTTCCCAATAAACCACCCTCCAACCAGAAATTGATTGATTAACCAAAGGGGACCTGAGTAAAACCTAGAAGAAAAAATTCTACGGAAATTAACCCTAAAAAAATTCAGTAAAATTATCTGTAAGGTCCGATAGATCCCCCCTGGATGATACTTTTTGAGTATTTTTGCTTTTAATCTTTTTTTACCCAAGAAGCCAAGATTTAAAAAATACGCATATAAATATATATAAAAAACAAACAAAGAAAAATAAAACCCAATCCTGAAATAATTTTAGAAAGGGTAAGATGGGTACCAAAAAGTTTCACTCGGTTTCTATTTCAGCTATTTTCTCTTTGGTCTTTTGCTGTTTACTCCAAGCCATCTTAGTCAAAACGGAGCGGGCCAAATAAATTCGACGAATACAGTAGAGGAAAAGTAAACCGATTGACGCTGATATATTTCTTTTGACTTATCCGGGTTAGTTGTGGGAGAGTTTTAAAATTTTTAATGTATTTTAGGGTAGTTGACAAATCCTTATTAGTCATAAGAGAGTTCGATAAAATCCTTTAAAATATCTGTTAGTATCAACAAAGGAAAAGGATCAAAAAACAAAAAAATTCCAAACACGTAAAGCCCATAAGGTTATTATAGGAAAATTCTACACAAGGTTATCAATACCAAATAAAATAAATTTCTAACATAGAATTTGGTAATCTTCGAGAAATTTAGTTTAATGATCCCTATAGCAGCCATGGAAATCTTAAATAACTGTTTTTAGAAAAAAGATAAAAAAACTAAAAAATATCACATAAACGTTACAATTGAGTTTTTAGATGTGTCTTCCAACTCAAAATATTAAAGCCGTGTGAATATTAAAACAGTACTTAAATTTAAACGTTAATATGAGCTTTGGAAAATATATGTAAGTATTTTTGTGCATAAATTTATGTTTTTTAATAAAATATCAGAGTAAGATCCATTACCTCCTTAAACTCAAAAGCTAGGATTTGCGGAACAATCTTAACAAACCACTAAATAATAAAAATATGTTGCATAAGATTTATGGTGCATTCATAATAAGCTAGTATAAGCAATAAAATAAGGATTCGTCATACACCTTAGTTAAGAAATTTATCTAAAAATTGATTTAGGTAAAAAGATTATTAACAAAAAAAATTCTATTAAAGATTAACCATATTTACCAATATCCCGATGATAAAATATTAAAAACGTTGCTCGAGTTCGCCCAAAATCTCAGGAAAAAACCCTGAAACTACTATTTGTTCTTATCCTATCACTGGTACATGAACAAGAACTTTTGCATCTCTCTCTATTTATAATAATCACCATAAGCATAATTAGTGTAGGATTTCTAAACCTAAACCTAGATAGGTCCACATCCAAATATATAACTATTGTCATATACATAGGTCTATAGTTTAGTAAAGAAAACAATCGTTTTACACCAACGGGAAAAACTCTTGAAAAAAATCTTGTGAACTCTTTTTGGCAAGTGGTTTAATCTCACACAAAATTGATTTAAATACAAAGATTATTAACAACAAAAAAAACTATTAAAGATTAACCATATTTACCAGTATCCCGATGATAAAATATTTAAAACGTTGCTCGAGCTTGCCCAAAATCTCAGGACAAAACCTTAAAAACTATTATTTGTTCTTATCTTGTCATTGGTACATGAACAAGAACTTTTCAATCTCTCACTATTTATAATAATCACCACGAGTACAATTAGTGTAGGATTCCTAAACCTAAACCTAAACCTATTTGGGGTCCACATCCAAATATATAAATATTGCCATATACTTAGGTTTATAGCTTATCAAAGAAAACAATCGTTCTACACCAACCGAGAAAACTCTTGAGATAAATCTCGTGAACCCTTTTTGGCAAGTGGCTTAATCTCACGCAAAATTTATTTAGATACAAAGATTATTAACAAAAAAAATTATATCAAAGACTAACCATACTTACCAATATCCAGATGATAAAAAATTCAAAACTTTGCTCGAGCTCGCCCAAAATCTCGGGACAAAACCCTAAAAACTATTATTTGTTCTTATCCTGTTATTGGTACATGAACAAGAACTTTTCCATCTCTCACTATTTATAATAGTCACCACCAGTACAATTAGTGTAGGATTCCTAAACCTAAATCTAGATGGGATCCACATCCAAATATATAACTATTGTCCTATACATAGGATTGTAGTTTAAGAAAGAAAACAATTGTTCTACACCTACCGAAAAAACTCTTGAGAGAAATTTCGTGAGTTTTTTTTGGCAAGTGGCTTAAACTCACACGAAACCCATAGGATTATGGATCCATCTTTTAACTTCCAACCATAATATTTTATTTCAGAATTTTTCACGGTCAATCTAGAATTATTGTAAAGAAAAACTCATATAGGTCCCTATAAATGATAATAATATATTGAAACATATGTGAAAAATATGTACATATTACTTTTGAATTAAGTTTCAACATCATACCCCGATATGTTTATGTTGAGTCAATATTCCGATGTTTTAAATATATAATCTCTATATCTCTATAACAGGATGATATGTTCATGTTGAGTCGATATTTTGATGTTCTCATGATGTTCATGTTGAATCAACTTTCAACATCCTACTACGAAATGTTCACATTGAGTTAACATTCTTATATTCTCAATATGTAGTCACAACATCACTAAAATAGGATGTTCATGTTGAGCCAATGTTTTGTACGTTCTCAATAGGCAGTATCAACATCCTATTATAGGGTGTTCATGTTGAGTCAAACATTAAAATGTTCCTAATATATGGTCTCAGCATCCCTATTATGGGATGTTCACAATTGAGTCAACATTTTGACGTTATTAGTAGGTAGTTTCAACATGCTTACTACGGGATGTTCACATTGCAGACTTTCTATGAAACTCAATATTCCTTGGTCCAACACCAGGCACTCGACGCTCTCAACAATTATCTTATGCTCACATGCTAGTCATTTGACACTAAACAATTGCCTCGGTACCACACCATGCACTTAACGTTCAAAAATTGTTTTATGTTCTCACAAGGTTCTTAAGCCTCAAAAATTGTCTTATGTTCTTATCTTAGACACTTGACCCTAAACAATTACCCCGTTCCCGCACACTAGGAACTTAACGTTCAACAAATATTTTTTCGTGATTTCACAAAAGGCACATGAGCCTCAACAATTATCTTGTGCTCTCATATTAGACATTCGACACTAAACAATTATCTTGGTCCTACACCAGATGCACTTGATAAAAACAAGAGAAAATGGGCCTATTGCCCAGAAACCTTTAAAATCTGGTTGAAATGGACGGGTAAAATATTACTCTGGGTGAAATAGACAGAAATAAGTTTCCAAAAAAACTGACTATAATACCCTTTTAAAATTTATTCCCCACAAAATCAGTTTCATCCCACCCCACAAAATCAGTTTCTCCCATCTTCTCCAGAAACTTCTCCCATCTTCTCCACCTTTTCTTCTCCCATCTTCTCCAGAAATTTCTCTGAGAAACTTCTCCCTTCCTCTCCATCACCGACATCATATTTCTCCACCACCATCAGATACCATCAAGTATTTGTTCCATCATATTCACCACCACCAGCACCACCACCACACCAAAAACCCTAGTCAGTTACATCAATCAACACCAACACGACTCAACCAGAAGTTTCATCTATAATTTTAGGTTTTCTTTGATGTTTTTTTTTATGATTTAAATTAGTTTCATCTGCTTCTTTGATTTTTGGTTTTCTTTGATGCTCCATAATCTAATCACATGCTCAATTTTAGGGAAATTTTACACATTACACATTTAAACTTGGATGAAAGTGGAATCATCCATCTAGGTTTAATCAAAATCTGGGCAAAGTCTTGTAAATGTGAAACTGGTGTGTATGCTGTGTAGAGTAGATATTGGTGAATGTTAGTATTAACTAGGATGAAACTCGGTTAATCCAATTATTTCTGTTGAGATGGATTTATTGTTGTTTTGATATTGGTGTGTGTGAAACTGGTGTTGTGAGTATGATGAAACTGGTGTTGTAAGTTGGATGAAATTTGCTGTGAATTTAGTGTTTATGCTGTGATTGTTGAGTAGATATTGGAGAACGTTAGTGTAAATTGTTTTATATGCAGGTTTAATATGCAGATTCAGCAGGTTTGAAGTAGGATGAAACTGCTTTCAATAAGCATAGTGTGCAGTTCAGAGAGAGTATGTTAAATGTGGTTTAATCTGAAATATGCAATTTATCTAAGTTTTGTTAGAATTAATAGGAAGAAACTGGATTCATCTAAGTTCAGTTAGAAAAATTTTATATGCAGTATGAATTTGGTTTCGTTTGGTTACTTTGTTCTCAGATGTGATTGTAATGAATTCAGGATGTTGTAGTAGATATGTAACTGGTTCCAATATGAATTCAATTTCCTCTTGTTCTAATTTATGATTTTGTGTGCCCCTTGACATTAACCCAGTTGCATTCTCTTAATTAATTATAACTTGAACTAACAACTAGTTGTTGTTTTTTTGTTTAACAGTTTGGCTAAATTGGTAGGACACAATGTCCCCCTCAACTAAAGGTACCACTTTCTGATTTTTTTATTTTTAAATTGTTATTGATCATCTATGTTGAGTTAATTGGTGGTGAACAATTGTTAGGATAAACTACGATGAAACCAGTTTCATCCAGGTTTAATCTGCAGTTTCAGCAGGTTTAACCTAGGATGAAACTAGTTTCATCCAGGTTTAATATTAGATATAAATTTATTTTTGATAGGATGTAACTGGTTTCATCTTGTTGTATGAAGGAAAAGCAAGAGTAAAGGTGAATTAAGAACCAAGAAAAAATATGATGTAAATGTGGTTGGCGAAAGCAATGAAGAAGATCATTTGGAGAGAAAGGAAGGGAAGAAAACCTTTCGGTCAAGTATGAAACCAATGGTGGATTTAATGGGTTCATTGGAAATCACAGAAAAACAAGAGGATGAATTAAGGAAGATTTAGTTTTGGAGTTTTTTGAATGTGATCAAAGAAGGAAAAATTGGCAAGGTTGAATGTAGAAAAGCTCCAAAGGCATTAGAATATATCATAATGATTTATGAATCAAACAACTCATTCAAGATTGGTGATCGAATTTTGAAAACGGATCCTAACTCACTTGATGTTACTTTTGCAATGAAGAGAGTACGTATGAGTGAAGAAGATAAGGAACTTTATGGGCCAAAGGAGGACCCTAGTCTGAAAACTTCTGAATTTACATAAAGTACTTCAAGAAGGATGATGCAAAGAAAAGTGGAGACAAATTGGAGAAAAATGACATTGTTAAAGGAATCAAGGTTGTTATCAAAGAAGAAGAGTTGGTGATCCTTTTGTGCTTGTACATGTTTTGTACAATTTTCTTTACAAACACTAGTGGTATGAATATCAATTACAAGTACTTAAACTGTGTAAAGTCAATTGATATCATCAATAGAATCTCATGGCCGATTCTCATCCATGAGCATCTAATGGAAAGCATTGTGGAAGTACTTAAGACACCTTACTCCGTAAATGGTTGTAGCTTCTATCTGTTGGTGAGTTTCTATGATTTTTTAACATTCGTTATCTTCAATACAGCAAGCATAAAACTAAACAGATTCATCTTGTTCTTTTTATTGTTGCAGTACTGGATGTTTGAACATACTAAAGGTATTGAAAAGAAAGACAAGAGTGATAACTTACCTAGGTTTGCAAGATGGAACATGTATCAAGTGTCTTCTGATGTCGAGGCGATGCTGAAAAAACTTTCAAAAGATCAGCTAAATCTATAATATAAAGCCATAATATTTCTGTAATCACTAGATGAAACTAGTTACATCCTATGTAATATTTCTGTAATCACTAGAAGAAACTAGTTACATCCTGTGTAAGCACTGGATGAAACCAGGTGCATCTTGAATCTGAAAATGAAAAACATGATGTCTACATGGTTGCAGATGATTGACTTTGTTGGTAGTTGGACTGAAGAGGAAAAACAATTATGTTTGTTTAATGAGGCAGAAAACAACCATGAAGAAAACATCTCCAACTTGAAGAATTAATTAGAAGAGAAAGTCTAACTTGAAGGTTGAATTAGAGGCTAAGGATAAGATAATCTTAGACTTGCGAAATGAAGTGGAAGTATTGAAAGGACAACACAAGTCGCAATCAGAAACTCCACAAGTTTCACTTCTCTTTAGATTATTGTTCATACACCACCTCCAGATTTCTTCAATCTTAAAATCACTCAAGAGATGAACAGAGATGTAGAAGGTGATGTTCCTTAAAACGTTGATGCACCCAATAAAATTCCCGAAGCTGCGAACACAGATGTAGTTATTGAAGCATAACCTCTAGCAGTTATGACTGAACTTGGGTCGATTGAGAGAAACGTAAAGAATGTGTATCGGTATACAAGGAAGAGGAAGAACCTTGGTTCGGATTATGTTATTAATTATGAAAATAAGAAAAAGAGTGATAAGTTGAAGAAGTTATATAAGAATAACAAGTTGTGGAAAAATTACTTGAGTGAAAACAAAGCGATCGAAGAAAAGTTAATCAAAGAGTTCTACAAATATGGAAATTTAAGGTACGTGCAACTGTTTTTTGTTTTGATCATTTGTTTATGCCTGGATGAAACTGGTTTCATCCTGTTTATACCAAAACTGTTAAACTTGGATGAAACCAGTTTCATCCTGTTTTTACTTGTTTGTTTTATCCTGTTTTTTAATTGTTGTAACTATATAAATGATCAATAATGCAGAGACTACATTTGGAATTACAATAGAGGTGGTGAGTTTGCAATATCTATTATGGGTGAATACATCCAAGAAATGATGTTAAATCATTCCGTGCCGAACAATATTATCGAGTTCAAGATTATGAAATGGAGGGAACTGTTTCAACCTAACAATAAGTGTGGTGGATTCATTATGACCGGTTTATGAGCACACTTGCATGGGTAACAAACAAAAACATTTGATTCCTTTTATTTATTAGTTTTTATTAGTTTTTTTGGTAAAAATGATTGAATTAAATAGTGCGCTTAATTTGTTTTCAGTTTTATGTCTCCATGGAAGATGAAAAAATGGATACAAAGTTGATAGATAATGAATTGCAGAAATTGCTGCATGCTAACATCAACGGTTTTCATTACTTGTTGATCCCGATGAACCACCACTGTGAAGTTGCATTGAAGCCTGAATATAAAGACCGTTTTACCTTGCTTCAATTTGACTTCCATGACGTTTCTTGGACACACTACAATTCTCTTCTCGATACTACAAAAAATGGTTGTCTGGAAGATGTAAAAGTAATGATAAGAAGAGTGAACCAAGTTCTTAGCAAACTCTATGATAAAACATGGATGATACCGAATTTACTACTGTAGAGAATTGTCCACAACATGGAAAAGGGTAGGTCATTCACACCGTGACATTTTTTATTGTACATTTTTTTCATTTATTAAACACAAAACTAAATGAAAGATTTGGTTTTGTAGTCCTGACTCTGGAATGTATGTTATCTACTTCATGGAGTGGGCGATGAAAGATGGTTTCGCTTTTGAAGACGAAGAAACTCTAAGGGAAAAGATGAGTACAAAGCGAGTAGACCTCGTGTATGAAATACTCAGTGATGAAAGAAGTTGTTGGAAGTTGGAAGAGAACTAAGACGACTTTTTAAAGAATATGGTTTCGTCTAAAGATCGTAAAGAAGTTTAAGTTTAAGCTTTTTATGTAAAGTGCTATTAATATAGTTTAGTTGCATATCAATTAATATGAACCTTGGATTTCATCTATGAGTGTATATATCCTAATTGCAGATCAATTAATATGAAAAATTTTACTTGAATTATTATTTGTTGACAATTTTAAGTAATTTTGTCAGAATATGCAGGATGAAACTGGTTTTGTCCAAGCAAAATAACATTTTTGTCAAGCGCAGGGTTTTTCTGTCAGAATATGCAGGATGAAACTAGTTTCATCCAAGCAAAAAATCTATTTTTTTAAGATTATGCAGGATGAAACTTGTTTCATCCAGGTTTAATCTGTGTTGTTCATGAATTCAGTCAAGGTTTAATCTGTGTTGTACCTGAATTGAAGAGCATCTACAATTGAACAACCCAAAATACACATTAAGATAAACTAGTCACTGTAATTGTTCAAACAAAATATAAAAATCTCAAACAATGATAAAGTTAGATTTGTCCAAACAAATACTATTATTAAAAAGAATGAGTCTAATATGCAACAAGAAGTTGCAGAGAATGAATACGACCAAGAATCATAAATTGTCCAGAAGAATCAGTGGAAGAAGATGCTATTAAGGAGGGAGAATAAGGCACTGCTTTTTGGAGGGAAGATGAGGATACGTCGTCTTGTTATGCCTTGCTTTTGTATGGCAGTTACCGCACATAATAGATCTCGTGAAACCCAAACCAGTGTTAGGAATCCTCTTTTTCTTTGGTCTTCCTACTTTGCCAACAACATATGGTGGCTGGATAAGTTTTTCTTCAGCAACGGTTGAAGGTTTGTCATGATTTGGAATTGGTTTGATTGAATGATCATATGCAGTCTGAAAGAACCCAATACTAAAAAAAAAAAGATTAATGAAATCATAGACGCAAAGCTTTTCTAAAGCCATACACACGATAGCGTGAGCCCTAGGGAACTGATCAGTAAACTAACGCTGACAGCTACAGTACCACTTTCTAAGATTAACAACATGAGTATGATCGGAGGAGTGTACTTCAAACTAAAGTTCACCAGACTCGCTTATTCTCCAAGTACTGTCGGCACGAATTGACTTCTCAACTTCTTTCTCAAGATTGGGACACAAATATCCAAAATACTTTGACCCTTCAACCTTCCTTGAACTCATCTGTACCATTATCTTGACTCGAATGTGGTCGACTAATGTTGCAATTGGCATACTTTTCGCCTCCCTAATCCAAGCATTAAAGGATTCTGCGACATTTGAACACATGTCTCCATATCGACATCCTTTACAATGTTTTGTGGACCAATTCTCCACGGGAAGAGCACTCAAGTAGCGGTGAAGACCTTCGCATCCCATTTCCTTCAACTTATTCATACCGTCATGAAAACCTTCAAGAGTTGACGAATAAAAACATTGAGTGAACAAGTCCATTGCAATACCATATTATTCTTTCTTCTTCTTAATATAAGTATGGACATTGTTTTTCAAGTGATGATAACAGTAACCATGATGAGAAGTAGGAAATACAGCGGGAATACCGAAGACCAAACCATCGTGACGATATGAAATGAAAGTTAATGGGCGAGGACCCAAAATAGACTCTAGCTTCTCCAAGAACCAACGCCAATTGTCGACATCCTCTCTTAAAACAATATCGTATGCTAAAGGGAAGATTCTTACAAAAACAAAACAAAACACACACACAAAAAAATCATTAAGCGGGAAAAGTCAGGGTGATAAACACTAGATGTAACTGGTTGCATCCTGTAAAAAATTAAAAAAACAGAGTTATATACACAGGATGTAACTGGTTGCATCCTGTGAAAAAATACTGACAGAAACTGACAGAAAAATGCAATTTGTGAGGATGCAATCTGATTTCAATAATAAAATGAATTTTTATCAAATATATCTATAAGAGAAGACATACCATTATTTGCATTTTCCCCAGTAGCCGCCATAAGGCATCCCCTAAACTTTCTAGTCAAAAAAGTTCCACCTAAGAACAACATCGGACGACAAAATTCGAAGCCAAATATGCAAACCTCAAAAGCTAAGAACAAACTCTTGAATTGGTTTCCTTCCAAGACTAAATCAGCTCGACTTCCTTTATTTGTTCTCTTCACAGCATCACACCACCATACCAAATCAGTGTATCCCTTGGTATCATCACCATATAACTCCTTCAAACATACTTCTTTTCCTTAATGCGCTTGATCGTAGCTCAATGTTAACCCATAATCGCTCTTCAAATCAGCCATCATATCACGTGGTTTCTTGTTTGGATTTCGTTTGAGGTTGTCAATTACCAAATTCTTAACTAACTCACGTGTAATGGGAACACTATTGGTTTCATCTTTATAACCGGCACAACATGTATGGTCTCCATTATAGTCCCGAAGGATAAAATGCTTCTTCAAACTTGAAGTCTTTGTCGATGCATAAAACCTCCATTTGCATTGAAATTTCTCATTATAAAAGCACTCAACCGTATATTGTGTATCCTCACTCTTAAGAACCTTAATTTTACGACCAAAATAATGATTATACTTTTGAACAACAACCCGAGCTTCTTCTCGTCCTCCCAAAAACTCTTGGCCGACACCTTTTATAATGAATTCCCATTCATCCCCTTTACAAGTTTTTTTACCGGAAGTTTTCCATTAAATGCACGCTCGTTGTTGGACGACAACCATGATGAGAAGTAGGAATAATGGACAGTTGTGGCTTGCTTTTTCAGCTAACAACAACTCCATCATCAAAGGTTCTTCACGGACAAACCCAAGTTCAAACTCCAACAAACTCAAACTCTTAACGTAACAAAATAATATCACCGATTGAAGCAACAACCATTTTCTGTCCCTCACCACCATCAAATATAAATAGAATTGATGCTGTTGACATCTTTTTCCAACACGAACACATATACAGCTTCAATTCATCGACCGTTAACGTCATACTAACCTTGTATGAACACGAGTCCGTAGAGTACATAACAACACAAACAATTTGGTAATCAGGATCCATTTACAACAAATATATTAACAATAATATGTTCTCAATGACAACAATATTTAACATAAGTATTCAACAGATTTCTAAACAGCAACACAGGATAAGAAACACAAGATGAAACTGGATTCATCCTGCTTTAAATAATGGAACAAAAATATGTTCAAAAACATTAGTCGAAATCAGTTGAAATCAGTTTATAAAAAACACTACAAGTTGAATGCTCATCAAATTGAATACAAAAACAGATCAAAAACCTAAAAATATGATGAGTTATATTGGGAAAATTAAAATCAGTTCACATAGAAATAAGTTAAACAAAATCATCTATGGTAATCATGAAATGGGTTTTATATTAACAATTAACTGGTTCCCATTTTCTAATTGATGAATTGAAACAAAATTGTTGAAATATTTAATCATAAAAATCAGATTATTACTAACCCTAGAAAAATCATCGACAAAAACCCAAAAATTGACAAGAAAATTATATAACCAATATAGCTAATGAACTTCAAATCATACTGAATCAAAAGAATAAATGTTGTGTGTTCATCTTAGAACCCAACACAAACAGATTGAATTCATGAATCAAAATCAGGATAAAACCCAGATGAATTGAAATTGAAAACTTATTGATTTGAAGTGTTAATCAGATTTAGGAAGTCTGTATCCTTTAATCTTCGACTTCACAACATTTCTTCACCATGATTTGAAGTGTTGATCAGATCAGAAACTTAAACCCCTTTTTCGTTTCTGAACACTGAAAAGAGAAAGAAGGGAATAAACAGGATGAACTGAAGAAACAGGATGAAACTCGTTTTAAAAAAATTCTTTATGAACCCAAAGTTTGAAGGATAATTTAGTCAATTTCATTTATTGCGGGGTATAAAATCTGGATAGAATGCCCAAAAAGGATATTTCAAAAATATATTTGGAAAATATGAGTATTACAAAAATATTTTATTTTAGATGTCTTATACACCCATAAAACTAATCTATAAGTTATTGAACTAATTACTTGTAAAAACAATTGTCTCGATTTCACGCTCAATAATTATGTTATTTTGACTTGGTCTGATACCATCAACCAAATATCAATTTGGCTTAGTCAACTTAACTGAAACCAATTGTTGTAACACTACTAGTGTCGTGTTTCAGATATTATATACGATGATTGATGATATTCACATGGGAGATAACAATTTGGCGATCTGTTATACGTGCTACTTCTCGACGACACTTTCATGACGGAAAGGGAGGATAGTCTAGTAGTGGCATTAATTGAGGAATACTGGGCATACCCACTATCCCTATCATTACGAGAATGCAACCATCACTCCACTCCACTCCGCCCACTTACTTGAGATCGCATGTAACTTGGAATATATGTACAGACTATTAAACGATCATACCAAAGGTACACAACAACAGCTCAACTTCCAAAAATTATGCATCTCACTTTTTCCCTGCTTCCACCAATCCATATATAATTTTGCGGCTTAACTTATACTTGAGCAGTCATTGGCTTGACCTAGGAAAGTATTCGAAAACGATCTCTCGCACCTTTAAAAAAACATAAATTCAATTTTTACCATTTTTATTGTTCTACTCCAAGATATTTTTGGACCACAAATCATGGTTGAAACCATTAGGAAGGAATCAGATGCCTTGAACCGCACTAACCATTCTGATGAATCTGTTATAACCGAAAAATCCCCACCAACCATAGTCGACCTTGCCAAAACCCAGAATGAGCTGCTGACTTATCTGAAGACAATCGTAGAGCGACTCTCGGCTGTAAAATACCGTGTTTACCATAAAAGAATCCTACCAAAAATAACATCGATGGTGGAGGTCCATCCAGGATCAACGTCATTGATGGCGATGACAAGGGCCATGTTGGTATTGAACATGAACAATACGTGAACAAGCAATCTAACGATTTCGTTATTGTTGGTGACTTGGAAAAACTTTCCCAAGCTCGTGCAAAAGAAAGCGTAATTGATCCTTTATAACTTCGTTTACCTCCTTATCCAATTGAAATGCAATGCATTCCGCTTCCAAGAGGGTATATCTATCCAACGTTTGTACAATGGAAACAGAATACTGGGGAGCAAGCGTCGCCATATCATAAATTATTTAGGGAACATGAAGCAAATAACATTTTCCGTCTTAGAGAATGTTTAAATTCTCTTAACTGGTAAAGCGTACACTTGATATAATAACTTAGCGCCTACAGTATTGCAAATTGAAACCAGGTGGTAAATGTGTTTTACAAGAAGTATTTCTTCGTTTCAGAGCAAGTTACTTTGTCCGACGCTAGAAGATTATTTCAGAAGGGAACTACGTAAGGTAATTCAGAACACAAGCCTTGGACTGTCATGAACCACATTCAACGGAGTTGTACCTAGTTGAAGTCTTCATCAGTGGGATGCTTCTGTTTATAGAGCAACATTGAATAATATTCGTCTCAAAACATTTTCATCATATGGAGTGATACTCTGAGAATGTTTGGAGATGAAGATCTATTTAAACAATAAGCATCTCGCGCATACAAACTTCAACCAGTTGCAACACTGTCATATGTTGTTCATGACAGTCTTGTTCTGAATCACCTTACATAGTTATTTGGATGTTCGTTTCCCCTCTGAATAGTCTTCCGAGGTCATAAATAGTAACTTGTTCCGGGAAAAATAATGATTTTTATAAAATATATTAACCATTTGGTTCCAATTCACGATATTGTTAGGCATCAAGTTATTATACCAAGCGTACGCCCTGCCAGTTAAGGATTTACAAAATTCTCCAAGGCGGATAACATGATCTGCTTCATGCTCCCCAATGCTTCTAGATGTATCGCGACACACGTTCCTCAGCATTCCCGTTTCTATTGTATGTCGGAAACGTTAGGAAAAACATATCCTCATGGAACGAACTTCATTGCATTTCAATTGGGTAGAGGGTTGATGATGATACAGATGATCAGAGACGTTTTCTTTCCAGGAGTTTGAAAAAGGTTTTTTAAGTCATTAACGGTAACCAAATTGTTAGATCGCTTGTGCAAATCTTGCTCATGTGCATGATCCTCGTCATCACCCTCAGTGATGTTAATCCTGGATGAACCTCCACCCTCAGTGTTGGTCCTAGTAAGATTTTCATCGGTAGCTCGGCTACCTCTCTACAATCATCTTCAGGTAAGTCGGCAACTCAATATGGGTTTTGGCAAGATCGTCTATGGTTGGAGGAGGGTTTTCAGTTCTTGTAGTTTCATCAAAATGGTAATTGGGGTTCAAAGTATTTGTATCCTTTTGATTTCAATCATGATTACGACTGATAGTCGTCCCTTCTAATATATGTTTTGAACTAAACTAC
The DNA here is from genome assembly GCA_023531435.1 of Papaver californicum. Taxonomy (NCBI): domain Eukaryota; kingdom Viridiplantae; phylum Streptophyta; class Magnoliopsida; order Ranunculales; family Papaveraceae; genus Papaver; species Papaver californicum. The sequence goes on along the minus strand of JAJJMC010031432.1, from coordinate 1,426,107 downwards.
ATGTTCAATATTATGTAATAAACAAGAAAATAAAAGAGACGATAGAAAGAACACTGAACACCAAGGAATGGACTTCACCTATCTACAAGAAGACCAGAGATAAATTTTTGATGGGGCTTACAACTATCACACTAAACAAGCAGTAATGGGTTTGGTATTATGATATTTTAGTGCAGACGATCGGCTAGCCAAAGAAGCAAGATCTGGTTACATCTCCCAGACTTGAATATCCATTCTTTTTTTATAATCCTCAACAGAGTGTTTGTCGAGGATCAAATCCATGTAAATTAAGTTTGTGTTGGTGTGACTTACCTTTTTCTGATCAAGAAAAAAGAAATGTAATTGAGAGATTTTAATACAATTTTCGGGATAAGAGTTGATTCCATGAACAAGGCTGAAGAAGTGGAAGCTAAAATAACGATGGAGGGCGAAAGCAAAATAACAATAGAAACACTCTGACAGACAAAAGAATTACAACTTGGCGTCCTGGGACAAATGGATGTAACTGCCCCCGCTTACCCATTGAAATTTCTGTACAACCCATAGTTTTCAACACCCAATTCAGAATTTTAATACAAGTTGCACCCACCTAGCAAACTCAAATCTGCTTTCTAGTCTCTCCAAGCTAAAACTAAAGCCTAAATTTTGTTTTCTAGTCTGTTCAAGCTAAAATTAAAGCTTAAACTCAAAGCTTTTTAAGTTTGTACTCGAGAAAATACTTTTTTTTGACGAGTTTTGTTTTTTCTCTTCGACTAAAAAAGACATTTTTTTATAAGTTTTCCAAGTTTTTTGATATAATTTTTTTCTCTTTTCAAATCCTGCCTCCGCCCTTGAGTATAGAGAGATGTCCTTAATATTATTGAACTATTTAAGTGAAGGAACTAATGGTTGCCATTGGAGACCGATTGTCTAGGGATAGCGATCAGGTGGAATTTTATCAAACAAAACCACGCAAGAAACCTAGAGCATCGAGCTTGAGCACCTTCTACTAATATATCTTGCATATTCCAAAAAAAAAAAAAAAAAAAAAAAAAAAATCGACGAGAATTCTTTTGCTCAGTACCTCCTGGGCCCTGTAAGATTCCTCCTCATACCTAATTAGATTAGAAGCTTTTCATGTTTCAAACGATACTTGTTTCTTTTCTAGTATAGCGGTGTTAACTGGAATAGCAAAAGAGATATTCGGGTATTGGGCAATGTCTTTAAAATAAGATCACCAAATTTTCACATTGCTTAGATGGACTAATGATCTATGCCATCTTCAGGATTCAGCGGATAAATGAATAATCAGAATCAACACTCTCGATTACCACACAAACTTCACAGTAAATAAGTTAGAGAAACTCATTCAAAAACTCAGAGAATGAGAAGATATATGATTAAAAGATAACTTATTTGTCAATTAGCTGGTGTATTCAAATATGGTGTCTATGGAGCTTTACACAGCAGTCCGGTAAATGAAAACCATACGGACAGAAATTAAAGATATCCATTAAGCTAGATTAACATAAGTTAAAGAAGATTGGATTATTGACAACCCTATTTGTAAGTCATCTGGAGCTCAAATACTCCAAATTCCAATGTTACACTTAACGGATCAATCCGCCTAATAAATAATAATACACCCTCATCAGTATAGCATACAACAGAATCAATGAATGTTTTGAGTGTTTTTATTCTCTTTAGCCTTGTTCTGCTAATTTGAATACGACTCTAAAGGTTACATGTAATCTAATGGAGCAACAAAAACAAATGGACTGTATTGGATACTCGACAAGTACAGGCAGCAACTCGGAAGCTCATATTTCCAATGCTTTGACACGCAACACAACATCAGAGAAAGAACTCCACTTTATACTAATGATGCAATTAGAATCGCTTCCAATTCAAAATTCAACACAGGTGAATAGGATTGCTTGGGATACTTATTCTTAAGAAACAATTGGCTTCTTAGTGTGAGAGAACTGGCCACTTTAAACTACAGCCAGCGAGCCCTATCCATGTTTAGGTTGTAAATGTGACAGTTTGAATGCAAAGGATTGTGCTAGGTGAATAAGTACCTGTCAATTAATCCTTAGATATTCTAACAGCCAAGCCGGTAGGAGTGTTAAAAGTTTTCAGGTGACCAGAGCCAATCAGATCCCGAAGATGAAAGCGTGTGTCAAGCATAGACATGCGGAAGCGCTTCTTTTCTAATGGAGCCATCAACATCTCTTTGTATTTCCTGCGGCTTAAGAACGAGAGGAGCTCTTTTCTTCCCTAGAACAATCAAGGAGATGTTACATCATGAGAAAGTGGGAAAGATTGCTCTAATCTACAACTCCTGGTTCATATTTTCGGTGTTCACTAACTGATTATTAAATGTAAAGGGTTGTTTACGTTGACAAAGAATCAATGAGAATAATTAATTTTTTGGGACAGGTTTGGTTCATATTGTTTTGGTTTTCGACTCCTTGAACATCCAAGTATCCAGCTAGAACTGATAAAAACACTGTACACCCATACCCAATAAAGTAGTTACCTGTGAGAGGCTCTTAAGCACTGAACCAATATTTGGGATCGCAAACCAATACATACTTGAATCAACTAGCTGCCGGGTCTATAAAGAAAGATGAATATTTAGAAATAATAAAGCTAGTGACCATCCAAAATTTAAAGAAAGAAAAAGAAAAGAAGAGAAAAACTGCTAGAATCTCAGAGATCATTTATTTAAACACAACATTGATGAAATCAGATAACATAAATTCAGCGAGCAATGGTAATGAAATTAAAAGGAATCCCAGATATCACAAAAATACAAAAACAGAATTGATCCGAGCCTTCATAATCCTATATTTTTATTCGGCCACCATGGAGAAAACACCCAAAGTCACCCAAACGTTGTTACAAAGAGCACATTCGTAAAAAGTTACAGGAAGAAATACTGTTTTTATGCATGCATAGTGAAGATTCTAAATGAACATTGTGTTATTAAATAACATTGATGACATAAATTTCAACATCTACTCACAAGTAAGCCAGCATTGATCAAGATTGTTATATGTGCATCCTTCACCTTGCCCCCCAGAGCTAATAGTAAACACTGCACACAGTAAAGAGTACCAAAACTGTAAAAAGGAAAAGACTAATTCATGTAAGCAGCTAAGGCTAAGCTAATAACAACTTCCAACTGCTAAGTCTTTGGAAACAATAAGGTACCACGGAAACTAATTGTGGTCGAAATCAGCCCTTTCACAATTCCCAATGATATGAATTATGTTGAATGATCTTGCTTCTATATTGAAGTATATAACAAATCAGAACTTTCATTATTTTAAGTGTCATATTCATATCTTCTCTCAATAAACCAAAGATCATTCCTATGTATATCCTCTTTGTCTTCTAAAACCATCAAACTTAACATGTTTTCCCATGCTTGTAAGCCTGAAACCAAAACCATCCTAATTGGCTAACTTCATCCCATCACCAATTAAGTAGTCAGATCTACAAGTTCATATTATGCTTTTCTCTCATTATTCATAGTCGGACATTCTATCTTTACATTTTCATATAGTTAAGTTCCTATTTGGTGGACATACTTTTAATAGATGCAACATAACCGGTCCTATGCAAGTTACACAGAAATTTCCTTTTCTTTTGTAAAGTATAGGGTGATTTGAAGGCTAAAGAGAAGATAAACGAAACAAGGTAAGTACACTGCAACCATGAATACCAACTGGCAGGTATTCTTTTCATGTCAGATTTTTTTTTTTAATTTTTGTATTTCCCGTCAATCTGTGCCTCGTATCTACGCTTATTTTCTCAGAGTTATAATTCAATATAGTATGCAGGTGTTCGCTTTGTTTGTTAGTACTTTATTTTCTATATAGGTGTAGGAAAGTATCTGAACCTACATATAACAAAAATATTTGAAAAGATAAAATCGAATGATTAGATCAATCTTGAATGAAAAACATCAAATAGATTTAGCCGATAATTGAAACGGGCAGGAGATAGAATAGGGTAAAGCAAAATGACAGCCTTTTAATCTTCATGGTAGCTTCAATCTCAAGAGGTTACATGTTGTGCTAAGGAACACTTCAGTAATCATAGAAGTGCTTCTTCTTCATTTTGTAAGGGAAGGCGAAATTTTCTGGGAAGCTGAGACCAACGAATTAAAAAGAAAAATTCTTTTATATCTCATTTATGACTTTCGCAACGAAGTTTATTAGCAAAAGCTACTATTAGTTCTGACTTTTTAACTGAATGTATAAAGACAGAAGAAGTGCATTTTTCTTTAAAAATTTGTATTAAGAGATGCATAAAATTGAATTTTAGAGCTAAATGAAAAGTTATAAGCTATCAGCAAAGGTTGCAGACATAATATTTCAACGTTACACTACTATACTCAAATATTTTTTTCCAATTAGTAAACTATGTAAAGAAATCAATTGAAAAGCAAGTCTGTGATCAGATAACTCACCAACTCTTGATGACTTATACTAGGATCCAGCTTGGAATCAATAACATAATTTTTGAACCAATCAATAACCTTAACATCATCTTCCATTTTTGCTCCTATCCTTTTCATAACAATTCCTATCTTTTCAAAAATATAAGAGACATGATTAGTCATATAAATACCAACACCGAGAATACGTAAAAATGCTGTCTAATTTCTGAACTGTAGAGGACAGTATATCAAATTATGGGAATTTGTAGCGAATGCGGGGAACTGTAAAAATAGTTCTGAGGTAATAGAAGAATCATAAATTCATGTAAGGAAGAAAATGGAACATTACAAGAGAAACCAACCTGCATAAGATAGTCCTCCGTGAACATAATACCATGATCATCTTGCCCAGTATTTAGCTTGAAAACTCGCAGTTTTTTCTCTTTCTTCAGTGACTAAAGGGGAGAAAGCAAAGAAGAAACAAAAAAGAGAAAATGAAAAACAGAAGCTGTGTTCATACTCTCACTCACGAAATCTACAACACTTAAATAGTTGACATTTCTTCTGCTTTTTTATAGAGAATTATTCATAAATATGATATTCATATTCTAGACTTCTAGTGAGTGTCTCAAGCAGATAGAAGCATCAATATGAAGACATGAAGATATATTTAAAATCGTGACTATTTCTAGCCGATGCTGCATTTTGCGACACTATTTTCGAAGAGCAAAAATCAGAATCGCCAAAGCAGCATCATTAAATCAACACAATAAACTTATTTTATACTCCTATTTTGGTCCTGGTGACATTCTTTTAAATTCCATGGGACAAAAATGCTGATAAATGAATTGAACTGCCTATGATTTTTTTCTTATGTGGTCATACTAAAACAATTAGACCGATATCAATCTGCTTATCATTTTCTTCTTCTAATCCAGATTAAATTCGAGAAAGATATCCTGAATCAGAAAGACTAATCCGAATTAAATTTGTGGGTTTTAGGATATAAATGTTACATCAGATGGAGCAACATCGCTTAATGTTATTTGACTCGGTATTTTATTGGATTTCAGGGTATAAATATTGTTTTGTCCGACTACTTGTTTAAGCTTTCGGTATGTTTAGGATTTTAATATGTGGTTCAAGAAGAGGATCGGTGAAAAACTAAAAATAAAATAGGGAAATCTTTCAGTAAAGAAGCAAACCTCTAATTCCCTATCCACTTGAGTTCTATTTTTCACACTGCTATACAGCTGAGAACGTAAAATGAACGGTTGAACTGCCACCTGGGATACAAAATTCATAAAAACACAAAGGAAAATTTAATTGCTAAAATTAATTAGGCAAAACGTTTCGTGACATATGAAAGAGATAGTTTAAAATGAAACTAGTACTACATGCTCATTGATTGAGATGCCAACTCAACCCAATCTTATATCTAGTCTTCTGAATCCATGTTATACTGATACTAAAAACTCAAAACAATGAACAGAGAGATGAAACAAGAACTGATACTGAAATATAACTAGTCAATACAACTCAGACAGTAAAAACTCAAAACAATGCAAGAAACAGGAAAACGTTGTGATTTCTGCTCTTCCAGAACAAATGACTCTCGGCTTAATAACTCTACTAAAATTATAAACACCGTGAAAAGCACACAAAAAGCAGAATTGATTATTAGGAGTAAGTTACAAGGAAACACTAAACTTTATAAACAATATTTTCTCACACTCCCTTTGTGTACCAGCTTTGTTACACAGTAAGGTCATCTTGTAGAGACACTCAAATATCCACAGAGTAATCACTTCAAATACCCTTTCCATTATTGACTACATGTGGAAAATATATTGCTTCAAAACCTATATTTGAAGATGTAAAAGTTATGCATCAATTGCGACCTCCAAAAGTATAATGGGCAAACGTTTCTCTCTATTGCTCATGCTAACACCCATTAAACCCCAATTTTTAAAGGCGAGCTGGGAACATTGAATCACGTCACTATTCACTAGTAATCCATCCACTTATAATTAATCAATTACAATAACACAGTGAAATAGAAGAAATGAATCAGACATTAGGGGATAACAACCTTAAACCCTAAACGAATATCAACAGAAAGTTCACATTGTCTACTACATAGAAATTGACATGAAACAGTTGTAAATACCACTAATTAAACAAGAAATTAATAGTATACACTGTCATGTAAATGCAAAATTTTGAATTATAAAATTTGTTTGAAATTGAACAATAAATTGACTAACCTTGTCAATAACGGGGAATTGAGCACGCATTATACGAAGAGCAATCAGCGTATCACTAAAGGTAAGATGTTTCTCTGCATAAAAAAAAAAAAACTTTATGTAAAATAGAAAATACAAAAAACTATATTGATTTTTTTAATGAATATATCATCATAAGTATTACCAAGAGATAAGGTTTCGAAATCGGATTCTGGAATTTCAGGTTCTGTTTCATCATCATGTTCTTCTCCTTCTTCTTCTTCTTCTCGTGCACGTTTCTTCCCGCGGCTCGTGGATTCTGAAATCTTCTCCATTCCCGAGTTCGCAGAACTAATCATAAAACTTGCGTTAAGTAGGTACATAACCTAACTTTTGACAAAAATACCCCTGACTTTGAATTTTGTCTTGATTGTTTGCGGTAGCGGATTGAAGGGTGGTAACGAGAAGTAACTCTGTAAATGGAGATGCGACTCTCCCAACTAAATGTAGATCTTCGCAGCCTCTTTTCAATTAATGAATTTCCGTCGTTTTATCAAAAAAAAAAAAAAGGGAGATGCGAATAAAATTTATTAACGTGCGATTAAATTTATTCTTCAACAAAATCATTCAGTCTTGCTAAGAAAAAAATAAATAGATCTTGAAATTTTTATCATGCAACCATATGGTGATTATCCATTTCTAATATATCATGTGGATAGATTAGGATTATACTACAAAGACTAAGAGCGGTTGTGACATTCTTGATAGAAAAAAAGAAAGATTACAATTGTGCAATGCTTTAAAAATCAGATGAATTCTTGATAGAAAAAAAGAAAGATTGCAATTATGCAAGGCTTTAAAAATCAGATGAATTGGACACCTCGTAGATTTTAAGTATGGATAACTCCACGTGTCCAAGAAAAACTTCACTCAAAGTGGTTGAAATGAAATGAGTGATTCATTTTTATACTCACAGATGTAATTCATCGTGAATGAGAGACTGAAATCTCACTTACAAAGTGGTGTATATTTTATTTTTTGTTTTCGAAAAAAAATAGGTCATATTATCAAATCAAGCGTAATCAGAACGATCAACAACTTTGGCTGGCAACAGCCAGGACAGCGCCAGAGCTAACGGCCTTGGTCGGCAGCAGCCAAGCTTCACTGCCTCTCCGCGCTGGCATGTGTTGCTCACTTGACAGCACATGCTTCCCGATGTTAGCTAGCCATTGCACCCTTGCCAGCCCATGCTTTACATCACCGGCTATTGCACCCTTGCCAACTAACTTGCATTCTCGCGCCGTACAAGCTTGTGCCCTTGCCATCCAAATCTTCTTTCCCATACCATCCAAGCTTGCACCCTTGCCAGCCACTGTCATTCCTTGCCTGCACCGCCATTGATGCCTTGTCCGCGCCAGCCTTTTTCTTGCGCTCGCGCCAGCCATGTATTAGGACTGCTTCTTGCCTAGCTACTTCACACTTTTTATATCAACGTTTGCGCCTCTCACCTCTCGATGCATGGATTGTATTATTCGATGCCAAATGCGATCAATATCTCATATTGATGCCATGAGCCATGGGTATTTCAATATGATGCTCGAAGTAATACATATTTAACGATTAAGTTTTTTCACCAAACTTGCGAGTATTTGACATTATTTATAAGCAAGGTTGATGATGCCACGGTTTCACTTCACACAATAGGGTGATTCCATGAACTTGCATCATCAATGCAATGATGACACTGGTTTACATCACCCACAGAACGATGTCATGAGCTCGCATCACCAAAATAGCAATGCCATGAGCTTGTATTGCTAATGCGCCACATATTTACATCTTCAACATAATGATGCCACTAACGAACATCATCTACTGATTGATGTTATTAACTCGTATCATCCACTGAATGATGCCATGAGCTTATATCATCAACATAGAGATGCCCAGAGCTTGCATCATCATGCCACGATCTTTCATCGCCAACAAAATGATACCATTATTCTCATATTGATGCACCGAGCTTTCATCACTCATAAAGTGATGCCATGAATCTTCCTTAACTCCACAGTGATACCATGAGCATGCATCACCAACATACTTCGAGCTTGTGTCATACCCAAAGTGATGCTACTAGCTTGCATCCTTGATGGATCGATGCCACTGTCTTGCATAACTATTAAGTTGATGGCAATGCCTCATATCTTCAATCAGCTGACGCCAGTACCCCTATGAATTGATTACTTGCTCGCAAGAATAGTACCATTGATGCCCGTGCACAACAGATGACCCTTATAACTTTCAGGTACTTGTATTAAGTTGTTATTAATACTAGTACCTCTTTAATCCTACGTGCTCATTCAATATCTCATATTGGCGCCATGGATTACTACACATACAATGAGTACCCAGTTTACTCAAATGTCGATGCCTGGAATCACTCATTAGCAGTGGGATCATATAATGCATTTTAGAGCATGATGCCCACGGTTGGCACCATCAACTCACTAGAGCTCAGTGTTATCGACACTTGTAGTCTACTCTATTATACTTGATAGTTTTATTAGACTTGAAACTTGTCAATCTAATTAATTAATTATCATACTGAGTCTTAACCCAGTTAATTGATAAAGTAGTCTTTCTTATGACTCGATCAACTTGACAGTTGCAGCATTTAACTCTACTACTAAATTCACACGAGATATCAAATATATCACATGGGGGATATTCACTAGGGTTTTAATCTGTTGGGTGTACAACGAGTGCGGCTTAGCAATACACTCACTTTGGAAAGTAACTAAGTTGTGTAAGCATTGAAATAGTGAATGAAGTAGTGGTCGTGTAACTGCTGGTCTTTTCTAATATTGTGGGCATGAATTCACTACGTTCTCCACAATCTTCACTCTTCCAATAACTTCCACCACTTACGAGATCAGTGTGTACTTTTACTATTATAAATAGGTTCTTTAACCTATTCACAAATCATCTCAGACTTACACATAAAAGATGACCTTTGATTTTACATAAGCTTTATCTCAGTCATACACATAAAAGCCTTATGCAGTAGTTCAACACACCACACTGCAACACATCGCACAATGATCTTTCATACTTTATATGCTTCCCTTCCTAATATCAATCCTTATTCTGCTTTGTGAATGAAGCAAGATTTAAACGACCATTTCTTCGTTTAAGTTGATTTTGTACTATTTTTTTATCTCCCGTACTCATATAAGCACTCAACATACCCCTCACTTCCAATTTTATTTAGAATTAATCAAGAAAAATATTTTGGATTTTTAGAATTATAAATAAAATAATAAAACAAACTAAACAAAGAGAATCGGTAACCAGGGTTTTTATTATCCACCACTATTTCTATTTAATTACTGAAGTGAAACATAACTCCTGAATATTCATTTATTGTTCGTTCTATTGACATCACCTAATATATGTATTAGAGTCGCAAATATCACTGGGACACCCTAAGCATGGCGCATCAAAAACTCTAAGTCTCATGCATACACCATCTAATTGCGTTAGCAAGAAAATTATACGAAACTAATTATAGGTTCACAAATAATACATGGTTATTCTAAACATACCCTATCTAAGGATTCAACCCAAGCATAAAATATCAAATAAGTAGACAAATATCTTTGTTATCCTATTAATTCTTCGCATAGGTTATTGTATTGTACAAAATCGGTGAAGCAACAATTAATTTTTATCATTAAATCAATTAATCAAAATCAAGAATTAATCTATTCAAATCATAACAGTCTGTATCAAATAATTCGATTTAATTGATCTAAAACTTTTAAATGGTTTCAACATAAAACCTTAGTTACACAGCTTAGCAAGACATGCCAATTGATTTCTCAAAACCCATTAAAATATATTACAAAGAGTAGAGAAAGATGAACCACTATCACGGTCGTTACTGGTACTGGCGTTTTTCTTCCTCTCTCTCCCCGTCTTTTCTACGTTTTGTATTTTTTTTTTGCTTTTTTGGCGTTTCCCTCTGGAAAACTCAGAAGAAAAAAACTCCCTCTTTTGATCACTTCGCTTCCCTTTTTTTTTACCTCCACTTAATTTCTTTTTTTTTCAAAAGCGTTGTACGTCAATCAACAACTCCAACAAGTCTTCCCAGTACCTCGTTTTCCGCCCAGCCCAAAACTATAAGAAAGTCCACCTGTTTTTTTTTTCGTACGTCTGGCTTCGTTCTTTTCAATCAGTATGACCAGCCCCACCTTCTCTACTGTTCCGACTACTAACTTCCTTCTTCTCTTTTCAGTTCACATGCCAACACTTCACCACCTCTCTTTTATGTCAGATGTCAGTCGTCACACACCACTTACCCTATGCCTCTTTCCTCATTTCTAGCTCTTCATTCCTATCTTTAACCTCCTCCCACTTTCTCACCTGTCTCTCGCCTAAAAGCCAAACCTAGCTTTCCTCTCTAGGTATCTTGCGTCCCCTTCTTTCTCACCCAAAATAATGAGTAGCCCTGTCAGCCGTCCCTATCCAACATACTACTCTATTTGCCTGACTCACCATATATTTTTATGACCTTCTTTTCTTACTCCCTCTCTTGACCAAACCACCTCTATGTACGTGCCACAATAACCTAGCCAATCCACCATATGAGGTTTTGTCTGTTTCTATTTTCATACTCAAAAGATAGAACTCCACCTCCTTTCAATCGAAACGGCACCTGACATGTCCTACTCCATCAACAGACCCACACCTCTTCTTCCTTTCTCACTACATCTTCTTTACCTAACGTGATGTACACGTCCAACTAACAACTCATTTTCTTTTCTTTTGAGATTCACCAACTGAACCCAAGGACCGAACTCCATCTTTTATCGAGTTCTTGCATGGTCCCTTACTGGGCGTATGATCAGAAATGTTGGCTTCGTATTTCGATGTAATTTTGTCATTTTAGCCGTATTTAGCCGGTAACTAGGATTTTCGGCGTATCACCTATAAAAACAGAAAAACACTAAAATTAGTATAAAAATAGGTACTAACAAATATAAATTAAGCGGTAAAACGTACGAATTTAGTGCTAATCATGGACCAAAATGATTAATCATTGTTTTGCAAAACAATGAAGATACTTGTATGGAGTTGTTTTTCCTATACAAAGGTACTCATCGTTTGAATCCATAGGTTTCCCATAACCTTGAATCCTTAGGGGATAAGTAACCTTTTGTTCAGGACTATGATCTATAATATTCAGTGCATCAAACTTAGGTTGTACCTGACAAAGCTCATCAATAATATTTATCACCAACTGTCGGAGCATGCAGAATTGACGTTGGAAATCTTTATCAGAGTACACCTAATCGGGAAGAAAATAATCATGCATCAACTTCTGGTGGAACTCATCCGCCCTCGATACATATATCTTCTTGTGAATATTTTTTTTTAACTCTGGAGATTTAGTGCATCTCTTCATTAGAATCCGTTGATTATGAAATAAAAAATAAGTAAATTTGAGGAATTAATGAAAAGAATAGGTAGATAATATGAAATTTGTAGAAAAAATGGTGTAAGTAATTGAAATTAATAGGGTGTATATATACGAAAATAACCGTTATTTGAAAGTAGTCGTTAGAGCAAAGCCAGTGGGGTGGGCATTTTAGCTAATTTGTCAATTACCATCCTATGATGGGATGTGCAAACCCAAAAACTGGTTTGGCAAATGAGTATTTTAGGGGTTTTTCCCGTCGAGGTTCAGAGTAAGTCGATCGATTCAACAAGGGACTTAAGCCGGTCGACTCTCCTTAGGCCGAGGAAAATTAGTTTTTTTTTTGTTTTTTTTTGAACAATTAGTTAGTTTGTTATGTTAATATATTTTAATATATATCTGAATTTTAAAATAAAAATAGATTCTATTAAACTAAAAAAAATATTTGTTTATCTATAAAACGAATATCACTAATTAAAATAAATATTTGTTTATATAAAAATTAGGTCTACTTGGTTAATTTTTCAATTCTCCCACGGTGGAAAATTGAATTTGCCAAGCCACATGGACATGTATATTAACCAATATATCAACTCCCACTAGAGTTGCTTTTAGATAGAGAATCTTTGCCGAGCGACAAAATCTCTATTGCTTGATAGAGATTCTATATTTGTGTGATTTTCCCGTAGCGGCAAAACCAAAAATTTGGTAATGTGCATATGAACAGACCAAAATAACTATTTCCTTCGTTTAAAATGATAGACTTGTTTGGTTTAACATAAAGATTAAGAAAACTAATCATTGCAATAAAATTTTTAATGTTTTTTATTAATTTATCTTTTTTGTTTTAAATGATTTCCTCCTTTAGATATTAGATAAAAAAAAGAGAGATAAATGATCCTTTTATGGCTAAATTAATAAATTAATAACGTATGAATTTTTTCAAGTAAAAATAAACCTATATTTTTAACATACCAATTTATGAAAACCTTGCCAATTTTTTAGAAACGAATGAAGTAGTTCATTTGGACTAGGAAACAAAATTTATACATCGATGGACTTTGGAATGAAAAACCATATAATTGTCCCTCAACGGTGATTTGTCCTACAAGCATAGGGACCAAAATCAAAACACGAAAATCGCCCTCGCTATCAATAGTCGTATTCACCGACGGCTGGAAAGCTTCCATACGTAAAATTTTCCTCATTTTCTTTAATTAGATAAAAAACGAACTTTTATAGTTTGTTATTAATAAATAGTTCAATCTTCAGATTCCACACTTGTTTTCTCTCTAGGTTCTTCTACACTTTCCTCCGCTCACTACCACCTCCATTCTATTCTATGCTCTTCTCTCCTCCCAATAAAATCTAGGTTTTTAATTTTCCTTTGATTCAATCTATTTTCATTGATTGTGATAAGGATACTCTACATCGCATTATCTGAGATAGTAAGTTCAGTTAGCTTTCCTTTTCTGGTTTCAGATTGAGTTTTTTTTTTATTTTTGGTAAATTTGGATTTAAATTATTAGATCTAATTAAATGAGTGTTATTTGTTTTCAGATCTGGTAATTCCAGTTCAGTTAGTTATATTCAAAGTGTTCCAAATTCTGCTGTAAATGCTTGATTGTTGTACCACCGACATTGATTTTCTCTACTTTTCGTTCGTGGATTGTGTTTAGTTAGTGTTTGAATGAATGTATGAAAAGAGTAACTTAAAATTTAAGAAATTAATTAGAGCGGAATTTATGTATATATATATTCTATTAATTGTGCCGACAATGATATTTCTTAAGCTCTCATGGATCTTGTTTGGTTGAGTAACTAGATCTCATTGTTTTTTATAGTTGTGCCGACAATGATTTTCTTGAGCTCTCATGAATCTGATTATAAGATCCTAGACGCCGACAAACATTTTGTTGTCTGTTTTAATTGCCAATGCTTAATAGTGGTGTAGTCTTTAAAAGCTTCACCCATTGGAATTTTATATTTTCTTAGTTTCAGGTTGGAAGTTGTTGTTTTATGTCGAAATTCAATACATGATTTGACTCTCACTCCAGTTTAATTAATCTTTATGAAACCATCTTGCTGCTTACGTTGAAAATCAAGTTTATTGTATAGGCACTTACGAGCTCCTCCCTCCATGGCTTGCAATAATGATACGTTCAGTCACTCACTTTATTAAGCTCATGTACACGCTGATTCTTTATTTAGTATCAGTATTACAAGTAGTAACATTTGGGTTTCTAAGCTTAAACTTGGGTGAATATTCAGTCTTGTTTTTTTTAGATATCAAGGCATTGTAATTTTAATCAAAGAAGATGCTTTTTGCTCAAGAAATATGTATAGGCCTTTCGTTGTAATTTCTGTCAGATTGTCGTTAGCTACATTTTTTTAGCGCATTTTATACTTAAGTGGAATATTAGGGGTATGTCTGTAAGATGGTTGGGATGGGCATTTATAACATTCTTGTTGGATATTTTTACTCTTTGCAGCGCATGGGTTTTTTCTTGTAATCTTTCATCATAGAGCTGGAGCAAAGCCTTTAGCGGAAGGTCACCAAAATGTCAAGGGGAAGAGCGGATGGTTCACAGAAGAAGAATCTGGTTGCTGCAGTATGTGTTCTGATCTTTCTTGGTTTTCTATTTGTTTATTATGATGGGTCATTCTTTGGTTCTCAAGTGCAACAAAGTGCATCGTCTTTGAGGAAGCTTGGGTCAACATATTTGGGTGGCGAAGAAGATGCTGATCTTACCAGCAAGTCAGATGAACCTTCCATTAAGTTTGGCCAGGAAGATGAGAATGATGTAACCCCGAAAAGTTTCCCCGTGAGTTCTCATATAACTGCTTTTGTTATGAGTTTCTGTTTTTTTTTTCTAATTTGTTTTCTTAATAGCTTTTCTCAGCTGAGTATAACTGAGATCTAACTGGTCTCTTAACTTCAATTCTGCTCAGACAAAATACTTAACGTCTCCAATTCTTCTTTTGAAGGTTTGTGATGATCGACATTCGGAGATAATTCCTTGTCTAGATAGGAACTTTATATATCAGAGTAGGCTGAAGCTGGATTTATCTTTGATGGAGCACTATGAGAGACATTGCCCTCCGGCTGAAAGGCGCTTCAATTGCTTGATTCCTCCACCACCAGGCTACAAGGTTAATACATGCTTAAGTTTAATCCATAAAAAAGCTGGATAGGTTCAAATAATTGTTTGCCTTCTGCAGATTTTGATAAATGCTAATGTTCTGTTCTTTATAGGTCCCCATCAAGTGGCCAAGAAGTAGAGATGAAGTATGGAAACCAAACATACCTCACACTCACCTTGCAAGTGAGAAGTCTGACCAGAACTGGATGGTTGTAAAAGGGGAAAAGATTTCATTTCCTGGTGGAGGCACACATTTTCATTATGGTGCTGATAAGTATATTGCATCACTTGCCAATGTAAGATCTTTAGCTACCTTTCATTATGTATAAACAGAAAGAAGAAGATTACAAACTAGAGGGCTTTGGCCCTGTTTAATTGCTGCAGGCAACCTTACATTCTTTGTTGAACTTAAAAAAAACTAAAATCAGACATTCCTTTATTATATTTAATTAACATGAATAACTTGTTTAGGACATCCTTAATCTGGTCATAAGTGTTTCCAAGATCTTGTCATCTTGTAGTTGATTCTTCTCTCAGCAGTATGCATTATTGGAACTGATTTTTGCTCCTCATCCATTCTTCATCTTCTGGCACACTGTATCAGGAAACCTATAATAGTTTCCCGGTTTTGAATTTGCAGATGCTCAACTTTTCTGACAATAATTTGAACAACGATGGAAATGTCCGAACTGTTCTTGATGTGGGTTGTGGTGTTGCAAGTTTTGGGGCATATCTCCTCTCCTCCAATATCATCGCAATGTCAGTAGCACCAAATGACGTTCATCAGAACCAGATCCAATTTGCTCTTGAGAGAGGAATTCCTGCATATCTTGGTGTTTTAGGGACCATGAGACTCCCTTACCCTAGCAGATCCTTCGAGCTCGCTCATTGTTCTCGTTGTAGAATTGATTGGCTTCAAAGGGATGGAATCCTTCTTCTTGAACTAGATAGGTTGCTCAGACCAGGAGGTTATTTTGCCTACTCTTCCCCAGAGGCATATGCACAGGATGAAGAGGATCTTAGAATTTGGAAAGAAATGAGTGCCCTTGTGGAACGGATGTGTTGGAGGATTGCTTCCAAAAGAAACCAAACTGTAATTTGGCAAAAACCTCTGACAAATGATTGTTACATGGAAAGAGAGCCAGGGACTCAACCTCCCCTCTGCAGATCTGATGACGATCCAGATGCAGTTTATGGTGTCAAGATGGAAGCTTGTATCACACCTTACTCTGAACGTGAGTACCCCAAGTTCTTGTGTTATCCTTGTCATTGTTTTTTCAACATTTACTGTGGAGTTAGTACCTCTTGAAAGGAATACTGAATATGAATTTCCTTATTTGGGAAATGTAAGTTTACATTTCTGTTAAGTTAGTTGAAGTTAAGCAAAATGCACGGCAGATCATGAAATATTTTTTATATTTGCATTACACATTCCAGCAAATACCAGAGGATGATGATGAATTTAAATTTAGTTCACTCTACTTTTTAAGTTCACTTGAGCCTCTTTGCAGTGTATTCTGTTGCTGATCCTTTCTTATTGATGGCTTTATCAGAGGTTCACAGAACTAAAGGGAGTGGCTTGGCTGCATGGCCATCTCGTGCGACTGCTCCTCCTCCCCGTCTTGCTGATTTCGGATATTCTAAAGAGATGTTTGCAAAAGACACGGTACTTCTACAAAATCTCATTCTAAACTAATTGTATTGCCCATGCATGGTATAATTGTATGTTTGATTATTATTTACACAGAGTCCTTCCAATCATAAGTGTTAATATAGTAAGCAATTTGTTACAGGAATTATGGCAACAAAGAGTTGAGAGTTATTGGAATCTTTTGGGTCCAAAGATTAAGCCTGACACGATAAGGAACATAATGGACATGAAAGCGAACTTGGGATCATTTGCAGCAGCTTTAAAGGAAAAAGATGTCTGGGTAATGAATGTTGTGCCAGAAGATGGACCGAACACTCTAAAGCTAATTTACGACAGGGGTCTGATAGGCACTGTGCATAACTGGTGAGCATTGCTACATGTTATCTCTGTATTTTAAGCCCCCACATTGGTCATTAGTCATTGCTTTTGTTAATGTGTACTATCATCAAAAAACTGAGCTCCCTTAGGACTTTATAATACATGCTTTTTCTCGAGGGCTAGTGTTAGAGTACATTTTGGCCTAGAACATAATGTCCACTTCAGGGAGGACCTTAATTGAGAAACATGTAATTCTAGGTGCACATCCTCCCTCCCTGGCTCTCGTTTCCTCTCCCGGTATATATTTCAGGTTAACACCAGATTACATTGTCTGATTCCTAACTTTGTACACCTCTTTTACATGCAAGGGCTTCTTTGGAATGATTGATATCATTCTTATCAGGGACAGTTGGCCCACAACACCAAGTTTTCAGAAATATAATATTGACATTTGTCTCCACTCTCTACTAGTTCATGCTTGTATAGCAAGTGACTGTACTACCACATTTTTACTTATAGGTCTAATAGCTAAATAACTTCATGTTTAGGTGCTAATTCTCCAACTACAAGCATTTTATCGTCAAGTAGATTGTAAAAGTTTCTCTCGACCGTGCCTCTTTTAGTTCCACTAACAGTAATTTTAAGTAGTTTCAGATACCCTTCTAGTTTTGAATTCAGCTTATCATTTCATATGAGATTCAAGAGTTGCATGCGTTCTCTACATTTACGAAGAGTAATTCTTACTTACGAAGGCATCCTGCTTTGTGCCAGTCTAATCATTTTATTATGACATTTTAGGGCGTTTAGTTCGAAAAAAGATTCTTTGGCCTGTTATAAGAACTATGTACATCAGTATCTTTATTGTTAGTTTTTAACATCTGCAATAGCATCACTCAGTACAATAGAAAAGAACAATGCAAAACTGAATGCTGGACGAATGTTATTGTTGACAGGTGTGAAGCCTATTCGACCTACCCCAGGACCTACGATCTCCTTCATGCCTGGAATGTCTTTTCTGACATAGAGAAGAAAGGTTGCAGTGGGGAGGATCTTCTGCTCGAGATGGACAGGATGCTCAGACCTACTGGGTTTGTTATTATCCGGGACAAGAAACCAATTGTCGAATACATTAAGAAGTATCTATCAGCATTGCACTGGGATGCAGTTGCAACAGCTGAAGGTGATTCAAATTCAGAGCAGGATGAAGATGAGGCGGTCCTTATTATTAGAAAGAAAATTTGGTTGACAAGTGGGATCCTCAGGGATTCAGAATAGGGGATGGCTCATGGTTCTTATTTTTTTCTTACTTTTTGATATCTCTTGATTGCCTTGTTATGATACTGTCACTAGCTTATTTAGGGCCTCTTGCAAGAAAAGTGGCCTTAGTAATAGAATTATTTGAATTTGTTTCTAGTGAGGTATTAGCCAGTATACTGTTATAATCACATTATTTTAGGTGGTGTTTTTATTTAAATAATTCTTTTTCCCGCGAGCGTTTCTTTCAGCTTACTGAGGTACTAATCAAGAACCTAGTTGTAAATGTTAGCTGAAGTAACTTTCAAAAAAAGGGTTATATTACATATATGGTCAGACACCTTCTTCAATCGTTGTTGGTATGTCTTCCTTGCTTCCAGTGTTCATGTATCTGCTGACTCATTTGTCAACCGTTACCATGGCATTTGAGTTCCCGATTAATTGGAGATGAATTTTTTTTTTTTTTGATAAAAAATAAAATTTATTAATAGAAAATAATAAGCATAAAATTTGTTAATAGAAAATACTAATAAGTCAAAACTTATTATTTTCTTTTAGTAATAAATTTTATTTTCTATCAGAAAAAAAAAACAGTTTTGGTGATTGTGTGTCAAGAAAGCATGAGTGAGTGACCTAGCTGAACTGGAGAACAGATGGTACAGCTGCTAGACTGGGGTGAGCTCGGGCACAAAGAGTCGTTAGGTCTATAGCTTGCCACCAAGAGAACAGGAGCGAGCTGAATAAGAAGACTCCGCTGAGGATTGAAAACAGCGAACAGCGGATCAGGAGATTCAGGACTCAAGACCCAGCAGTGAGTTGGATCATAAGACCCAGCAGGGGACAGAAGAAAATTCAAAGGGAAAGCTGGGCAAGAGCCAGGGGCGGACTCAGAAATTTAGCATAAAAAATCTTTAGAACAAGAATTCACTATTTTGCATGATGCATCCACCAACCACTAAACCAACGAACTCTTTCATGTTCTCTCATTTGGTCGAAATAGAACAAGAAACCAACAAGGCAGATTGTTGGTCGTTTAAAAACTTATAAATGTATTTTTTTTCTTCTGTTGTTGCGGCCGGCTACAACATTTTTTTTTTATCATAACCGGCTACAATAAGGAGTTCTTGTATTTGATATTTCTCAAATACAGTAACTTAGTAATTTAATTGTTATAATAATATGTTAGATTAAAAAATATATGGTTGACGATGTTACTGTAATACAGTGGTAAAATTGTTGGATGATAAAATCAACGATCCGAGCTGGAACTTGTCCTCTCAATAGTCGACAAAAATTAATCTATTATTACTAATTGACCGTAATCTGCATATGGTTTGGCAAAATTATCCAAAATCACTTAATTTATGTAAGCTTACATAGGGGCTGCCAAGTCCATAGAGGGGCTTTCTTTGGATTCAGGGTGACTAAAAAAATCGTTTAGAGATGTCCTTAGGGTTATGTTAAATGTTCATATTACCCTTCACTCTATTAAAACTTAAACAAAACAAAACCTTTCTAATCTTAATACATTTTCATTTCCAAAACAAAACCCAACCGTATCTCCTTCTCCATTTCAATTTTTTTTCTTCTCCATCGAAATTCATCGTCGGTTCGAAAAATTCTTCGTCGATTAAACTCTAAAGTTCGTGATGAAGAATCATACTAAAGGTGTAGAAGGTAGTTGTGATACCAATCAAAATCAAACTTTTCAACCTAATCAAGAGATTGAAGAACAAATCGGTGGTGACAATCAAAATCAAACTCCGAAACCACAACAAATGGTGTATATAAGGTATTGAACAAAACCCATGTTATTTTTAGAACCCAAAGTGATTGATTTTCTTGTTTGATTGATGGTTTTCTAAAAAAAGATTGGTTACAGGAAAATTTACAGTTGGGTTCGATTGGAAAAGCCAACCGTAAACATATGTTTTCACTTACGGTTGGGTTATTAAAAAAACCCAACCGTAGATAAAAAGGAAGGAGATGAAGATGATTTTTTACGCTTGGGTTTGATTCTGAATCCAACCGTAAAAAAAATTGCACCAATTTTTTTTTTGAATTTTACGGTTGGGTTAGATTGGAAAACCCAAACGTAAATTCTTCTGGTTAGTTAAAATTTTTTTTTTGAGGATTATTTACGGTTGGGTTCGATTGGAAAACCCAACCGTAAATTCTTCTGGTTAGTTTAAAATTTTTGTTGAGGATTATTTACGGTTGGGTTCTATATGTGTAACCCAACCGTAAAAAATTCTAATTTTTCAAATTGAAGTTGTTTGAGTTGAATTGCTTGGAAATTATCTAACTTGTATTGTTTGTATGTTATAGGAGGAGGAGGGGTAATAATTTAACATCAATTTCTCACACTCCAACCCCTCGCCACGGAGTTCATTTAGGGGTAGATAATAGAGGTTTGAGAAAGAGCCATAAGAAGAGGACCACTTTTGAGGTAGGGGGTGGTAGATCTACTCAACAAGATCTACCTCAAGACTTTGAAGATCTACCGGTGTTCAGTGGAGGTGCTCTTGTGATTAGAGAACCACCACAAGAGCAATAATGTGATGAAGAAGAGACGGACAGAGAACAATTTGTCCCTCAAGGCAAAGGTAAAGAAATTGTTGTTGCTTCTACTGAACCTAAATTGAAGGAAAAAAGGCCAAAGAAGCAACCAGAACCGAAAGGGAAGCATATTCCCAAAGGCAAAGACGTGTTGTTGCCTAAGAAGAGGAATGGAAGACCTTGGGGTGAGGCCCCAGACAGGTCTGCAGTATTATTTGGTTATCCGCATTCATGGCTGCCAAAGTTGCTGAGACTAGGGTATTAATCTAAAAACTTCTCTTGTTTTGTTAAATTTTCGTTTGTTTAACTTCAAGTTAAAAAAGATTGTTTTTATTCTTTGTAGGATCATACACATGCCGTGAAGAAATTGGTTCGTCAAATGGATCAACATTGGCCCTTAGATGAAGAATGTATGGCCGTCCAAGTTCTCGTAAATGGTACCGGGTTAGCTCCCGGAATTACAAATTCGATGTTGGAGTATGACAGTGTCACCTGCACAGCCTTCAGGGAACGTTATTGGCCTGAAACCGATACGTTTCATCTCCCATTCGGCGAGATGACAATAATGATGGATGATGTCAAGTCAATTTTTGGCTTACCAGTTGAAGGTAAATTTGTGTATGAAGATTTTGACAACAACATGTCTTGGAGTGATCTCTGTGTCCTTGTCAAAGATACACTTGGATGGGAGAAGACAGAAGCCGCATCAGAGTTTAAATTGGCTGCTGGAGATAAACCGGGGGTGGCAACGAAGAAAGGTTTAGGTATGACCAAGAAGATCTTGTTGCGTAGTCTGAGGGAGAAGTTTGAAGGAACCCTGCAGTTGGAAAAGGATGGGGTCGTCATAAATGAAACCAGAGCTATACGTACAACCAGGGCGTATCTGTTATATATACTCGACACCATCTTCTTTGCCGACAACTCAGGAAACAGGGTCAACGCTCACTTTCAACATTGGTTGACGGATCTCCAGAAGACGCATGAGTATTCATGGGGAACTGCCACCCTCGCTTACCTACTTGCCAACCTTAAAAAAGCTTTGAGGGTTAGAGGAACTGAGATTGCCGGGAATACTGGTCTTCTTCAGGTAATTTAATGTTGGAATTTCAATGTTTAAATTCAGATTTTTTATTGCGCATTATCTTATATTAATATTTATTATCTTCATATGCATGGGTCTATGATCACTTTCCGAGCCTGGCTCCTAAGACGGAGTGGAGCAGTGATTTTACTGGACCTACCGGAAAGAAATTCAGATTCACCGGTTCTCAGTCAAAGCATAAAGAAGTGCAGATAACAACGATGAGAAGTCAAATTGATGTTTTCACCGTTGGAGATGTTGTTTTTGATCCTTATGTGGAGATTGACATAGATGATGATGGACTAGTTGAAGATTTATGTCAATTATCAAACGTGTCAGGGTACAACGGGCCTTTGTACCATCCGTTTGGGTTCGTGATGTGCAACCCCCGTCGAACTCTACGCCAATATGGCTATGTCCAATCCAAGGTAACACACGAAGCCTTTAAATTGTGTGTGAATGGCTACATGATCGAAGGCCAAAGCATCGTGCTCAACTACATCCCAACGCCTTCGGTCACGGTTTGGAACAACCGCCATCAATCTAAAGGGAGGAGGTAAATCCATCTCTGAGCACAAAAGAGACTGAAGAAGATTACTTGGATTGGTATCGCCATTTTGGTCATCCAAATGTCATTAACATTGATCCATAATCTATGAGAATACTTCATAGGGGTCAAGGAAACAACACAGCAGATGGTGTCATGGATGTTTGGAAGAAAGCATATTTCAATTTGGTACATAAATTACTTTTGTTATTAATGTTTTGAAGATTTATTACTAAAGACTCAACCAACAATTATTTTCATATGTGAATAGAAAAATAAGGTCAAAAAGAAAGCACTTGAATTGGCAGAGTCTATGACTCCATGCCTAAATAGAGGTGATGTGATGACGTTTGACTAATTAAAGAACCTGCAAGCCAAAATTGGGAAGCTTCATGAAGCAGACGAAGATGAGACGGTTCGAACCTTAAAGAGGAGTAGAGCCGGTACAAGAGATGCGACTACTAGACGAAGAGAGCCGCAACCTAGTGATGAAGAGACACATGATAAAGTCGAGGATGTGCAACGTGGTGCTCGTACTCGTGGTGGTCGTGTTGGTGCTCGTACTCGTGACGGTCGTGCTGGGCAACGTGGCGCTTGTACTCGTGACGGTCGTGTTGGTGCTCGTACTCGTGGCGGTCGTGCTGGTCCTCGTACTCGTTGTAGGACGAGCAAAAAAAGAGTTCGTCAAACTTATCAACATACCCCTCCTCATTCTCCCTAACTCTACGTTTATTATAACTTTAGTTGGAATGTATGAGAAAGTTTTTATCTTATATTTGTCTAGATACATTTCATGTTTTATTTACAAAAAATTCAAGTTGGAAACCAAGCAAAGGAGAAATCAAGTCAAAAAACAAAACAAATGATTACTTACGGTTGGGTTCGCAAGTCCAAACCCAACCGTAAAACTGTCAAAATGAAAAAAAATTAGTTTTACGGTTGGGTTATTGAGTCAAAACCCAACCGTAAATTGACATTTTTTTTCATGCCAGACTTACAGTTGGGCTTTCAGCCAAAACCCAACCGTAAATATTCCTGTATCATTCAAAATTGGATTCTAGTATTTGTGTTGTTTTCGGTTTTTGTTTGTTTGAATGACCCAATTACCTTCAATCTAGTTAGAATGATTGAATAAGTTTATAAAATTGATTTTTAAACCCAAATTTACCCTTAAACTCAATGCTCCAAAGGATGTTTTACGGTTGGGTTTTCAGCCAAAATCCAACCTTAAATATTGGTTGAAATTGTCTGAAAGTAAAACTAAAATTGGTATTTACGGTTGTGTTGGATTGTCAAATCCCAACCGTAAATCATCCTGGATAAGAAAACTTTTTTTTGAAGATTATTTACGGTTGGGTCCGATGCTAAAAACCCAACCGTAAAACTGTTACGATTTGGTGTTCATCCATGAAATTACGGTTACGGTTGGGTTGGGAAGAACACCTAACCGTAAATGGGGTTTACGGTTGGGTTCGACATGAAAACCCAACCATAAAATTCTCCGAATCACAAAAAAGATCATCATTTTTTACGTAATTTCATCAAATTTGAGCCATTAAAAGACCAATAGTTTAAGTTAGAGGTATACCTCACTACTCTGGTTAAGTGAATCAAAATCTAGGGTTTTTTAAAAAACCCTAAAAAATTCTCTTACATTTCTTCTAATTTTTTCTTCCCACTAAACTAAAAAGAAAAAAATTTTGATTTCATTTCATTAAGTTTAAGATTATTTTAGATTAATTATGATTAACCTTATCTATTAACTAATTAGTTTTACTAATATTAACTAATCATGGGTAGTTTAACCATTATGAAAATATCATAGATAAGGGGTTTTTAAATTTTACTTGAAATGTCTCTATTTCGCCTTCACATGAAAAGCCCCTCTATCACATGGGAAACCCCTATATAAGGTTACTAATTTATTGGTTGCAGCTACAAACACCATGTTCCAACGTTTTTAATCTAGCAATATTCGAACCAATTATTTTTTAGAGCATATAATAAAGAAGCCTGATATAGGGGCTCCAATATCGATAGAGGGGCTCCTTTATGAGGCGAGGTGACCCAATTTTCCGTTAAGGGATGTCCTAGGGATAAAGTTAAATGTCCATTTTACCCTTTATCCAATAAAAAAAAGACAAATTTATCCTTTAATTAAAATCTTTCCATCTCCTCCATATCTTTTCCTTCTCCATTTTAATCAAATTTCTCCATCGAATCAAAATTTTATCGCCGATTAAACTCCCAATTTCGTGATGAAGAATACTAATAAATGTGTAGAAAGTAGTAGTGATGACAATCCGGATAAAACTAAACAAATTAATGAAGATTTAGGGTTACAATTGAATTTACGGTTGGGTTCGAATGGAAACCCAACCGTAACTGGTTTGTTCTTCATATTACGGTTGGGTTATAAAACAAACCCAACCGTAACTTCAAATGTAGGAGATGAAGATTCAATTAAGACTTACGGTTAGGTTTTCAACCAAACCCAACCGTAACTAATCTTTAAACCTCAATCGTAAAATTATATAAATAGATTTTAAGATTTTTCATTTCTATCTTGTATAGAATTGAAAGACG
>JAJJMC010031432.1:1319172-1385832 GCA_023531435.1 Papaver californicum | reverse complement strand
TTGGTTATACATAAAAAGAAGGTTTATTGTTTTTTTTAACCCTTTGAAGAAATTTTTCTTAGTTGGAGTATGTCTCTTTGGAACTGCTAGTATAGAAACAACAAACATAGAAGAGAAATTTATCGCTGCAGAGCATGTCAGAATATCATTATATGCCAATTGAATTTGTGATAGTGTCTTGCACGCTGATTGTGACTAACGCATGAAACATCAAATACGTATCTTGGACTTTTGAGTAACTACTGTCGGCAAAGTTTATTGATTAGTATATGGATTAAGAGCTGAGATTTCAGGTTCCTCCTTTTATCTGTGCAGGCTCTTACTTGCTATTATCTACTTCCTGCTCTTGTTCGGCGGAAAAATGTCTGTGTACACCTTGTTACCCTGGTGAGATTTGAATTATAAATCAACTTTCGAAACCGAAAATGATCCGATCCCTTCATAACCTCTATTTTACATCTTTGTCAAACTGCCGTTGAGCTTCTGATGCATTTACATGCAGGATTCATGGTGTAACTTAGCAAAAACATTTGCAAACGAGGAGAACTTGTTTTCCTTAAGTGGCCGTAATCAAGTAAGAATATGATATGTTTCAACAATTGTTTCACCTGTTATCTAAATTGACTAACCAAAACTGTTTATCCTAGCGTTCACTTGCAGAAACTCTTATCCGCTCTGCTTCTGGCATGAGGAATTCAGATAAATCCAATCAGTGAGTTACCAACCTCAGATTGTTCACTTCTTTTTGCTTATTTAATCTCCTTTATTTATGTGTTGAACCATCAAACGATATCGTTAAAGGTATGTGAGGGATCTCATGGGACAGATGATAGGACGCTTACTAGGTTTATCCGGTAAGAACAAACTCAAATCAATTGCTCAACAGCCAGATGTTATTCTTTTGGTAAGAAAATGATAGATCATAATGTTTACCTCCAATATATCATTTTTGTTTGCTTCGCTTATAGTTGTTGTCTCACAATAGCTTCAATGGAATGATTCAGGTCAGTTGTTTGTTGGATCGGCTAAGAGGAGCAGCAATTGCCACTCAACCTCGAACTCGAAAGGCAATATATGAAATGGGTCTCTCTGTGATGGGCTCTGTTCTTACACTCCTGGAAAGCTATAAACATGAGGTATTAAACATTTTTTTTTTCTATCCCATTCTTGAACATTAAAACATGTCGCTGCATTTTATATTACAAATTATGTTCCTTGAAAAAACTGATTTCAACATATGCAAAGGATTTACTCATGTACTATGCTAATCCCGAACCTGCTTTTTTAGTCTGCAGTTGTTTACTTGCTACTGAAATTTGTTGTTAGCTGGGTGGATGGACAAGTTGTTTTCCTGGAACCAAAAGAGACCATAGTTGTTGTAGACTTCTGCATGCGGTTGCTTCAACTTTACTCTTCCCACAACATTGGCAAGGCAAATTTTCTCACCATTTTATTTTATGCACTTTTGAATTCGACTTTTGAGTTCAACCATCTAGGAAGGCTTTACTCTTCGCTCAAACTTTGACTGTTGTCACAAATATTATATGGGCAAGGCAGGGTAGTGGATTGTCAAAATGAGTCAAATGATGAAATAGCAGGGTTGTAACCACTTATGAAGTTGCACGCCTTACTTCTTTGCCTCAAAGATAATACACAAGCGGACAAGCGGAGAAAAAAAGGTTTCAATGTGAACCTAAGCCATAGCATACTCTCTCTTTGCACGAGCTCTTACATGATTGTCGATTTGTAGTAATCCTTTTGCAAATAAAGTTCTAAGTTCGGTCTTATAAATATCCAAGGTTTAAAGTCCTCAAATAAGAGATATTAAAACTTAGCAAACAAAAGATTAATTTAGAGAACGAAATTTGAAATTACTCAAATAAGAGGAGAAGGAAAGGAAACAGCCTTAGTGTTGAGTCCTACACATTTGCAAACAGGTTTGTCAAGTCTGAAATAAAGTAAAGGTGTTTCTGGATAATGGTGCACACTCCCACAGATTTAGGCATCCATGGACCAAGACTCGTGTGTACAATCTCCTTTAAAAGGTCTGGTCATATTTGGGTTCTCCCTAAACTCTTACTATTTGATTGAAATGACGGCCCCTTAACGCGATGAACCTAAGATTTCCCTAATATTCCTTGTTAGGTTAGAAGGTTGAAAAGTAATAATCAATTGATTATCAGATCTCCATTTGTTTTTTAATGACTTAGAATAGCTCTTTTATGAAATTAATTGCCTTAAATTCCCCTCAATTATGATTACGCAGAATCCCATGTTTATGTCCCGATGCTGGTGTTCTTTCCTGACATCGTAATCCTACTGTCTTCTCAGATCGCACTGAGTGTCTCTAGCAGCTTGCTAAGTGAAGCTCAAACTGAGAAGTATAAGGATTTACGTGCTCTACTTCAGCTCATCACAAGGCTATCTTCTAAGGATATGGTATTTAATGTTCTGTATTTCCATTTCTACATTTTCTGAAATTAATGATGACCTAACAATGTTGGTAATAAATGTAGATCGATTTCTCTTCAGAACCAAGTGAAGTGGACAGTCCAGACATTGGTCAGGTAACATAATGTTTTTCTTCAATAAAGTATTTCACAGAAGAATCTCTAACCAAGTAGCTATATGCAGGTCATCTACTTGGGTTTGCACATTGTAACTCCTCTGATATCGTTGGACTTGTTAAAATATCCTAAACTTTGCCATGATGTAAGTTACCCATCCGTCGTGATAAAACCAGTTTGTCAATTCTGCTGAAAAAGATCCTTAATGCGGTGTGTTTCCTTTCTAGTACTTTGCATTGCTATCACATATGTTGGAGGTATATCCTGAGAAGGTAGCGCAACTAAATGCTTCAGCCTTTGCTCATATAGCTGGAACACTCGATTTTGGTCTTCGTCAACAGGCACGTCTTTTTTCTCTTCATTTTGTATTACTAGTGCTTACGTAAACAGTAAACAATTATTCATTGGAAAATTAGCTTAGCTCTTTTATTTGTACCTACCAATCGATTATTCAAGTTGTTCCAAGGTGAGGACATGCAACCCATTCTTAATTGTGTTGGGAGGATCTCCATAATGAAGGAATTAGCCACTGCGGGAATCAGTCTTCAAATATCCTAAGTGAACCTTGCGGAACCATTTAGTTATTGTGTTTGAATTTAGCATATTTGTTGGGAGTTGAGACAATCTTACTGATTGTAATCTATCCGCCACAAAATTCTAATCCCAAGACTCGTTCTTTATGATCAGAAAGAACATTTATAATCTGAAAATGTAGTGAAGCCATCTGAGATACCTGTTATTAGAGATATCATTGATAGGCATGCCTTTGTATCTTTGTAGTTCTAGTGGAAGCAAATCCTTTCTGAAGCATAATTCTGTAGGAGGTTAGCGCCAGCATGTTCTTTGTTAGTAGTAGGGAGTACTTACAAAAGAAACTCAGCATTCAAGCTAGTAAGGAACATTTTTCTGCAGTAGTTAGAACTCTGTGGGTTGTGTAGTTCGTGACGCTAGATGTCACTGTATTTGTTGCCTCCTCTCCACCAGCAACGCCTAGCCCCTCAACTAACCTCTGATTCTGACAAAGGCTATGAGTTTGCTATGATATGGAATGTTTCGAATCTAGAAAATTCTTGTAATAGGAAAATTGTTCTGTTAAGTTTTATTCTCCTAATAAGAATAAGAGATGTTTTGTTATTTCTTTGTTTTCTTCTCGGGGTGTAGGCTGATCATCTGGTTATATTTTTGACTGCTAAATGCTTATCTATTTGGGGTCTAGGCTGATCATGTAGTTGTATTTTTAGACAGGTTTGCTGATATGGCATTCCTTGACTGGTTATTTAACTTATTTTATAATATCGCTGCTTTGGCTGTTGGTTCTGCATATTGTGGTCACCCTTGATCTTCAAGTGAGCATAGGTAGAGGTCAGAGTTACTTTCCACACTAACTAGTTCACGTGCCTCATGCTTGTTTGAGGAGACTTGTACAAGAACACTTGGCACCCACCTTTTATGTGTTAACTCCATCTGATAACGGGGAACATAGCATTTTAGGACTTAACCTATGTCATTATGGGGTGAAAATACATCTGATTCTCAGCCTGTCTGCTCTGGGAACACTTATTATGTTAAGTTGCTTAGCTCCTCCTATCATAATAGAATCTGAGTGATGCGTGTTTATAGCACTATACATAGTTTGCTCTGTGGCTTTGGTTTTTGGTGCTATAAAATCTTAATGTACTGATCCTTGTCTTTCTATATTTGGTTTGAATTTTTCACAGGACACTGAAGTTGTCAGCATGTGCTTGGGAGCTCTAAATGGCCTAGCTTCTTTCCATTACAAGGAGATAAATACTGGTAAAGAGGGTTTGGGCCTACATGCTGCAGGTCACACTGACCCAAGTCATAATTCTCAGGAAGGTGTTTTAAGTCGATTTCTTCAGTCATTGCTGCGGTTATTGCTCTTTGAGGATTACAGGTGATAAGACCTTCAATGTTAAATTTTAAGGCATCTTTTTTTTTCCGAATTGAAATGGTTAGTTTGACAATCTAATGAAACTTTTGTTCAAAACGAGATCATTAACCTATATACTTTAGAAAGTTGTGGATGCCAATTTCTCTTCATATATCTGATACTGACTTTGTTTTTAAATTCAGCACTGAACTTGTCAGTGCGGCAGCAGATGCTCTTCTGCCTCTCATTCTTTGTGAACAAGGTGTATACCAGGTAACCTGTTTGGACCTTTTAGTCTTGTTTCACTGCATATCTGACGAAGTTCTGGTGCTTAGTTGTCATGTATGCATCCTAGTATGGGGCCTAAGATTTTTCTATTTAGCAAGACCTCTCATTCTTTTTGTTGTAGAAGTTTGAATTTATAAAGGAAAACTGTTGGAAAGCTTATTAAAGCTCGGTTTTGGATTTACGTTTTTGCAGAGATTAGGGAATGAGCTAATAGAGAGGCAGTCAAATCCAGCATTAATATCTAGGCTAAGGAATGCGTTACAGGCCCTTACGAGCTCAAATCAACTATCATCTTCTCTCGACAGGATAAATTACCAAAAATTTAGAAAGAATGTTTACAACTTCCTGATTGAAGTCCGTGGATTTCTACGGACAGTGTGATAGTATAGAGCTTCTTTTTAAATTTATACTCGGCTCAACCTTTTGTCCTTTGTATATTTCCTTTTATTTATTGATTTGAATAATGCCTAAGTGCACTTTTACATTCTTACCAGTAGTTGTCCACAATTAGTCAAAACATTAACCAATTTAGTCTAAACTTACTTTGGTAGAGAAGATTCTACATTAACCAATTTAGTACACTGGTTTGATTGCTTATCATATAAGATACTTGAAATTAATAACAATTGTATGCAATGCATAATCAACGGAATGTTCCGTTGAAGTGGGCATTAATGATTTTTCTAGACAATTATGGGACAGTTATAATTCTTTATCCAAAAACCATGATTTTCTTTATTTTGATTTACATGTTCTTGGTATATTCTTCGTCATGTAACACCTTCGCATCCTTCGTCCATTTTGGGAATGCTCAAATTGACATATAAATACAACAAACAAATAAAACGGTGAATGTATTCTGTATGAAAGTCATACGCGATGGAAGGATCGATCAAAAAAAACTGACCAAAATTACACTTAAACAATTGGTAACAGAACTGGTAACGCAGATTAAAAAAGCAAAAAAGGGATAAAAATATTACAGGGTTAAAGGAGGACATTACCAGGATTAGAACAACATCCTTATTTCGCGTCGTAGTGATGTATCGCAATCAAGGAGACCTAGTTGTGCAATCCACTTATCCACAAGTGCGATTTAGACTGACAGTAGAGTAGACCCATGGATCGGGCCCTATGAATGAATAGGCGGTTAGAGTTTGGTATAAATATCTCGTTAGCCGCAGAAATCTTTCATCGGTCTCTCCAGTCTACCCGATTGTCAGGGTCTCGGTTTGGGATCATATAGTTTCTCTGGTATTATTGGTAAGTCTCTCCTCGAATTTGAAAGAGTAATTAACTTTGGTGTTGATGTTGGTGTTGATTTTGATGATGACATCGATTTTGTGTGATAAACTAGTTGTTCAGGGGGATTTCTTCTCTCTTCGCAGATATTAGTTTAGTTGGAGATCAGTGGAGCTGAAATACATGCCGCCTCTCGGTTTGCGGTGTGCAGTGATGGTAATTATAGTAGTAAAATATCCGATTGCTACGTGGGATGATCTCAGGACGGTAGGAGAATAAGAAAGCTACAACGAGAAGCATGGAAAGGAAGTTTGAAAGTTACCATCCATATTTCGAGAATATCTACCGCTAGCATTAGATCAAGACACGTAGAAAGTATCATGGCTCTATCAACGAACGAGTTTGAATTAGGGAACAAGAGCATTAAATCCCTCAGACTCGGGCAGAGGGAGCAAGACAACACAAGATGCTTCGAGGATCATGCGAATAGAAGATACACGAGGTTCAAAAGAGACCCGAAGTGGGATGACAACTCATCCGAGGACGAAGCATATGAGCACGAGTATTTACTCGTGCGAGTAAAGAAGAAGGATAAGATTTTCACTTAGGATAAAACATCAAATAGAATATACCATGTAAGTAGGATAACACGATGTATAAGCAGTCTTGGTTATAAATACCTAAGTAGTTTTCTGTGTAAGGCTAGGGTTTTTCTGAGTCCAAAAAGTGTATGTTAGCTCCACCATTGGATAGAGAGTCGGTCTTCAAGTTGTAATAAGTTGTTTCATCATTAATAAAGATCTTGAATTTTATATTATCTCTAAGTAAGAAATACATGTAGAATGGCAATTATTTTCTCCTCTTTTTAATTTCACTATATTTTGATAGGTAATCTATCTCTCAAAGGTGTAGTTTTACGCTGTAGATTCATGTTATTGTGTAGCTAGAAAAATGACTACTACAATAAAAACACTGATGACTTGTTTTTATGCAACATCTGATTATAATCTTGTTTTTTAAATGATTCCTTCTTCTTTTCACGTTGTTGTTGATCCCAAGAGCTTTCCCACTTCCAATCAGGAAAGTGAAAAAGAAGAAAATGCCTTGTCGTGGAGCACTACTTCTTCCGCACCATATTGGACGACTACTGGTGAAGATGACGAGCAAATGTCAAACAACAATGAAGCTTTTGAAGATGATGTCAAGCGAGAATGAAGCTGGTGAAGTGGATGTACCTAAAAAGGAAACATCAAGCATGGATGAAGCTGTCGAGATGATGATACCAGCGGTGACTTCTTCTGAAAATTGGGATTCAGACGTTGAGGACTTGTTGCGTCCATGTATAAAATCAAAACTAGTATGTATTCATGTTTGCATTTTTCAGCTTTTTTTTTTCACGAGTACAACAAATAATACTGGATATCACTTTTGCATCCTCAAAACTTGTCTATTTATTGACAGTTTTAGTTTGCAATTAAAAGGATTGCAGTTTTAGTTTTATTTTCAGTTTAAAGTACTTGTGTAATGATTTCTGTTTTTGTTTCAGTTGGAATTGTTTGACATATTTGGTTTAAAATACTTGAAACTTTTATAAAAATATCTCAGTTTGTATGTTTATAAAGATCTCAGTTGATGGAACAAAAAGTTGAAACCAAAAAGTGTTTCAATATAATGCAGAAAAACTGAAACCTTTAGGCCTAAACCCTTAACCACTGAACCCTTGAACCATGGACAACCCTTGAAACCTTAGACGTTGAACAAACATATCACAAACATAAAAGTTCCATCATATTCCAAATGAAAGAAAATGATGGAACAAAAAAAAGTTCCATCATTTTTTTGGTTCCATAATATTCCAGATGAAAAAAAATGATAAAATCAAAGAAAGTTCCATCATTTTTTGGTTCCATAATATTCTAGATGGAAAAAAAAAATGATGGAACCAAAACAAGTTTTATCATATTAGAGATGAAAAAATATACTGAAGCATGTTACAAAATATGAAACCTATTTTGGTTCCAATAAATTATAAAAGCCTACAACTCTGACAAACTTAATCTAAAATAAACAAACATATAACACCTACAACAAATTAACATGTTTAAAAGAGAATAAATGAAAAAAAAAACAATTAAATAAAATATGAAACTGGTGTTTAAAACATATTGTAGTCGATGAAACTGAAAGTCTAAATGAAAATTGAAACTGAAAGTCGATGAATTGTAGTCGAAATGACTTCACATCTTCCGCGCAAGGCATGTCCTTCGGTTATGGGAAGTCAAAATATGCAAGCCACCACAAGTTCTCATCTTCTTCTTGGGAATTGAACATGTATTAGGAATTCTCTTCTTCTTCCTTGGACGACCTGACTGTGGTAGAGTATCAGGACCAAAAACAAAGATTTTAGAGAACTATCGCAGGCTTTTCAACTGTGGGGATATGATTAATTGCTCTTGCATACGATTCTCGGTAGAATTTTACTGTAAAGAACTCGATATACTTATATGGATTTTCTCCATTCAGCATGATACAACGGAAAACATGGGCACAAGGGAAACCGTTGATGCGGCAACGGTTGCAAGAACATGTTCTTCTTTGCAAATTAACCGTTTGTGTTAATGTCGAATGAACTTCAAATACATATTGCGATGACTTGGTGACACTATATTAACGACCATGCATCTTTTTGTTGTAAATCTCAATTTCAAATTTTGGGCATAAAGTTTCTCTCCACTTCAATGAGGTTGCACATTCCTCGCGACGTTCACACATTTGATTCATAAGCTTCACTCTGATCTCATCAACCATGATGACTATAGGCTTCTCTCTCTTTTCAAGGATCCAACCATTGAAACTCTCAGCGATATTCGAACACAACCTACCATAACGACGACCCGGGAAATAAACACTTGCCCATTTATCAACTGGAGCTCTACTCAGATAATCTTGTAACTTCTGATTTTTTACCTGCATCAACTTCTCCCATTTATCTGAAAAATATGTATGTGTATTAGCATACACATATTTTTTAAACAATCCCAACATATAATTGTTATAAATCTTATTGTCCTTCGGAAATTATGTATTGATATTGTTTTTCATATGCCTGAAACACCAACCATGAACAACTTCAGGGAATACAAAAAGAATTTGATTCACCAAACCACTACCTCGATCACTCACAAAAGTAAGATTTTTTCGAAAAGGAGAAAGGACTTCCTTCAAATTCTTCAAAAACCATTTCCAGTTCGCATCATTCTCCGATGAAACCACATCATAAGCTAAATGATAGATTTCTGAAACATGAAAAAAAAAGGTTTCAACTTACAAATAATAAAACAAACAGAAAAAAAATGATGAAACCAACAAAATATTTGAAAACCTTACCGTCATTCCCAGTTAGACATGTTGCTGCCATGATATGACCAAGGTATTTGCTTTTCAAATGGGTTGCATCAAGGAATAATAAAGGACGATAATAATTGAATCCACGAATGCATGCTCCGAAAGAACAATCTCTGAAATTTTTGAGTCCCATTTTCAACTTCCAAAACAACACGAGATCCGGGATTTGTTTCAGTCAATTTGTTGGTAGACCATTTCAAGTACATAAATGATTTCTCGTTCTCTCCCCATGTAATATTCAATACATGCCTCTTCCCTGCATATGCATAATAACGACTAATGTCAAAGCCATACTCTTTTGTAAAATGATTCATAATATCTTTCATCTTCTTCTTTGGATTTTGTTTAATCTCATCGAGAATCAAGCTACTAATTAGTTTCTTCGACACATGTGGTCTGTTAACAACTCCACCACCACAAGAATGTTTCTTATTTAACTCCTTGATAATAAAAGGACTACCTTTAATACCATCAATAGAAGCAACATATATATACCATTCACATTTTTCTTCTTCTTTCTTAGCACAACATGCAACAATCCTCAACTTCTCATTCCCTGTCGTCTTGAATTAATACACAGATGATGCATGAGATCTCAACAAAACAGATCAAACTTGTTGAACACCTCCCGGAAAAACCTGATTAACACCCTAAAAAATGGCTAACCAAAGCGCAGACTTCAACGGTTCTTTCACTTTATTAGGGACATCGTAGTCAACTAAATTTGCAAGTCCTGCATGCTCAAAAGGTATAATTTCTGAACTTCGTGTCTGTCCTAAAGGTATAATTCCTGAACTTCCTAAACTAGAACACTCAACTTTATGCCTTACATGTAACTCAAGAGATGGAAGTTTAATAAACAAAGTAAATAGAGCAACCTATTGGAAATCAAAATCACAATGGATAACCTTTTGCTGATCACCAACTATGTAAAAAATTTCTATAGAAAGAGGAGAAAATTGACACCAACTTGAACATATATTACCCTTCAAATCAAAAAGAGATGTTTGTAGACCAATACGAAACGGTAATGTATCTTCTTTGTGAGATATAACCGCGAGAACAAATTCTATAATCTATAGGACAAAAGTATAAAACCAAAAAAGGTTTTACTAGATGTGAGTATCAACAACAACAATAACAAAAATTGGTTTGAATAACAGTAACAACATAACAATTTTTATTCTAATAGATTTGAATAAGAACATCAACAACATAACCAAAATTACCGTATGGATTTGAGTTTCATAACCAAATCAACTCGAAAATTAAAATACAATCAAGAACAAAAGAAAAAATAATTAACAATTACATGAAAAGTTGAATTTGAGTCTCTGATGAATGATTCGACTACTACAATAGCTTAATTCAAAGAAGAAGATGATCAAACTGGAAGGATAAATTGTAACTTCAGTTGGATTCTCAATTCAATATCTAATTTCAAACTGAAAATGATTTGAAGAAAAAACTGAAAATGATTCGAAGAACAAACTGAAAATGGAAATTCCTTTGTATTCTTCAATTAAACTGAAATGAATACCAAATCTATTCTTCAAATAAACTTTTAGCAGCTTCTCCTCTCTTATTCAATCAAATTGAACCTAAAAATTACTTTCTGAGTTGCAAATATTGATTAACCGGCGTGAATCTTTGAATGTTAGAACTGAAACCCTAAAAACTAAGACAAAACGAAGACGACGCCAATAAATATTTTCGATTCTCTCTGGATCTGTTTTTCTCGGAGAAGATATGTTTTTCTTTCTCTAAATATTTTCCTCCGCCAAAACTATCTTTTAAAAAGCTTAAGAAAAATATTTATATATGGAAGGGCAGGACTGGCATTTTGAAAAATAATAAAAACTGAATTTTAACATTTTTAATGGAAATGGGGTTTTTGTCTCATTTTTATTTCAAATGATTTTTATTTGTAAATAATAATATAAGATGAGTTTTTATAAACCAAACTTAGCCACCTTGGTATTTTACTACTAGTTATGTTAAAGATTATCTGTAATCCTATTTTGACATGTTGTTCAGTACGTGGCTTTCCATTATTCTTTTCGCTCAGCTATATATAGCCTTGTAACATTCGGTTTTAAAACTAAGAAATAAAAACACAAAAATATCTCCTTTCATTTTACTTACGTTCTCTAGGTAGCTTAGTACTTGATTAATATCTCGTATTAGGACTTTGAAATACTTATATAGTTATACCATATAATTCTATGAACTAGTCTGAGATATAAAGGAGTCTAGCAACACAATTTCATAAAACGTACCAACACAAAGAGCTCGTGTCGGAAAGCTGCTATTACGGTCGATTATGTTTTAATCGATAGCGGAAAACGACGCTGATCGGACATCATAACAGGATATAGTTTCAATTTGTAAAGTAAATTAAACTTTATATCATTTAAGACACACATATATATATATATATATATATATATATATGCTAATTTTTATTTCTTGGTAAGCATGGAAAAGGTGAGTACCGCAACTTTGCAAACTTTATTAATTTTCTTTATCATTTAATTATGGTACTAACGGTTTTAATACCGACGAAGCGAGAAATTGTCATATCCCTGAAGGATGGCATAAATTTGATGTCTTTTGCTCTAATAATCTTCATAAAATTTGAAATTATTCCCCCAAAAGTTGGAATATTGTGTGACATAATATGGGCACAAGACACGCGTCCCAGTAGCCTGTCGGTCCCAGAAGTGATCCGTAACAAAGTGCCAGATGGTTTTTATCAGTGGTTCCTCAAGTGACCTGTAATTAATATTAAGGCAATTTTTTTCATAAATTATGTGTCCATGTTCACACTTGAAAGTTGATATTACGTCGACCCTGAAGATGACGAAAATGGAGATTTGTTAATATTATAATGGTACCATATATGTGTTTGTTTTGCTTTATTTTGAGTTTTATTATTTTATTTACTTGTTTCGTAAATAATGGATTCCCGAAGCAATCCATGAGATATTTCCGACTCCAGAATCAGTCCAACATGTAACTTGTAGCTTCCTGTAATAATCCAGAATATATGGGTTCCAGCGGTAACTCATAAAATACGGACTCCAGGAGTGGTCTATGAGAATTTTTGGGTTTCAGAATAACCCATGGTTATTAAATGATTTTGTTAATGAATTTGTTTTTTTTTCTCTCGTCTATCTGTACCGAAGGATATGTATTCCATAAAATAATCTATCTGATACTAAATAGATGATAGAGATATATGTCTCAAGGACAACGGAATAACAAACATAAATTATTGAACCTTTTTATATATAACCTTGCTGAGGTTTTGGGAAATGTAAAATATCATTTCTGGTTCGTAATATGATAGACGGCTCTGGAAGAGCGTGTATTATTTTGGTGGTGTAAAAGTCAATACTATTGACGCCCTATATTATTCTGGATTCTTCAAGAATCTGTTGAGTTTTTGAGATATTTGGCGTAACACTTACCATCTTGAAACGGTGAATGAGAATTTTATGGAGTATTTATTACTTCAATTGTTTTATGCCAGAAGCATGGTGTAGAAAATGTTAAGTCTCTATCTTATGGGGTGTGCCATACGAGAATTCGAACATTCGATTCTCACAATGTCACTAACCAGAAGTTTAATGATCTTGAATTATTCATGCTTAATCATGTCTTGTTGGGCACCCAGGTTCTACCAAGATGAATAGCTAGAACGACACTAAATGCTCATGAACATCCTTTATAGAATCTGAAGCTTTTGTCAAATAATTATGTAAATTTTGTTGTTCGTTCCTAGAGACATTTGGTTTTTAACTAAGATTAACAGAAGCACGAGGTAGCTCATTGAATCACCAACATTCATACAGATGATTTATGGTAGTATTTGTAGTGCCTAATCACCCTACACTATAGAAAATTTTCAATGCTTTATTGTATTGATATACGCATCTACTAGATGGTCTCTTGTTTATATTAACAAGTAATGTTGTGCTTACCAAACTTTTTGTGCAAACATAAAGGTTGCCTATCCATTTTTGGATTTTTCAATTAAGTCCATTTATCTTGGTGGTAAAATTTATAGGCTTTTGATGCTTTGCCTTCAGTTGGTATTATATCGAGCATTAAATAGCACATCTGCACGTTCAACATGGTATAGTTGAGTTCTTTGTAAAACACACTTAGTTGATTGCTCGACCAACTGTATTCCATCAACACTGTTTTGGAAAGCAAATTAATTATATTCTGT
This sequence comes from Papaver californicum, assembly GCA_023531435.1. Lineage (NCBI taxonomy): Eukaryota > Viridiplantae > Streptophyta > Magnoliopsida > Ranunculales > Papaveraceae > Papaver > Papaver californicum. Next base: position 1,372,202 of record JAJJMC010031432.1, on the reverse strand, counting down.
ATTTACATGTTTATTCCATAGCGTCACCTGACTATATATGTCAGTTTCGTTTTATAAGGCATTTAAAACCCTGAACTAGTAATGTCTTTTACAAATAATACTATATTTCCGCCGTTAGAGGGAGGAAGTAAGTTGTTACATGGAACGACGTGAAATACCTGAACTGGGATATTTTTTATAATTTAGTTAACACCCAAAAACCATTGTGAGTAGAGTTGTCTTCGAAAATCGGACAAAATTATGGAACCAGAAGTCTCCAGAAATGAGATGGTAATGTTTCCGCCATGATCAAGGAAAGTAAAATGCCAACGGAAGTTGGCATGACAACCCACCACCAAAATTTGTCGTGAGTAAGGTTGATAACCTTTAAAGTTCTCCCACTTATTAAAGTCACCACAAGAGGATGGTGCAAATTATGATAACCTAAAAAGGTTTTCCCTCCTTAACCAGGGGGGGGAAAGACTTCCATCCGAAGATGACACGTGTTATGTCGACAAACTTAAGGTTTCTCTCTTAAAGTCAGGAAGATGAGAGACACTACCGAAAGGTTGCAGTAAGCAATGTTGACAACCAAATAGGTGTTTGATTAAGTTTTTATCATGATCAGAGAAGTTTGGCTGCCACTAAAATTGGCGTGAAACATCTCATTGTTTTTTCTCACATCAAGATACTGGATGTAATCGAGGTATTGGAGATTGCTCATGATTAAAACACATAACTGCAGCAGATCTTAGAAAATATTGTTTGTCACTTGTTTGAAGATGCAAACACGAGAAGTGGTCTCAGCAGGTTAAATCATACATCTCGCAGTGACCTAGTCGTTAGTTAAAACACGCTTGAAGTGTGAATGACTGCCTTATTTATGCCTCATAAAGTGGAATCCAATCACCTTTGTAATATGTAGTACTCTTGAAAACATTACAAATAGTGCTCGTGGAGGCTGTAGGAATATGATTCACATTCTCTAAGTTTATACCTCTTTATTAAACATGAGGAGATGATAAATCACCTGAAGTGGAGCTGGTACCAGTCTGTGAAACATTTGTTGAATGTGCGTGCACTAGAGAAATGTTTGAGATCATATATGACTGTCGATTACTATTTACAATAGTGGTTGTGTACCCCTCTGCAGAGGAACATCGACATCGTGATTGGTATGCATACGATCCAATCCCTTCAAACTAAAGTAGAGATTGGAATCTCTTGAAGAAAAAATCATAAAATTCGGATCTGACTCACACTGTAAAAATTGTGAAGCCTAGATGTTATATGTTGATTTTTGAGATGAAGCGCATAGAGAATAATATAATCGATTTAATTGCGATTTGAGGGTTTTCCGCAGAACCCAAGGATTGGTTCTGTAAAACTAAAAGTACTCTCCTAATGTTGATACACTTTAACGTGGTGGTCCCTGAAGGACTCAGAGTGCTTCTAACTATAACTAGTGATTGGTGATTATACTTGAATCCCTGAAGGATTCGAGTTCCTGGCTCAGGCAGCCACCTGACCTTGTGAATTATGTCAGACTTTAAATTTATTCATAAATAACCATTTCGAATAAGAAAATTTTGTGAAAAACCCCTGTGTGTGTTTTATATAAGGTTAAAATCCGGATGAATTGATGATATCATGTTTGGTTTCATAAATAGATCTGAATAACGCTAAAATCCACGCTTGAACTAAACTATGAGATCTCGTTGAAATTGGAATATTTTCTCGACATGAAGTTTGAGAACATGTGCTAGCTTATAAACTTGTCTATATAGACCAAAATATCTAGTTTCGATACTCATGATATATTGTACTGCTAAATTAGCATCAAGATCATATGATCCATTTGTCACATACCTAGAATGTATGGTCCATAAGTACCATGCAATGCATGCATTATCTTGGTGTTCTAACTTTTGTTTTGCAGGTTACACTTTTAAAGGCAAAATTGATTCTACGGTAAATATGACTTTATAAGAAGCCTTTCATTGTTATGCCTAAAGTTAAAGCAACAAACTAAAAATTGGTGTGTAATGGACGAAAGATCTAAATGGGAAGTGTACAGTGTTAGCAGTACACCCGGCGCAATACCTGGCAGTCAGTCATACAGAACTACGAATACTAAAACAGTTTTCTGAAAGCTATATAATGTTTGTACCACCAACCGCTTTAAGAAAGTTATGCTCCAGGGGAGTAAACTCGTAGAATCTTTGGCTGGACTTTAACGCGTTGTACTCTTTTTTCTTCGCCAAGGTTTTGTCCCGAGGGGTTTTCCTTGTCAAGGTTTCAACGAGATAGCATATGCGTGTCCAACACCATTATCGAGCGACGTCCGCTGTACTCTTTTCCTTTGGTATGGTTTTGTCCCACGTGGTTTTCCAGACGAGTTTTTTAATGAGGCAACTTGCTCATCGACATTGGCATTATTATGAATTTTAGGTGCTCAAGTTTTGTCCCAAGTGGTTTTCCTGGCCCAAGCGTTTAGGTTTTGTCCCAAGTGGTTTTCCTGACGTAATTTGACGAATGAAGTATTTCATGACAGTGACCAACCTCATTCTAAGCAATGGTTTTCCTGACCCAGTTTTAACCAAAAGAGAAAATTCACGACGGTGACAAAACTCATTTTTGATTTTCAAGTGTTCGGGTTTTGTTCCAAGAGGTTTTTCTGGTACAACTTTGACGAAGGGAGAAAATCTATCGCGATCAATACCGTTTTAAAGCTACATGTGATGTACTCTTTTTCCTTCGACCAGTTTTTGCCTTAGAAAAATTTTCTGATAAGGTTTTAACAAAGCAACGGATTTTGTTATATTCTTTGCTCGACTTTTATCCCATCATATTTTACCGATAAAGTTTTACTAGGAAATATTTTAGAACGATGAATCATCCAAAGGGACTGTTATAAAACATTCAAAAAATTTGGATGATCCACCGGCTTAATTTTGGGGCCACTTACTCGTCCTTATCTCAACACAAATGATAAAAATAAACGAATTTACATTACTTAAGCATAGGGATTATCTGTAATCCTATTTTGACACGTTGTTCAGTACGTGGCTTTTCATTATTCTTTTCGCTCGGCTATATATAGTATTGTAACATCCGGTTTTAACAGGGGGTAGTCAAATGAGATTTATATAGACTCTCATAGACTTTTATTTTTAGTGACTCCCGGAGACTCTCTGGAAGTATAGAGATTTCCAGTGATTTCAAAAGAGATTTCCAGTGATTTTAAAAGAGAATTATAGAGAGTCTCTGAGACTTGTAGATACAAATCTAATGGATTTCTAGAGAGTTTCTGTGATTTGTAGAGATAAAAGATTAAAATAGCTAATCATAAATTCAAAACATCTACCAACTTTTTTATTATGCCCGTTAAACAATTAACACAAGTATCATGAACACTTAATAAAATTTATTTCACTTGTCAAAATTAAAAGCCCATTGTTGTCATGTGCCTAAGTTTTCATTCTCTTTATTCCACTCATCCCATATTTTATTTGTTATGCTATCTCGCCACTAATTAGCATCTTCTCGTTGTTGTATCTATGTTTGATTTTGGGAAAGATTGTCTTCAGGATCTATTTGTTCAATGAAAGAATCCGGTTCCTCTTCACTTTCATCAACTGGAAATTCATCGGAACGACATTCTTTGCGCAAAAAGTTATGTAGTCCTGCACATGCCAAAACTGTTTCCGCTTGTGTTTTGTATGGAAATGGGGGAGCACTCTTAAATATTAAGAAGCGTGATTTGAATATACCAAATATTCTCTCAACTACATTCCTTAGATATGCATGTCGAAGATTGAACAATTCATCAGCTTTTACTGGTTGGCGCTTGATGTAGTTTTTAAAGTGGTAAATAAAGTGTTCGATTCTCGAACTTGTGAAGGTAACAATTTTAGAAAATATTGGACGTAATCTAAACTAATAAAAATCAGGAAAATAAACTAGAGATGATTTTTAGAAAATATGGAGAAAACTAGGAATCAGGATTCAGTTATTTCTAACAATTTATGTGATTAATCATGTAATTATTTTAACAATTTAATTCAAGTTTGCCAAAAATATGTTTTCTAGAAGAATAATTGTAAATCCTAAGCATGGGACATCAAGAGTAATTAACTAAGCATGACCCATCAAAAGAGAACACAACTATTTAATAAAAACCATTTTTTTTTTCTAATTTAAATCCATGCAAATAATAATAAAAGAATTATAAATAATTAATTAAAAATAGACTTACCACATAAAATTGAAAGAAAAACCTCCTCCATCATCCCAGTAAATAAACTTAGCCCATGGTGGAGAAAACTTGCTCAAAAGATCTCTTCATTGCTCAAAATATCGATTACAAGGTTGAATAATGGTGTAACAGCTGATTAGATACGCGTATATGTGTTACAGAAGAAGGTTCAGCTGTTACAGAAGAAGATAAGCAACAGGAGCGTTTAAAATCTAAGGCAACAGGAGCAAGATGTATCACTGGATTTGCAACAGATACAGACGTTGCAGAGTCGTCTTCTTCAGTGATGGTGGATGAAGAACACGTCACCGGAGCAGCAGCAGCAGCAGTGAACGGCGATGGTCGGAAGTGGCCGGAATTCTCTGAATCGATCTCTAGGGCTGCGTAGTCAATTTTCTTCGAATCTCTTGGTATATATAGGCTTAACAAACCCTAGAGAGAGTTCTAAGCCTAATAGAACTCTCTCAAATCACTCCCAATCTTCAATTCAAACTCAAACAGGAACCGAGTCCTGATTCCGGCGAAACTTGGATTTCCCGAGCTGATTTTCCGGGATTTTTCACTGTCTTTTGATTTCTTTCAACTCTAATCGCAATGGGTCATCTTTAATAGCCGAAAACAACCCAAAATTCAAGTCCCAATCCTTTTCCTGTTTGAAACAGGACTTCCCGATGAGTGAATCGACGACTCGACCGAGTTGACTCGCTGGATCGCTGGGTTGACTCGCTGGTTTGACTTGGCCGATCATAGGGTGTCCCTTATCCATTCTTGGGGTGCCAATAACACTTGTCCTTGGGTGCTTTTATCACTTTTTGAGCCAATTTTTCCACAAATCTTTATTCTTCTAATGTACCTACAAAAGCATAAAAACACGTAATATTTGTAAAATCGAATACTAACTTAATAGAAACTAAGGTGCAATTTAGACACTAAAATGTGTCTATCAAATACCCCCAAACTTACTATTTTGCTAGTCCTCGAGCAAACTACTTAAAAATAAAGTAAAAATCCTAACTCACTTTCGCAGGAATCGCGACTACATTTAGCGTATGTAGTAAGCCGTTAAACCCCTAGGTGTCCCTAGTGGACGAGTTTTGTCTCGTGAGGGTTTACAAGAGGTATACCCACAAAACCTGAATCTAAATCTTAGCAACACGTGAACGATTAAGGATAGAAACTAAACAAGCTAGTTAGTTGGTTATTCAGATATTCGGCTATAAGGACCATTACCCTTTATGGATCCAATCACTGTACACGAGTGTTAACTCAAGCATACTAAAATTCATATATAAGACAACAGAGTTCTACTCAGACAATTGTCTAACCACACATCACATGAAAAGACTTAGAAGATGGACGAGACTGTAGAAGATCGCAAATGTTGACCGAGGCGAACGATGTGTCCCATATCTGTCTGAAGGTCAGTACCGAGATGAAACCTAGTGTGTCGAGATACTCCTCATTTATTTTCAACGGTTACTACTAACTAAAAATATTTACAAGTTCCCATGGATCCTGCGTTCCACCCTTGCTTAGGCGACGGAGACAGGGAGAACTTTAAAATACCAATACTATTTTTTTCTCAATTTTTTTCTAACTTTTTTTTTTCGTTTTATTTTTCGTTTTTTTTTTTTTTTTTCCTGACACCTAATACATGTGTGTTCCCATGGATCCTGCATTCCACGCTTGCTTAGGCGACGGAGACAGGGGGACCACACACATAACTCTAAAACACTAACGTATTACTCATGTGGGGCATGATCTCAACACACTAAATGTCATTCCAGTGCTAATTAACATGTCGATGCTAGGACCCACCAATACTCTCAGAGAAACACGAAATTGCAAATAATAAAACAGAACGTGATGTGGTGGTGACAACTATCATGTTATTTCTAACACCTGAACTCTGTCTCCTTTATGAATAGACCATCTAGCTGGGCACACCAATCCTTATAGCAAAATGGATAAGTTTCCATCTACCTAGAGTGGTTAGTGTCACCCTGAATTGTTCACATGCTTCTAAATTCCAAATCTTATTAATCATAAAAAGTCTCCCAATACCCCCAAACTTAAAATAAACAGTGTCCTCAATGTTTCTAAACACTGCACGAAAAGGAATGAGGGAAAGATATTACCGTGTCGCATGAGCATAATCCTCAATGTTACCTCCTTAAATCATATAGCAATAATCGGAACAACTGTGGATCATCTGAATCAAATAGTGTTATCCACAATAGAAGGAAACGGCAGCAAGCTACGAAGATAAACAATCTGAACACACTTTGATCCCTATTTAGGTAAACCACATCGACCAGAGGATTGGTTTTTGGCAACTGAACTTCTTTCTAAACAGGAGGATCAGTGGATCTAGCTCGAAGATGATCTTGTACAATGGCAGACGTGCATATGTCAGGTCCCAAGCTAGGGACCTTCCTAAGAGTTAATGGTATAGCACATGGAGAATGATAGTCACCCCCAAACTTAGAGTTTTCAGTGTCTCTAGATAGACTAATAACAATTTCCCTCATTTCCGGATCGTCAGATTCTCGAAAACAGTCAATTGCTTCTTCTAAATTACAATCTGGTCATTATCGCCATCAATTCTATAGTTGGCTAGGCATTTATCTAATGGATTTTCTAATGGGTCGAGCCTACTCTGCATCTCCCTAGACGGTTTGGATTCCTCCTCTGAATGGATCTGGTGCATACAAACTGTTGGGCTAATTCTCTTAATATCTGTTATGGTCCATCCTAAAGCTTTCTTATTGTCCTGAAGCACGTTTACTAGCCTATTCTCTTGGTCACTATCCAAATCTGAAGCTACAATCACAGGTAAGGTCTCCGATGGGCCTAACTCATCAAACTCTAATCCAAAGTGGGCTAGACATTTTTCTAACGGGTCTTCTATCAAAGTGTTTGGTAATGACTCCTGAACTGGGGTCTCTATCATGTTGACGGTTTCTAAGGTGGGGTCATCTAGCTCAGGTGGTTGATTACTAATGTTGAAGATATTCATCTCAATAGTCATGTTATCAAAAGACAAGTTCATAACACCGTTACGACAGTTAATGATCGCATTAGATGTTGCTAAGAACGGGCGACCTAGTATAACTGGTATATGATTCTCTGGATCAGGCACAGGTCTGGTATCAAGCACAACAAAGTCCACTGGATAAATAAATTTATCCACCTCAATCAAAACATCTTCTATGACACCACGAGGAATTTTCACAGACCTATCAGCTAACTGCAAAGTCATCTGAGTCAGTTTCAAATCGCCTAGTCCTAGCTGGAGGTACACATGGTACGGCAGTAAGTTCACACTGGCTCCTAAATCGAGTAAGGCTCTTTCTACCCGGTAGTTTCTTATTGTGCAAGCTATGGTTGGGGAACCTGGGTCTTTGTACTTAAGGGCCGTACTACTCTGTATAATTGAACTTACATGACTAGCTAGAAAAGCTTTCTTATGTACGCTAAGTTTTTTCTTTCGCGTACACATGTCCTTAAGAAACTTAGAATGAGCAGGAATCTGCCTAATTGCATCTAATAATGGAAGGTTGATCGTGACTTTCTTAAAAACTTCCATTATTTCATTAAAATTGGATTCCCTCCTAGTAGGTGCTAACAACCTTGGGTATGGGGCTCTAGGCATGAAATCGGTCCTTTGAGGGGTTGCCTCAGGCTCGTCAGAGACTTTATCAATCTTTTCAACTATTGGGTCAGGGTGAACTACAGTTTGTTCACTATCAGGCCTAGTTACCTTGTTATCCACTACCTTACCATTCCTGAGGGTACTAATTGCATTCACATGACTGGATGATTTCTCACCAGTCGACATTTCATTGACTCCTCTAGGATTGGGTTGGGGTTGACTAGGGAACCTACCAGGTTCTCTCTCTCTCAGAGCCGCAGCAATGTCACTAACTGAGGTTTGTAAACTAGAAATAATTTTTTCTAAGGTATGGAATCTCTGCTCATACATGTCGTCATTGCTAGGCTGAGTTGGACTAGCCGAATTCTTATAACTGAAGCCTGGAGGACCTTTAGCATTACTAAAATGACCTTGAGCCTGGCCTTTCGACCAGGAAAGGTTCGGGTGGTTTCTCCAGCCAGGGTTATAAGATTCCGAATATGGGTCGAACTTTCTCTGGTTATCAAATCTAGTGTTATTATAAAGAGCAAAAGCCTGCTCTTCGAATTGGTTGGGCTCTGGACTACTAGCTTGATTCATTTCGACTAGTTCTAGCCTTCTAAATAAGGCTTCTATTTGGGCCTTTGGATCAAAAGATCCTTCTACCCTATTAACATTTCCTCTTCCTAGAAGAATTGTTCTTTTTGGCTCCTTAATGCTCTCCCACTGCTGGGTCTTTTCGGCGATGTCACTCAGAAATTTCATCGCCTCAACAGGAGTCTTACTGTCGAACCCTCCGGTTGACAAAGACTCGACCAAGGTTATAGATGCGTAGTCCAAACCCTCATAGAGGATCTGAACTAGCCTTAACTCCTTTATTCTGTGGTCTGGGCATTGGGACAATAAGTCATTGAACCTTTCTACATACACATACAGAGACTCTCCCTCTAGCTGGGAAAACGTGGATATTTTCTGCCTAACAGATGAAATTTTGTTCCTAGGAAAGAACTTCTGAATAAAAGCTGAAGTAAGTTGGGCATAGGTTTCAATTGACTGAGGGGGCCAAGCTATACAGCCACGACTTGGCTTTATCTCTTAAGGAAAAAGGAAATAATCTAAGTTTAATAGACTCGTCATTCAAGTCTTTAATTCTGATTGTGCTACATATTTCCTCGAATTCCCTAACATGAAAATAGGGATTTTCGTTTTCTTTTCCTAAGAATAATGGGAGCATCTGGATAATTCCGGGTTTCAGTTCGTAGCTCGCTTCAGTAGCGGCTAACTTGATGCAAGATGGACGTGAGGTCCGGGTTGGATTCAACAAATCCTTCAGAGACGCCATTGCTGACACAGTTTCGGGAGTGACTAGTTCACTCTCAGTTGGCTTCTCAAGGTTAAGGTGAACTACAAGACTTCCACTATTAACCTACCTTGAGGGTCTCTATCCCAAGTTCGCCTTAAGGGCGTTCTTGGCATGCAAAAGTTAAATCCTAACAAGCAATTAATCAAACACAATCATGCCCCTGACTCAACCAAATCAAACTTAAATCTAGCAAACAACAAGCATGATGGTTCCACTTAGATTGTCTCTAGACCAGCTTCTATTCTTTCAAAAAGCAACTGGTTACAATTCTAGCAAACCTCTTAGAACGATCTGAATTAGATTAAGTCGAAGAGAAACAGGATAAGCTCTAGGGAGCTTTGATAACCCTGTCTCCTTGGCACTTTTCCCTGGGTTACAAGGCGGCTCTAATCAACTTAAAATAACCATCCTGAACTTCGAGTTAGGCTAATAAGGTAATCCGTACAGTCCTTTTGAACGATTTTCCAATAAGCTCGATACCCTATAGGTCTCTTTCTAGTCAATATTTTAGGCTTAGGTTCGCGTAGGTTTCGTTTTCCTAAGGCGGGCAAGAAGGAGACGGTGATGAAATCCGAAACCTTATCTTGTATGTCCAGGCCTTACCCTTTACTATGCAAAATAAAGTCCGTATTCAGTCCTCAACATATATGCATACGAAGGCGTCCAGAAAACCCACTGACAGGAGATTCGTGAGTTGGTCGAAGTTTACCTCCCGTTCTAGACGCGCGATGAACCGCTGAAGTCGACTCGGGCCACTAATATCCTTTTCAATAGTGTGCGAACCCAAGGGGCCGAGACAATATCGTAATTGTCGTCCTTCCATGCACACAGTTTGATATTCAAAACTACCCTTCCGTAGGATTTAAAAATAATAAATGTCCAAAATGTCCAAAAAGTGTCCAAAAAGTGTCCGAAAAATTAAACAAAAATTACAGAATTAATAAAAATCCTAATACAATTTTCTAAACTAATTAAAACTAATTTAAACTAATTAAAATAAACTAAAAATCTAATTAAGAAAAATAAAATCTTCGATCTCTTTTTAGTTCTTTAAGCTTTTCCCTTTTAATTCCAAGTCTTTAGCTTTAATTCCAAAAACTTTGGCTTACTTCCCTTTTCGATCAAAAATTCAACCTGTAGCAAAAAAGAGAAATACCAAAAGAAACGTAAAATAGAACAAAGTAAAATTAATAAAAATAAAAATAAAAACCTAAAAATAAATCTAAAATCCTAAACCTAAAAACAAGTCCGCGTCGGCGGCGCCAAAAATTGATGTAGTTTTTAAAGTGGTAAATAAAGTGTTCGATTCTCGAACTTGTGAAGGTAACGATTTTAGAAAATATTGGACGTAATCTAAACTAATAAAAATCAGGAAAATAAACTAGAGATGATTTTTAGAAAATATGGAGAAAACTAGGAATCAGGATTCAGTTATTTCTAACAATTTATGTGATTAATCATGTAATTCTTTTTAACAATTTAATTCAACTTTGCCAAAAATATGTTTTTTAGAAGAATAATTGTAAATCCTAAGCATGGGACATCAAGAGTAATTAACTAAGCATGACCTATCAAAAGAGAACACAACTATTTAATAAAAACCATTTTTTTCTAATTTAAATCCATGCAAATAATAATAAAAGAATTATAAATAATTAATTAAAAATAGACATACCACATAAAATTGAAAGAAAAACCTCCTCCATCATCCCAGTAAATAAACTTAGCTCATGGTGGAGAAAACTTGCTCAAAAGATCTCTTCATTGCTCAAAATATCGATTACAAGGTTGAATAATGGTGTAACAGCTGATTAGATTTACAGAAGAAGGTTCAGCTGTTACAGAAGAAGATAAGCAACAGGAGCGTTTAAAATCTAAGGCAACAGGAGCAAGATGTAACACTAGATTTGCAACAGATACAGACGTTGCAGAGTCGTCTTCTTCAGTGATGGTGGATGAAGAACACGTCACCGGAGCAGTAGCAGCAGTGAACAGCGATGGTCGGAAGTGGCCGGAATTCTCTGAATCGATCTCTAGGGCTGCGTAGTCAATTTTCTTCGAATCTCTTGGTATATATAGGCTTAACAAACCCTAGAGAGAGTTCTAAGCCTAATAGAACTCTCTCAAATCACTCCCAATCTTCAATTCAAACTCAAACGGGAACCGAGTCCTGATTCCGGCCAAACTTGGATTTCCCGAGCTGATTTTCTGGGATTTTTCACTGTCTTTTGATTTCTTTCAACTCTAATCGCAATGGGTCATCTTTAATAGCCGAAAACAACCCAAAATTCAAGTCCCAATCCTTTTCCTGTTTGAAACAGGACTTCCCGATGAGTGAATCGGCGACTCGGCCGAGTTGACTCGCTGGATCGCTGGGTTGACTCGCCGATTTGACTCGCTGGTTTGACTCGGCCGATCCTAGGGTGTCCCTTATCCATTCTTGGGGTGCCAATAGCACTTGTCCTTGGGTGCCTTTATCACTTTTTGAGCCAATTTTTCCACAAATCTTTATTCTTCTAATGTACCTACAAAAGCATAAAAACACGTAATATTTGCAAAATCGAATACTAACTTAATAGAAACTAAGGTGCAATTTAGACACTAAAATGTGTCTATCAGCGCTCGGAACCTGAGTATTCTTGGAGATGATAACGAACACCACAGTATGGAGCTAAGAACTGGCGTCGGTTTGCAAATCCACAATCCACCAAATAAAATTTACCTAATTTTTTATGATTAACTTAATCATTATATGCATAATAACCAAATTCAAAGAGATTACTACAAATAAATTATGTATAATTACCTTGCGGAATGGTGAGTCCGTTCCTCCTTGTTAAAGCATCATTTAGAATTTTTGCGTCATGAGAAGACCCTTCCCACCCACTCAACACATATATAATATCTAAATCAAAATTGCATGCAGCTAAAACATTTTGAGATAATACTCCTTTACGATTACGATAAGCACTCACATCCCTGCCCTATATCATTGCTGGAATATGTGTACCATTCATAGCTCCAATGCAATCCTAAAACAAGTTTAAAATTGCATGCTGTGATTATAATCTTGAGTAATATATATGTATGCATATATAAAAAAATAAAAAATAAAAATCATTTTTACCTTAAGATAAGGATAAAATCGTGTACTTTCTTTTATTTTAGGTTGGGTTGTTCTCGAGGGGCTAGCCATCATCAACGGCAGGTATTCAAGACCCTCAACATTTGATTGAATTTTGAGCTGACCGTCCAACAAGATCGACGAAACGTATCACGAACGACGGCATACCGAGAATTTTGACCAACAATAAGTAAGAATGTGCCAAACTTTTCTCCATCTTTTCCATTCTTCTATCAACAACCTTTTCTTCTATGATGGAACGAAGTGCATCTATATGAGAAGCAATGGAAGTAACCCCAGTAGAAACACTGCTCATAAGTTCATCTTTTGATATCAGTTGCTGGTGTAGTAAAGTCAAGTTCATTCTGTGCTCTTTTCCTTAGACCTGAGTTTTCAAATTGGTTCGCACAGTTTGTTTTTGGTAAGATGGGATTGTAAACATCTCCAACCTCAACAAATGGAGATTGGGTCAAAAGGGGAAAGATAGAAGGATGTTAAAAGCTTCCAAGACCAGAATCTACAAAATCATGTATGGACTTGTCTTCATTTTCACAAGTTTTTGCAGTAGTAGCATTTTGGCTCACATCCACATTAATTTTTCTTGTTGCCGCCTTACCACCGAAAAGGATGCATATGTCGTCATAATTATCAAACACAGTAGTTTTGATCCATTTTTGAGTCTTGTGTGACTACAAAAAATAATAGATGATAATTAGTATTTACGACTAATCAAATTTAAATTTAACAATACAGTAAAAAAATAACAGAAACTATACACGTACGTAATAGCAAAGTAGTCTTCCCATACTTCTTCCGGGGCTTCTAACAACCATTAGATGGGTTTATCCCAAATCCAGAACCAATCTTAAAAGCTTCACTTACTACATCAAACCTGTTTCTGAACCATTTCATAGCACCTTTATAGTTCTCATGTGTCTTATTACAATTACATTTGTGGTTTAGAACCGGTAAAATACTAGTCCCAATGGTTCTTTTGCTAAATGAACCATTCTTATCCTTCCATCCACGTTTTGTTGCATCAACCAAAAGACTTAGAAGTACTTCCCTCTCTTGCTTTGTCCAAGAAGAGTAACCAGTCTTTCCTTTGTTACCATTAGCATCACCTTGGCTTTAAGGATCCATTATATTATGATAACTTAAAAAACAGTATCATATAATATACATGTGTATATAACTAATATCAGTAAAGTTCATATATACAAAAACCATAACAATAACAATTAAAAAAGAAACACTTAATAAACAACCGCATGGTTTCATAAATCCTTTAAGTTGTAGATTCCTAAGATGTAAATCAAATTACTAGTAGTGAATAGTGTTTTTACTTGGTTCAGAATAACCAAGGTTTTGGTAGCAACCAGAATAACAGTTTCTGATTGTTTATGTTTGCATTGTAGGTAGCAGTAAATGGCATCGTTTCAGAATGTATTAAAGCTTTGGTAAAAGATGCCATGAATATTCAGCTAACAGTATCTTGAAGAAACAAACTTTTGACATTTCGTACTAAAATATACTTCCATACGATATTTGTTTCTCTTTTTTCATTCTTTACAAGATCAGCATATTGGGTTTCCGAGAAATGAGCAAAAAGGCAAGAACCATGAAAGATGAGAATACTAAGGTGTTGATTACCAGGAGTAAAATAAATTTTGAAGGTATTGATAACCGGGGAGGTAACGTAACGTGTAGCACATATGGCCTGCAAACCAAGATGTCCCATAACGTGTCTCCACTCTCTCCTCTCTCGCATCCCATATTAAATTATCCACGATATGAGAAAGGATATTACATAAAACTAAACAACACAAAAGTATTTAGGTGGCCGATGGATGCAAGTTCTGTATTATCTTTTTACTCTCAGCACAAAAGTGAGATTTGATCATTCAGAGGATGGTGCTTACAGAATAGAACACTACAGAGATACATTCTTTTGAATGTATTCAGTAAATTGAACTCTGTAACAACAAAACAAGGATTTACTTGATCAAACAAAATAAGCAAAATCTAGGGTTCATCTTCAATTCGTAAAATAATGAAGAAAAAAATCAAAGTTAGAAAGAGTTGTTTACGTATCACCACTTTCACCACTAGCTCCTAAGAGTTTGTGAGAATCAAGAACCATGATTTTATCTTCATCAGATTTATGAACCAAGATACTGTTTACTGCAGATGTATCAGCGAAAACCAGAATGAATCCATCACATGCCATACCGAAAACACATTCCATTTTTTTTTTAATTTTTGTTAAGCGATTCTGTTGTTGTATGAGGTCTGTAGATTTGGGGGACTGGGAGTTTTGAAGGTATTGATTACGAACAAAACGCTTAATAACACTGGTCTCTCCCTTATCTTTGCCCCTGATTATCATTACCTATATAACAGAACCGCCTCTTTTTTTTTTCATGGAGTTTTAGGGTTTTGGTTTTTTTGGGGAGGGGTAGGGGGTGTCTCTGAGACTCTATTAAAATGGGTATGGAAAAAATGAGCCTCCAAATGATTAAAGGAGACTGACAGTCAAATGGTGTGAAGAAAAAATTATTCCGTAAAATTGATAAAAGCAAAGAAAGGTGGAGGAATGAAGAAGAAAGAAGACCTTTACTACTAACCACCCGATAAGGTTGAGGAATAAGGACCTTTGGATTACCCAAATTTTCAAGTCTCTCAAAATATCACCTATAAGGGAGAGATTTCATTCATGCCTATTTTCATCCAAAAAGTCTCCCAAAATCCCAATAAGTAACAAATCCATGATTTTAACGTCTTAATCCAATAACAAGAGTGTTTGAGTGACTTCCAAGAAATCTTAATCCAATAACAAGAGAGTTTGAGATAATTTAAAAGACTTGAAAAAAGTCTCTATCCAATAACAGAAGAGTTTGGGAGACTCTCTGGAATTCTCAATTGAATAACAACCTATTTCAGAATTCTCTATAAGTCATTATAAATTCCAATTAACTACCCCTGTAAAACTAAGAAATGAAAATAGAAAATTACCTCCCTTTCATTTTACTTACGTTCTCTAGGTAGCTTAGTACTTGATTAATATCTCGTATTAGGACTTTGATATACTTATATAGCTATACCATATAATTCCGTGAACTAATCTGAAATATAAAGGAGTCGAGCAACATCATTTCATAAAAGAAAGAAAGTATATGCCATCGATCACAAATGAGAAGGGGATCTTTTGACGTGAATGTAACAAAGGAAACAAAATGATACACTTCCCATTAGTAGTGCACATTGAATATCCATGGCACTAATTAGTTTTCTTTTATTCGTCCCTCCTCTCTATGGAAAGTCAAAATGATTTTTGTAGCTAAAAATTCTGTAAAGGAAAGTTGGATGGAAGATTTTTCTATATAAGAGATAATTGTATGCACAATGGGGAGGCTGGTGGACGACCGTTTTAGGAGCCAACACAAATATTAGTTTTACGTTTATTTTATTTTTCATTTTCTTATATTCTCTTTTAGTTCTAATTGTAATTGTAATTGTAATAGATAGCTAGTCTTTTTTTCACGGGTTTTAAAGATGAAACCAATTATTATATAAGAGATTCATGTAATTTCCAATGAAATATTTTTTTGGATTTAATTGTTTATTAATTATCTTTTAAAATACTTTGTTTTTTATTTATTTTGAATAGTCTTTGGCTTGATATTTTATAAGCGAAGAAGATTATACCGTTTTGGTACAATAAAAGTTGTAGTATTTATTTTAACAGTAATATATTCTGATATATGAGATTGTTTTCGATATTTTCTTGAGTGATAATGTGAACTGTTTTTAGAGATTGCAGGAATCTTTTACATAATTAATTCAGTGGAATCCAAAACCCTGCTAGTTTACCCTTTTTCTTGTTAGTTTATTTATTATTATTATTATTATTATTATTATTTTATGCTTCTTTTATTATTTATAGCATATAATTTTTCTTTTAATTAGAAATAATATTATTAATCCCTGTGGACGATCCCGTATTTGTCGCTTCTACTTTGTAACCGTCGTGCGATTGCGGCCATAGGTTTTACGTCTATCAATTTTTGGCGCCGCTGCTGGGGATTGAAAATTATTATTTTTGGTTATTTACAATTTTTGTACTAATTAGGTTAATTAAAAATTATTTTTACTATATTTTCTCTTTAAAATTTTATTTGGGTATCTTTTTATCTTTGATGTGCAGGTAATATTTTTCACTTATTGTGGAAATTGCCTACCATAAAAGATAAGTAGGATATTCCAATTTCTTATATATTTTTACTTTCTAAATATTTATATTATGATATATTTTGATTTTTTATATTATTTTATTTCTTTGTAAATAAATTTAGATTTTTTTTCAGTTAGATTTTTTTTAACACCATGCACACACCAATTGCATCGTTAGACTACCCGTGGAAAAGTAAGTTGAACTCGTGCCTTGGGCCTGATAGGAGTTACCAGCTGAATTCCACAAGCCTTAGTCTCGTACCCTTTGACCAGTCTTTAACTGTAGGTATACTTCGCTAAGGTAACCTGGGCTTACCTATTTTCACCAACCTTGCATTTGCATTTGCACAAAAAAAAAAAAAAAAAAATGTCGAACTGGTATTATGAGGACCAATACAATGATTATTGACCCGAATTTCAAAATGGACATTACCCGTACTATGACCATAGTATGGATAGTACTTGGGACCACTAGCAACCTTCTGGAAGTTATGGTTCATACCATAGTGATCCCAATTACTATTCACACGCTCACTAGTCGTATGAACGAGTAAATGAGCAATATTATATTGAGCAAAATATTAGTTCTTCATCTTTAAAAGATGCCTTCGGGCATTACATGGAAACTCCATAAACTCTCGATTTTTTGTCTGATTCTTGGAATGATAAACTCAATCAACTAGATGAAAATGGACTGAAGATGACAGAAAGACTTGAAACTTTAAGTACCACTCTCATGAACTTAATGCACGTTTGAATGAGGAGAAAATTGAATATGAACGGTCAACTGTCAATATTGTTCAACATGAACTTAATTGCCAAAATAGTGTTTCCAATTTTACCCTTGATAATAATGATGAATATTTACCTAATTTAGAGGGCGAGGTTAAAATTGAAAGCACTACTTGTTTAGATAAGTTTCAACCATCTTCATATTATTATGATGATGGGGATAGTATTGATGAAGAGTTTGAAATTCGTAGTCATAATGATCAGGAATTTTTCACACCAATTGAGTCTCATTCTGATAATGTTATGTCTATTTCAAATCATAATAATATTAATGATTATTCACCTATTCAAAAGGATGATGATTTGACTAGAGATACCAATGTTTATATGGTGAAATATTTCCTTGGTATTATGAAGACGATGACGGTTTAGAGGAACGAGTTTACCCCGATACTAGTGTTTTAGAGTCCAACGATTCAGTAATAATAGTCTCAGACGAAGATGATAGACTCGTAAAGATTTTAAATATGAGTGAGGATGCACCTCCTGCGTATAACTTAAAAGAAGTAATTGACCATTTTTAAGAATCTGATGATCTAAAAATTAGGGAAATTGACATTTGTGCCTCAACCATTTTTGGGGTGATCATCATTCTCCCTGTGCTTTACCTTTAACTCTTATAAAGATCCCTCACTTGGGACTTGACATTTGTGCCACAACAATTTTACAACAGTATCTTCATACACATTTTCTCGAACTTAATAATGTCCAAAAATAAGTTCAGTTGTTAGAGACTCATCGTCTGGTTGATGTGGTTTATCCAGGCGATGGTACCACGATTGAATTTTTTTTCCCACCAAATATTTTTCTTCCAGTCGTGGGAACGTTTGAATTTCAAATGTATCAGTTATTAAGTTTTGAGACTAAGCCTAAGTACTTTAGGAGATTAGAACCGACACATTTGGTTAAAAATGACCACCACTTCCATTGTGGTCAACTGTGTGGGTCAAATATGATTAACTTTGAAGATTTTATTCATATTGGTTCTTAAAAACACAATACTTCTTGGATGTACAAAGATATTGAAGTAGGGCTTTCAGTTTTTAAAGAAAATTATTGCATGGAAGTTTACAATGAAAGAAAACTAGAATTTTGGTTTGACAACTGGATTATTAATCTTAATTACAAGCCATATCCTTTAGATATTTCTCATCTTATTTATGTCTATGTCAGTGACTTCATTATTCCTAATACTTTTTGTTGGTAATTGTAATCTTCTCAACACTTTGTTCACCATTGAAGTGGTTGATAAGATCCAGAGAATGCAGATTACTCCCCATCAACAAGATGTCATCAGATGGAGACCTACTAAAGATGGCTTATTCATTGTTAGGAGTGCCTACAACAAGTTAGTAGAAAGGAGAGTGTCCCATCAAGTTAATATCAACATTATCCCCAAAGAAATATGGAAAGCTTTATGGAACATGAATCTCCCCCACAAAATCAAAATTTTTACTTGGAAGTATCTTAAAGGAATTGTTCCTACCAGGAAGAGACTAAATATAATAGCTTTATGGAAATTCACTGCAACATCTGTAACCATGAAGATGAATCTATGTATCATCTCCCCATCAACTGCAATCATGATAGAGCTGTGTGGAGTCTTGTGAACATTAATATTGATCAAGTTGCTAATAACTGTGCATCAGTGGTGGAATGGATTATTACCTGGTTCAATGGAAATGTCACTAATGGTGTACTTGAACAAAACACTTGGAAGATCACATTTATGGTGGGTTGTTGGGTCATTTGGAAAGAAAGATGTGAATGCATCTTCCAGGATAAAATTCTAAAACCCTACTCCATTGCTTCCAGGATTAAATTTCATATACATAACTTTAATACTCCCATTCAAACTACTACTGCTATCCCCATAGTGAATAGTTTAGTTTCATCTGAATTTACTGATGCATTTAAAATTAGAATAGACACCTCATTTGATTATATAACTAACTCTTTTGGCACTGGCATGGTGTTATGTTCATCTACAGGAAGCTATGACGGAGTCAGGGAAATATATGCAAATGGAGTAATTAATCCATAAGATGCAGAATGCATGACTGCCTTGGAGACTTTGGATTGGATTAAAGATCTTAATATCATCAAGATACATCTTATTTCTGATGTTGAGGTAGTCGTACAGTCTATTAACTCTGAAAAATCTAGTGTCAGATGGGAGAATAATAAGTTCATCAAGAATATCAAACTTCTTCTTTTAAATTTTAGTTTATGGAAAGTCTCTTTTGTTAATAAAGACAACAACAATATTGCTGATAGTATTTCAAAGAGAGTTAAGAGGAATAAATTAGTTATTGAAGAGTATAATGATTACTCTTCATGGATTCGGTCTTTGTTAAACAAGCAAATTGAGAACTGAACCAAACTTATTCCTTGAATAATTTTTTTTTTTTTAATAAAAAAAAAACACAAACATTCTGACACTCTTTATGCTATTAGTAACACCATGCGTTGTCTCATTCGCTCAAGTTATTAACGGCTTGGCAGTGAATTACGTGCAGAATTGAACAATTGGTTTACAGAGTTTTTTTCATTAGGTCTAGAGTTGGAATATTTATGATATGGGTTTATTTATATGGTAATATAAATTCTAGGAGGAGGAGGAGGCCTACTAGGCTCTATAATTTCTTTTGTTTCGTTTTTTATTTATCTTAATGACTGGAAAAGAAACTCTGCTGGTTCAGTTTAGCTATCCTCAAATATGACAAGCTCAGTTTCAAACACAACGCGGTGTTTGAACATTAAACGAAGTTTAAAACGTATAACGGTGTTTCCAAATATATATTGAAGTCATGCTCAGTTTAAAATTGCACATAATATATAAGTCAATCTTTAAACTGAGCCTAACTATTAAGCTCGGTTTTAAACAATGGCGCAGGGACGGGCCTAGCAAGGGGATAACCTAGGCTATAGTTCGTCCCTCTTTCTAGTCCAACATTATTTTACTATATTATTTTTTTGAAATTTTGGTTTTACCCACTAATATCAAGTATTCCCGCCCATTTATCGTGTTTTTAGCCACTTATTATTTAATTTAGTCCACTTATAAGATGATTTTTAGCTTATTTAATGTAGATTCCTACTTGGGAAATAAATATCCTTTCATCAACATAGTTATCTTGTTTTTCTTCCGTAAATTATAAAAAAAATTCGACTGTCACTTTTTGTTATTGATTTTGTTCTTTTAATTATTAGTTGTCTATATATCTAGTACTCTATTAGTGAATCAAAATTAGCCACGCTAACTGCGGATTCATTGCAAAAAATTTGTCGGGACTTTCGGCTGCCTTAAAAATTTGTGACAATCCATCCCTACCCAAGAAGGAAACCTGGGTCCTTCCCTTTCCGAATATATGATCTGTTTTAAACACCGTCCAAAACAAAAACGATGATCGAAAAACCTTTAAAAAGATAAAATTGAGTTTTACTAAAACCCAAATGTGTTTCAAACACCAACAAGAAATTGGATGTGTGCTTAAACACCGTATGGGATATGTTCCAAATAGCTTTTAAAAAGCTAACGATATTTCATACAACGTCCAAAGTTTGAAATGTCGTATATTTTTTGGATATGTTTTAAACTCCGCCTAAATATAACATATTGATTCCCCGGTGTGTGTGTGTGCAAACACAATAATGTTATTTTCAAAAGATATTTATACTATTTTAATTAGGGTTGTCAATGGTTCTGTTTCTTCCGGGTACCACTGGATCCGCAACCAGACCCTATTAAAAAGGTGGGTCCGGGTTTTAACGATTCCGGGTCCGGGTCTTAATTTAATGGACCCAGAACCAGATCCTATTAAAAACCTAAATACTCATTGGATCCGGGTATCTAATGGGTCCTCTAAAATCAACTATATTTTTTGCTAATTTTTTTATTCGTTATGTTTGTTTTGTTAGTTTGAATCTAATAATTTTTCATATAAAGTTTTATTGTATTTATGTAAATGTTCTAATTGATGTTTAAATATAAGAAAAAAATGAAATAAAATCCAAGCAAAACTAGACGAATCTTTGAATTTTGGCTAAAATTGACAAACAAATTACAAATATTCGGGTACCCGGTGGGTGATACCCGTTAGGATCATAAATCTTAACGGTTCCTAATGGTTCTACCCATCGGGTACCGTTATTACTAATGTGTGCAATCTTGGAACCGAACCTGGACCTTATTCACCTCGGTTCTGGTACGGTTTCAGATAACTGGGTATCCATTGACAACCCTAATTTTAACAATGATTTTTTACATTTCTCCCTTGTGGATGCTCGTAGAGCTTAGAACAAGGGCTATATTCATTTCAAAATGAATGAGTGACTAGGTGAAGGAGTGATTTTTGTACCGTGCGATAATGGGGTAAAAAGGCTACACGAGTGAAGTTTTTCCGTCTAGGATAAAATCAGTGATGGATGGGTGAAGTTCCCCCGTCCAAGTTTTTTCTGTAAAAGCCAGACGGGTGAAGTTCCCCTGTCCAAGTTTTTTCTTTAAAATCCATACGGGTGAAGTTCCCCCGTCCAAGTTTTTTCTTTAAAAGCCAGACGGGTGAAGTTCCCCTGTCTGCCTTAGAAAAAATAATTTTAGCTCAGAAGGGTAATAATCAGCTAACTAGGATTCTGGACATGGAAAGATATGAAAGAGTGCCCGACAGTCTAGACGGGTAAATTTCAATCGTCCAAGCTAAAGTAGGGAACTTCACCCGTCTAGATATTTTTTAATATTAAATTCTTAAAACGCAATTTTTATCTAGATTTTTATAACTAAAATAACTAAATATATTATCTGGACGGGTAATATTTTTCACCCAAGTAAAATTTCATACTAGACGGAAAAGCTTCACTCATCTATCTCATTATTCCACAGTAAAAAAAACCATTCCTTCATCTTGTTACTTATTCATTTAAAATTTAATAGAGTGGTTAAACATTTTATCACATAGTCCGTGCTATTAGATAGTGTGCATAAAACGAGATTTCTTGGATACTGAGAATCGTGGGATTTGGAGGTACAAATATAAACCCTAGTTCTCATTTTTGTGTTCACAGTCTTTACATTAAATAAAACTCTGAACTGTGATTACATTACTCTCTCTAGGGTTTGAAAAACCCCAATTTCGTATCTGATCATGTACTTGATTTTCTTTTATGTTTAGGGAAGATGAATTGAGATGGAGTTTTAAAGCAACAATCTTTCGAAAGTTTGGTTATTGAAAGTTCAAAGATACGAGGATTTTGTTGATCGTTGCCTGAAGCTAGATCTTGTGCAAGCTATATTGCTGAACGGTATACCACCATTCTAACTTATGTATCTGTACCTCACTTCTTTGGGATCTCAAGTAAGATTTGGTACATTGTGTTACTAATAAACTGGTTGTGGCAGTAAAAGCCAAATGTGCATTACTTATGGCAGGGACAAATTCTTCGAATTACAAATGATTTTGTATCCTGATGACACAAACACCACTACCACAAAATTTTCATTAGCGCTAAGGTAGCATTCCGTGACACTAATGATTATAGAAACAAAGAATAAAAGATAAAGAGACTGATTTCACAAACTTCATTAGTGCTAAGGCACCATGTTTTTGTTTTAGAAGTTACAACAGCAGAACTAGCATCTTTCTCAAGCCAACAGTAAGATGTTAATGGACAGTTGTATCACACATTCCTTCTCATTCTATTTTCATTGCTTCAGAATATTAGATTAGTGTTTGATGAGAACTGAGGGATTTATGGTTTATGTTAAATACAAAGCCTGTTTTTGTCAATGGTTTGGAATTCATGTTACAACTACTGAAGCTACAGGTTTCTGGAGTGTGGGAAGTGTCATCTTAGCGGTTTGCTTGGCTGTTTGCTTTGATACAAACTGGGATTATGGGACCATTAGAAACTGATAGATTTTAAGTTGAATTTTTTTTACATTGAATCTGGGAGGATGACCCCCATCCACCCGCACCTGACCCGCTAAAATGGCGGGTCAGACCCGAACCGACCCGTCCTACGGCGGGTTGTGTGCGGGTGAATACTTCAGTCACTCGCCAACTGACGGGTCGGGTGTGTGTGGGGCCAAATCCGATCCACCCGACCCGATGTGCAGCCCTAGTCCCGGCCAAGACTAGATCGAGATCCAAAATTAATTACATTGAGCGTGAGCTTTAAAACAACGAGTTGAAACCGGGTTGACTTGATGTACCCCGACAGTTAGACAAAATCCCACATCAGGCACATAATCAGCAAGCACGTGTCAAATCAAGATCACAATCACGAGGTGTCCGGAAATGTAATAAAGACAAACTCCTACGTGGCATAAAATGAATAGAAAGAAGATTACACACAGTCCGTCAGAATATAGAGAATCTAATTTTATTATAGTATATTTTGACTTTAAAATAAAACAAAATAAAAATGGAATTTCAATTTTAATTTTAGGATTTAGTCGTTATTATTAGTTTGTCTTAATGTTAGGTTTTTATTGGATTTAGTTAGTTTAGGATCATTGGTTTCGTTGTTTATCTTCTCAGACGTTTAGGCGGTAATCTCTCCATCTTCTGTAATGTTCTTTCTTTTCTGTTTAGATCACAAATAATCTTGATTTTTTCTTATTTTTTTGTTGCTGATATTTTATTTTTATTTTTTTTCCCGATTATGTAAGAGAGGAACTGGAATTATTAGGTTAATTTATGTAAGGAAGGTGTTACAATGGGAGCAAAACTATGTAAAAAATGAGATATTTGAGATGGATTTGGTTTGAAGATTGAATTTTTTTCTTTAGTGCGGAGGTATTGTTGATAGATATCGGTATCTAGGTGAAAATGGATTCGGCAAGGAGTTGGTTTCATAAGTTTCAACCGCGAGAGAGATTGAGGCAAACTTCTAAGAAAAAAGATTCCATAATAGGTACTGGGACAGAATGTTCAAAACCGCCATTAGGTGGAGGTGATGATGAAGCTGCATCTAATGTGACCAAACAGAAGGTTGCGGCAGCTAAGCAATATATTGAAAACCATTACAAGGAGCAGATGAAGAACCTACAAGAAAGAAAAGAGCGGTATAGTTTTCTTGTTTCTATGGTTATGTTATCTCTTACTTCATTTTTTTATTGTATATCTATTTCAATGTGTTGATTGATCCAGCTTTTTATTTCTTAGCTTCTGAAAATCTTATTAAGAATCATGAACAATTACATTATGTTCAATCGTGAATTGGAACGAAAACTTCAATGCTCTGAACAAACTACTAAATGATGGCTTGTGGTTTCAAACTTCTTATAGCTGTGTATGGAACATTTTACATTGCCAAAATGAGTCTGCAGTTTAACTGAAATATATTTAGAATATCTTCTTTGCTATGGTTTAAAATGTGCTTATATTGGTTATACACAATAAACTTGCTAAAAAGTAAAAACGAATAGTAAGAATCAGTAAGATCTCATAAAATCTGAACAAGGAGACAATGTCTCTAATTTTTGCCTGTTATTTTCTTCTAAGGAAATCAAAAGTTTGTCCGATGTTGCATATATTCCTGCATAACAAGGACATTCAATTTTTTAGAGTTTGCCATGTTGACTCTCACACACTCATGTCCAATATCTGTGGATTCTTCCGCTGGTACTTGGACATAATAATGGTAGATGCTTTGTGCACCTATTCTCTATAAATGATGCAGCGGAAAAACTAAACTAGTCTAGAACAACATTTGAACTTAAGAACACAAAAATAAAGTAGTAATTAGTAGATAAGCTTCTTAAACGACTAAAATCTAATTGCAAGAGTTGTTCTATTGAATAGCCTCTACTTCCATGCAGACGTAATTTACTGGAGAAGAAGTTGGCTGATGCTGATGCGTCAGAGGAAGATCAGAACAACCTACTAAAGTACTTGGAACAGAAGGAAACAGAATATATGCGCCTTCAGAGACATAAAATGGGTGCTGACGATTTTGAGTTACTGACAATGATAGGAAAGGGTGCATTTGGAGAGGTTTGGTTTAATTACTATCTGCCAATTTACTTTCCAAATGAGGGATGTTTTAAGCAAGCAATAAATATAAACCTCAGGGAACTGCAATCAAGGAAAATATTATTTTCTTTGCTTTAAGTGCCCCATTTTTTTGGTTGGCTCTTGAGGGTAAGGTTTAAGACGTACTTTGTTTGGCGCAAAACTTTTCTGGCAATCAAGGACAAAATATACACCGGAAAGGCTTAATTTTCATAATATTTTTTAGTAAGGCTTGATCTTAACAATCACAGTACGAGTTAAACTCTAGGGCAGCATGTATGTATTTTGCAAACTGTAAGGCTTAATCTAAGACCTTGCAGTTTATGGTTTTGGTGAAAATCCCCTCTCGATATGCTATGATATATCTTTCAACGAATTGCACAATATCCTTAAATTGGATCCAAAGGATGATATTTCGGTGATGAGGGTCTCCCTCGTATAAGTAATATGTTTAACTCTCTGCATATGGAGTTGGCAGTTATAAAAATGCCTGGTCTTCCTGTGGAAAATCTAAGTGGTTATTAAGCATCCACATTCTAAATCATCCAAGTCATTTCCATGTGGCCATACAGGCATCTTTGATCACACTGTATGAGGTTCCTATAGAAGTGTATGTTGTGGTTGTATGTAGAACTATTCTTTATTTATAATAGGAAATGCAGTGTGTAGACCGCATGAACCTGTTTCATCTAGTTGTATGGATGAAAGACCTATTCCCATGCTCTATATTATAATTGCCTAAACTGAGATATATGTTTAGGGTTGTTGAACAACTACTTAGACGGATATGGTGTCTTACTTGCGGATTTTGTTTGCTACATTTTACTGATGGAAAATGCTCTTGAAGTTCTGCTTCCATCAGTAGTTTAATCAGTTTTGTTTCTCTTGTATTTTTGTCTTCTGCAGGTCAGAGTTTGTAGGGAGAAGACGTCAGGAAACGTTTATGCAATGAAGAAGCTTAAAAAATCAGAGATGCTCCGCAGAGGGCAGGTATGGCTTTATATTGTAGAGTAGAAGTTCGCGTTCGAGTTTTCCTCATTGGGCTTAATTTTTAAATGTTGTTCTAAATTTGTCTAGGTTGAGCATGTTAAAGCTGAAAGAAATCTTCTTGCAGAGGTTGACAGCAATTGCATTGTCAAACTTTATTGTTCTTTTCAAGATGATGAATTTCTTTATCTTATCATGGAATATCTTCCTGGTGGAGATATGATGACATTACTCATGCGGAAGGATACTTTGACAGAAGGCGAGGCCAGATTTTATGTTGGAGAAACAGTTCTAGCAATCGAGTCTATCCACAAACATAATTATATCCACAGGTACTCCATTGATTATGCTTGTGTCTTTTCATGGTAGTCATTTGAAGTTGATCTGCTTGAGAAACAGTTGAAGGTTTGATTGATTTGCTAATACAATTTACAGAGATATCAAGCCTGACAACCTATTGCTGGATAGATATGGTCACATGAAACTTTCAGATTTTGGATTGTGCAAACCATTAGACTGTAGTAATCTCCAAGAGGATGACTTTTCTGCGGCAAATAATTCTAATGGGTCTCAACAGAACGATGAAGGTTCTACTAAACCAAAACGCACACAGCAGGAGCAGTTACAACATTGGCAGAGAAACAGGAGGATGCTGGTAGGGTCCCTTTCGTAAATCAATGTGTCTATTTTTGTTTTTCACTTATATCAGGTTTTAATGTAATCGATCATTTTCATCTTTGGAGTCAGTGAGGAAAATGAGTTCCTTTACATTTGGCTTTCCATTAATATGTTATTATGTCTTCTATCTTTTCAGTAGTAGAAAGTTTTACTAGGCATGCATAGACATTCTGATGCTTAGCCAACAGTCTCTCCTTTGAGAGTCTATGTTTTCCTAATTTCTAAATTATGGTTGGTGAAATTCTTCAGGCATATTCTACAGTTGGTACACCTGACTACATTGCACCTGAAGTTTTGCTGAAGAAGGGATATGGAATGGAATGTGATTGGTAAGAAACTCAATCATTTTTCCTATTTATTTCTCCAGATTAATAGGGCTCTTTAGAATGTTACTCCACACTTACAGGTGGTCACTTGGTGCTATCATGTATGAAATGCTTGTGGGGTATCCACCGTTCTACTCTGATGAACCTATGTCGACATGTAGAAAGGTAAGCTCAGAAACCTGATGAATCATGTTTTTGTTAAATAATCTGTAAGCAATTGAAAATGGACCTCAAACCTCATGGCTGTCATGCACTATCTATTTATTTAGGAAGGGCAAATCGAATACAGTTATTTATAGTTCTGTATCGAATACAGTTATTTGAGTACTGTACTTCTCCTTATTCAGTATCACCCATCTATTAAGTTATGATGGAAAATGATGGAATTGTCCCCACTGACGTGCGGAATTTTCTGAGACACGTCCAAAAGTTTTTAACCTAATCAGAGTGAAATATTGCAATTTTGTCCTCACTTGGCCACCCACAAACATGTTGGCTTCTTGAGAACACATGGGACAAATACAACTGGGGTCAGAGTCTATCCCGAGGATCTTGCCAGGGACTACTTCAAACCATATATCACCACCTCAACCCCGTGTGCTTTGCAAGAGGTCCACTCCAGCACATTGTGTAGGGATTCTAAGAGATTAGTAGCTTGCACACTCGCTCTTTTCATTAGAGTAGCTTTCGAGCTGAGCTAGACACCATTTACAGCCAATCCTTTCTCTTACAGCAGTCTCTGTTACGAGGCCTCAGTCTCCTCAATGACTGGTGATAGGTTATGGGCGTCTTTTATCAAATGTGAGCTGTGTAAGACTTTAGGTAACATGCTGTCTGTGGGATACATAAAAGTGCTATGATAGTTAATTTAGTAAACTTAAATGTAAGGGTACATTCTTTTATCCTATTGGTGTTTTAGTGATATTCATCCGAATTGAATTCTGTTCGAGTGGGTCAGCTATATAACATATCAAACTTACGTAACAAAATCTGGCTAGTTTTTGAAACTAGTATGAACCTATGTGGTAAAGGTCCTTCAAAAAGTTATAGCCGCATATCGTCCATTTCAGCCTTTCAGAAAGCTGTTTGTGTCTATTTGTTGATATTGAAAAAAGATTTCACTCTTTTCTTGGTCTGACAATGCTTTTATATACTCTATGTATACAAACTCCAATTCTCTATTTCAAAACTTTGATTCTCCGCATGTTGCTAAACTTGTCAGTTTTATTTGTTGCATGCTATTTGAGGTGTATGGGGAGAAGAGAATGGAGAGAGGTCAGCTGTTGCACCTGCAAAGTCAAAATCCAATTAAAAAAATATCCTTGTTTCCATATATTTGAAGTCTTATAAATGCCATACTGCTTATTTGTTTATACCACTCCAGCCCACACTGCTTCATATAGTCTTATACGCCATACTGTCAAACCTTTTTTTGTTAGTTTGTTAGTTTGCTTTGTATAAATTCACAGTTTACTAGCTTAGGGCCTCACTTTTACTTGATCTCTTTTTGCAGATAGTAAATTGGAAAACACATTTAAAATTTCCTGAAGAAGCAAAGCTATCTCCCGAAGCAAAAGATCTAATTAGTAAACTTTTATGCAATGTTGACCAAAGACTGGGAACAAATGGAGCGGATGAAATAAAGGTATTGTGTTGTCGTTTTGAATTCATCTTTCTTTCTTTCATCCTCATCAAAAAGCAAAAACTTTAAATTGAGGGAGTTTCCTGGTTTTTCCGCCAATTGCAGGCGCATTCATGGTTTAAGGATGTGGAATGGGACAGACTGTATCAGATGGATGCTGCCTTTATTCCAGAGGTCAATGATGAGTTGGATACTCAAAACTTCGAGAAATTTGAAGAGGTACTGATTCTCTCTTTTGTCTGAAGAATTTTCGTTTATTTTGTTATTGACTAAGATAAGGTGTTCTTTTTTCACTGATTATTTTACCTTATGGAACCCTGTTTTCAGGCTGATAACCAAACTCAGACATCATCAAAGTCAGGTCCTTGGAGAAAGGTAAACCTAAATCTGTGAATGTGGAATCTGAAGTTCTAGGCAACATAAAAGTAGTAACCAAGTTTATAACATGAAGTTTTATTCTTTTAACAAGAACTATGCATGTTTCTTCGAGGTACCCGTTAAGTTAGATATTCCTCATCAACATTTATAATGCTCACGTTGTTTGAGCAACCACCGGATAGAGTTTGGTTTCTCTTCAATGTTTCTGACATTTTCGCAAAGATGATCCATTTAACATAGTTGAATCCGTCGACATATTTCTAGCCAAAATATATGACATGACCCATCCACTAGCAAATATTGTGTTTGCCGTGGGTAGGACTCATGTTAGCAGTATATGTACCTACTTGTGTATGCCATTTTTTTCTCTATACTGTTCAAATTTATCTAAACTTGATTTTCAAATCCAACTTTGCCATTTCCTTTTTCTCTTGTGCAGTTGTTTATTCCATTATAACTTTTTCATGATTGTAGATGCTTTCGTCGAAGGATATCAACTTTGTGGGCTACACCTATAAGAATTTTGAAATTGTTAATGATGCTCAACTGCCTGGCATGGGTACTTTCTCTTCCCATTTAGTAACTTATTATTTGCTTGCATATTTTCATAATTGTTATGTTTTTCAACTTGTAAAGCCATGATATCTATGCCTACCTTTTTGTGCATTGATTTATTGGTGAGCATCTCAAACAAATGGGATTCTAAAATCAATTTTCTTATTGAATATGTCTAATGCCTTGGGTCTTTCCTAAGGAAAAAGTTTCACACGAGATCCATAAGTAAAGAAAAATGCTGGGAAGTTTATTGGTAGACTGAGTTCAAACAGGAAATGCACTTGTAGGATGGGAAGTCCACTTTCAATCACTTAATTTTTAATTGGAGGTCATAGGGTCAATGCTCCACGCCTAGGCTGCTCGTTTATACTCTCCACGAAGAACCTCTCTCAACTTGCCTGATATTGTCCCAGCTTAGGCCACTGCTCACATGACAGCGTTTTATGGAAAACATTCAAAAGGCCTTAGACAACATGAGAGAAAGTGACTCCAACTCGAGGACCTTTACCACGGACAAGCACACTGCACCTAGGATGCTGTTGCATCAACACGCACATAAATCATATCTATCCCAAGAGCTATTTGTACACATTGGAAACAGAATCTAAATTGTGTAGTACGTCTGGGAATTGGTACACTGATCTTCAGAAAACCGAACTGTTCACCTTTTTTACTGTTGAACGTCTCTAGTGGGACAACATTAAACTAACTGGTTGATTTTACATCATCTTATACAGCTGAATTGAAGAAGAAGAGCACCAAAGCAAAAAGGCCATCCATCAAATCCCTCTTCGGTATGCACTTTCTTTCAGTTTACAAATTGGGTTTTTTCCTTTTTTCTGGGTGTAGTGAGAAATTTATGTTGGAAAATCAGTATGCTATTTAAGATGGTAGGTACCAGCTTGAATTATGGTATGCTAGACAGACGATGTATTTGTTTTTGTTAGTGGCTAGAATGATCTGCTTTCTATTCATATACATATTATGTGGGTAGTTTCTCATTGTCGAAGACGGCAGCTTTTCCATTCGGTATTGCCCATGCTTGTTTTAGTCGCCGCTTCCATAGGCTTCTCAAAATGTCAAGAATCTAGTTTTCTACTTTCCTTCTGAAGTGACAATAGTGAGCATATGCTGGTAATATTGTTCTCAGACTTCAGTGTCCTGTTTTCATTAATACGCTGGCATTTGTACAGATGAAGAGTCAGAGGAAACAGGTGAACAAGGTGGTGGTAGCTTTCGTTCCCAGTCAGAAGTCTCTGATACTAAAAGCGAGTCTCCGTGACTACTGGTCTTCCTCACTTATTAACAGACTCACAAAATTTTATCCGTGAGATCAAAATGGTCAAATGGAGCACTAATTGGCAGATTCAATTACTAGGGTCTTTCGTAATTCTGAGAATCTGTTTCATTCGGGATGTGTTGTGTGATAATTTGAATTTTGTTGTTCAAATTAAAACAGTTCAACAGCTAAGAAGGTTGATTTTCAAGCTACAAGGTAGCCTTTCTTTTATCTGGTTTCCTTGCTTGAATCAAGCTCTTTGTACGAACCGCTTCACACCTTGTATATGCAATCTTGAAATTTTTAAATCAAGGACAGAACGTTTCAATCTAAGAGTCAGTTTGAGTTATGTTCCATTTGTTATTTTGATTATCATGTCTGAATTTCAGCAAGCCACTCAAGTTAAATTTGAGCTGTTTCTGAGTTTCAGCAAGCTACTTTTGTACACCAATTTCTTCAAGTGGAATTATTCGGTGATGTCCAGGCTGAAGCAGTATATAAACTTGTCTCTTTCCATCCAAGTCTAAGACTTCCTTCGGTTTGTCCAAGTCTGTAACCATGTCCATGAGGGCACATATTGAGTATCAGTTGTGCTTGTGCCGTCGAATTCCTACTCATTGGTACTTGAACAAAACCATGTCGTGCAAGTTCGCTCCTCCATCGGTTGAATTTTTCCTCTCCACTTCGAGCAGGACCTCCAATAGCGAGTATACTGTTAATTTCTCTATGTAGAAGGTAGCGCTCTACGTTATGCCGACTAACTTCTTCACACCACGAGTGAGCTCCTAAAGAGTCGAATAGCGTGGAATAATAATGTAAAGATCTGACGAACCTGTCTAGAAATGATAATCCTCCATGAACAATATCTTGTTCAACTAATGTTATCACTTTTGGAGCAAGTTGTTGAAGAAGCTTCATTGTAGTTCGATCAGGTCGAGTTGCATCATATAATGAATGTTGTAGCCAATGAATCGCTACTGTTTCACCTCTCCGCATATGCATGAAAGAAATGTCAGTTTCGCCGAATTTTCCTGCAATTGGATGGAACTCAAATGATAACCCCAATCTTGTGGCGAAATTCGAGAGTTGCATTCCCGTCTCCATTAATACTTCCATCGATGTGCCAAAACCCGTCAATCTAATGAATGGTGGACGATTGTGACTGTCATTTCGTGTTGCAAAGATGTGAAATAAGGCAGGCCATTGCAGCCCTTGCATGATGTCGAGGTCAATAATATGAACTCGATCACTTTTATGGAAAGCTTCAAGTATGGCTTGAATGGAGGTGAAATGCGCAAACTTAATAAAAGGAGTGATGTTATTGAACACTTGGAAAGAGGAATGAATACTCCTGTGGCTGGTCAAAGGAGAGCAAATTCCAAGCCAAGAGTTCATAACCCTACTAGCCATTGCTGCAGCAAAGTAAGCCACTACTCTCTCGGCAGAAGACGGCCCACAAGGGGAGGCCATTTGAATCAGTTCAAGTGATAGTCTATGCGCATCATCTAAGTTGTCCACGGATACGGCAACAGCACATTCAAGTAGAATGCTTAGTAAATTCAGTCCTTGAATATCTGACCGATTCATTTCTCCACAACTACTCACAATCCCGGCAGTAATATCATTGAAGTTGCTCTCTTCTTTGTTCCGCTGATGAAATTCTTCGATCGTTTTCCGAGGTATACCCATGGCATCACTAGTGCTAATATTAGCCATGCCCGTCACCATGAAATTATTTTCTTCATCGGATGAAGTTTTCGTTTGAGAAATTTCGTTGCTAGTCAAGGAAGAACCTTTATTGGGAAGCTGCTTAGCATCAATCCATTCCGAGAGCTCAATCCTCTCAATGCTGTCAGCAGAATAGCTACTACTGGCGAGAACCGGCGTCACTAAAGAATGCATACTAATATGGTCAGTAACAGCAGATGGAACCCCAATATTGTAGTCCCATCGATCAATAGCTCCATGGCCTAGTTCAAATTCTTCCATGATCATTTTAATAAAATAATTTGTAGACGAACAAGAAGCTAGGAGGATATGGTCAGAGAAAGAGAGGATGGTAGGAGTGTAAAGATTTGGGGAGGTTCTAAGAGAGATTTGCAGGCCAATTTTATAATGAGGGAACATTTTTTATTAAGTAATTAGTGGAGTTAATAAGTCCCAGTGCAGAGGATGACTGATTAATAAATACAGTATATGTTGGCCGGCAATAAAAGACACAGAGATGATGGTAGATAGCTAAAATCCAATATACTACACACGTCAGTTCGGTTTCATAGTTTACTGAGTTCAAATTTGTGCACCGGTTTTAATGGTAGTGTACATTCTTCTCTGCCTTATGGCATGGGATCATTAGGAACCCTAGCCTTACATAGGGGCCGCCAAGTCTATAGAGAGGCTCCTTTAGGATTCAGGGTGCCTAAAAAAATCGTTAAGGGATATTTAATGGGCTATGTTAAATGTTCATATTACCCTTCACTCTATTAAAATCTAAACAAAACAAAACCTTTCTAATCTAATACATTTTCATTTCAAACCCAACTCTTTCTTCTCCAACCCAACTGTAACATTCTTCTCCATTTCAATATTTTTTCTCCATCAAAATTCCTCGTCGATTAATCGTCGATTCGAAAAAATCTTCGTCGATTAAACTCTAAAGTTTGTGATGAAGAATCATACTAAAGGTGTAGAAGGTAGTAGTGATGCCAATCAAAATCAAACTTTTCAACCTAATCAAGAGATTGAAGAACAAATCGGTGGTGACAATCAAAATCAAACTCCGAAACCACAACAAATGGTGTATATAAGGTATTGAACAAAACTCATGTTATTTTTAGAACCCAAAAGTGATTCATTTTCTTGTTTTATTGATGGTTTTGTAAAAAAAATTGGGTTACAGAAAAATTTACGGTTGGGTTCGATTGAAAAACCCAACCGTAAACGTATGTTCTGAAGAACTTACGGTTGGGTTCCATTCGAACCCAACCGTAACTGGTTTCTTCTACATTTTACGGTTGGGTTATTAAAAAAACCCAACCGTAAATAAAAAGGAAGGAGATGAAGATGATATTTTACGGTTGGGTTCGATTCTGAACCCAACCGTAAAAAAATTTGCACTCAAAGGAATTTTTTTTCTTACGGTTGGGTTTGATTCTGATTTCCAACCATAAATTATTCTGCATATGTCAAATTTTTTGAGTGAAGGATTATTTACGGTTGGGTTTGATTGGAAAACCAACTGTAAATTATTCTGCATATGCAAATTTTTTGTGTTGAGGATTATATACGGTTGGGTTGGATTATCAATTCCCAACCGTAAAGTCTCATGTGTAGGTTATCTTCTTGATGTTTATTATTTACGATTGGGTTCGATATGTGTAACCCAGCCGTAAAAAGTTCTGAATGTAAGAAATTTTTATTGTTTGAGTTGAATTGCTTGGAAATTATCTAACTTGTATTGCTTGTATGTTGTAGGAAGAAGAGGGGTAATAATTTCACACCAATTTCTCACACTCCAACCCCTCGTCACGGAGTTCATTTAGGGGTAGAAATAGAGGCTTGAGAAAGAACCATAAGAAGAAGACGACTTTTGAGGTAGGGGGTGGTAGCTCTACTCAACAAGTACTACCCCAAGACTTCGAAGATCTACCGGTGTTCAGTGGAGGTGCTCTTGTGATTAGAGAACCACCACAAGAGCAACAATGTGATGAAGAAGAGAAAGGACAGAGAACAATTTGTCCCTCAATGCAAAGGTAAAGAAATTGTTGTTGCTTCTACTGAACCTCAAGTGAAGGAAAATCCAAGGAAGCAGCCAGAACCAAAAGGAAAGCATATTCCCAAAGGCAGAGACGTGTTGTTGCCTAAGAAGAGGAATGAAAGACCTTGGGGTGAGGCCCCAAACATGTATGCAATATTATTTGGTTATCCGCATTCATGGGCTGCCAAAGTTGCTGAGACTAGGGTATTAATCTAAAAACTTCTTTTATTTTGTTAAATTTCCGTTTGTTTAACTTCAAGTTGAAAAAGATTGTTTTTATTCTTTGTAGGATCATACACAGGCCGTGAAGAAATTGGTTCGTCAAAGGGCTCAACATTGGCCGTTAGCTGAAGAATGTATGACAGTCCAAGTTCTCGTAAATGGTACAAGGTTAGCTCCCGGAATTTCTAATTCGATGTTGGAATATGACAGTGTCACCTGTACAGCCTTCAGGGAGCATTATTGGCCTAAGACCGATATGTTTCATCTCCCATTCGGCGAGATGACAATAACGCCGGATGATGTCAAGTCAATTATTGGCTTACCAGTTGAAGGAAAAGTTGTGTATGAAGATTTTGACAACAACATGTCTTGGAGTCATCTCTGTGTCCTTGTCAAAGATACACTTGGATGGGAGAAGACAGAAGCCGAATTAGAGTTTAAATTGGTTGTTGGAGATAAACCGGGGGTAGCAACGAAGAAAGGTTTAGGTATTACCAAGAAGATCTTGTTGCGTAGTCTGAGGGAGAAGTTTGGAGGAACCTTGCAGTTGGAAAAGGATGGGGTCTTCATAGATGAAACTAGAGCTATGCGTACACCCAGGGCGTATCTGCTATATATGCTCGACACCATCTTCTTTGCTGAAAACTCAGGAAACAGGGTCAACGCTCACTTTCTACAATGGTTGACGGATCTCCAGAAGACGCATGAGTATTCATGTGGAACTGCCACCCTCGCTTACCTACTTGCCAACCTTAGAAAAGCTTCGAGGGTTAGAGGAACTGAGATTGCCGGGAATACTGGTCTTCTTCAGGTAATTTATTGTTGGAATTTCAATGTGTAAATTATTTATTTATTTTGCGCATTATCTTATATTAATATTTATTATCTTCATAGGCATGGGTCTATGATCACTTTCCGAGCCTGGCTCCTAAGACGGAGTGGAGCGGTGATTTTACTAGACCTACAGGAAAGAAATTCAGATTCACTGGTACTCAGTCAAAGCATAAAGAAGTGCAAATAGCAAAGGTGAGAAGTCAAATTGATGCTTTCACCGTTGAAGATGTTGTTTTTGATCCTTATGTGAAGATTGACATAGATGATGATGGAGTAGTTGAAGATTTACGTCAATTATCAAACGTGTCTGGGTAAAACGGGCCTTTGTACCATTCGTTTGGGTTCGTGATATGCAACCCCCGTCGAACTCACCGCCAATATGGCTATGTCCAAACTAAGGTAACAATCGAAGTCTTTAAATTGTGAATGGCTCCATGATCGAAGGCCCAAGCATCGTGCTCAACTACATCCCAACGCCTTCTGTCACGGTTTGGAACAACCGCCATCAACAGGAATACCAAATCCAAAGGGAGGAGGTAAATCCATCTCCGGGCACAAAAGAGACTGAAGAAGATTACTTGGATTGGTATCGCCATTTTGGTC
Organism: Papaver californicum; assembly: GCA_023531435.1. Classification (NCBI taxonomy): domain Eukaryota; kingdom Viridiplantae; phylum Streptophyta; class Magnoliopsida; order Ranunculales; family Papaveraceae; genus Papaver; species Papaver californicum. Next base: position 1,335,546 of record JAJJMC010031432.1, on the reverse strand, counting down.
ATCCAAATGTCATTAACATTGATCCAGAATCTATGAGAATACTTCAAAGGGGTCAAGGAAACAACACAAGAAATGGTTTCATGGATGTTTGGAAAAAAACATATTTCAATTTGGTACGTAAATTACTTTTCTTATTAATGTTTTTAAGATTTATTACTAAAGACTCAACCAACATTTATTTTCATATGTGAATAGGAAAATAAGGTCAAAAAGAAAGCACTTACATTGGCAGAGTCTATGACTCCATGCCTAAGTAGAGGTGATGTGATGACGTTTGACCAATTAAAGAACCTGCAAGCCAAAATTGGGAAGCTTCATGAAGCAGACGAAGATGAGACGGTGTGAAGCTTAAAGAGGAGTAGAGCCAGTACAAGAGATACGACTACTAGCCGAAGAGAGCCGCCACCTAGTGATGAAGAGACACATGATGAAGCCGAGGATGTGCAAGGTGGTGCTCGTACTCGTGGTGGTCGTGTTGGTGCTCGTACTCGTGGCGGTCGTGCTGGTCCTCGTACTCGTTGTAGCACGAGCAAAAAAAGAGTTCGTCAAACTGATCGACATACCCCTCCTCCTTCTCCCTAACTCTATGTTTATTATAACAATTGCGTCAAACTAAGGTTTTTCTTTTATGGGTGTATTATAACTTCTTGCGACAATATTCATATCTCAATTTAGTTAGAATGTATGAGAAAGTTTTTATCTTAAATTTGTCTAGCTAAATTTCATGTTTTATTTGCAAAAATTTCAAGTTGGAAACCAAGCAAAGGAGAAATCAAGTCAAAAAACAAAACAAATGATTACTTACGGTTGGGTTTGCAAGTCCAAACCCAACCGTAAACCTACCAGTATTATAATTCCCAGTTTTACGGTTGGGTTATTGAGTCAAAACCCAACCGTAAAACTGACATTTTTTTCATGCCAGACTTACGGTTGGGTCTTCATCCAAAACCCAACCGTAGATATGTTTATCAATTTTACGGTTGGGTTTGGAAGCCCAAACCCAACCGTAAATATTCCTGGACAACTAAAATTTGGATTCTAGTAATTGTGTTGTTTTCGGTTTTTGGTTGTTTGAATGACCTAATTTACCTTCAATCTAGTTAAAATGATTGAATAAGTCTAAAAATTTGATTTTTAAACCCCAATTTGACCTTAAACTCAATGCTCCAAATGATGTTACGGTTGGGTTAGGAATCCTAAACCCAACCGTAAATATTCATGGATCATTCAAAATTGGATTCTAGTATTTGTGTTGTTTTCGGTTCTAGTACTTGTGTTGTTTTCGGTTTTTGTTTGTTTGAATGACAAAATTTACCTTAAATATAGTTAAAATTGTTGAATAAGTTTAAAAATTTGATTTTTAAACCCCAATTTAACCTTAAACTCAATGCTCCAAAGGATGTTTAAAGGTTGGGTTGGGAAGCCTAAACCCAACCGTAAATATGTGCTGAAATGGGTTGATAGATTTACGGTTAGGTCTGGAGGACCGTAACCAACCGTAAATGTTTTGGCAGTAAAACTAAAATTGGTATTTACGGTTGGGTTTGTTTGTCAAATTCCAACCGTAAATTATCTTGGATAAGAATTTTTTTTTTGAAGATTAGTTACGGTTGGGTCTGATGCTAAAACCCAACCGTAAAACTGTTACGATTTGATTTTCCGCCATGAAATTACGGTTACGTTTTTGTTGGGAAGAACACCTAACCGTAAATGGCGTTTACGGTTGGGTTCGACATGAAAACCCAACCGTAAAATTTCTTGATAAAAAAAAATCATCATTTTTTACGTAATTTCATCAAATTTGAGCCGTAAAAAGACCAAGAATTTAAGTTAGAGGTATACCTCACTACTCTGGTTGAGTGAATCAAAATCTAAGGTTTTTTAGAAAACCCTAAAAAATTCTCTTTCATTTCTTTTAATTTTTCTTCCCACCAAACCAAAAAGAATTTTTTTTTGATTTGATTTGATTTAGTCTAAGATTATTTTAGATAATTATGATTAGTCTAATCTATTAGCTAATTAGTTTTACTAATATTAACTAATCAGGGGTAGTTTAGTCATTATAAAAATATAATGGATAAGGGGTTTTTAAAATTCGCTTCAAATGTTCCTATTTCGTCTTCACATGGGAAGCCCCTCTATCAATGAGGCAACCCCTATATAAGGTTACTATTATTAGGTAAGAAGATTTTGGTTTATAAGGAATTACGAGATGATAAAATAGGAACATCAATAAATAAATCCAAAAACCCCTTATACTATTTATTAGCTAATTAGTACTAATTAATTCAATTAAATAAATTAATTAAGATTAGTAATTGTTAGATTTAGAGTTAGCTTTTGAAAATCAAAAGCAACTTCTTCATTTTTTTTCGCCTGCAAATCTAAAACTACGGCCGGGAAAATGAAAAATCCCAGCCGTAAACAAAATTCGAGAAGAAAGGAAAGGGGAAGAAATATTGTTGTTAGTATTCAAGAGGATCTAGGGAGTGGTAGAAAAGAAGTACTTCCTGCATATAAGAGAAGGGGAAGACCACAAAAACGATTGAAAGATGAGATTGGTGATGAGGGGATTGAATAAATACAACATAAAGATGAGGAAAACATAAAATCTACTATTTTGATTAAAGAGGTGAAAACTCTTGATGCGGTTGAAAATGGAAGGAAGAGGAAGAAAAATTTGCAGGTGAAAGAATATATGTTCCTTGTTCATGAATCATTATATCATGGAGGTCTTTAGAACAAGTTATAATGATTTGTAATCTTCCATGAAACTACTAATGTCCAGTTGAATTTATGAGAAAGACCTATTTACGGTTGAGAATTTCTATTTTGCCAACCGTATACCTTATTTACGTATGTGAAATAAAAAATTCTCAACTGAATACCTTATTTACGGCTGGGAAAACCTAACCGTAACCCAACCTCTGTTGTTTTTTTTCACATCTGGGATTTTTTTTTTTACGGATGGGAATTCCTATTTTCCCAACCGTATACTTTCTTTACGGCTGGCAAATAAAGAATTCCCAACCGAAAGTATGTTTACGGAAGGGAAAACCTAGTTGTAACCCAACCTTTTTTTTTGGTGATTATCATAATTACTTACGGTTGGGAGTTCATATGTTTCCAACCGTATACAGTTTTTACGGCTATGAATTCCTATTTTTCCAGCCGTAATATATGATTTTCAATAGGGAAAATAAGAACTCCCGTCCATAAACAGTTTCAGAAACTAGTTTTTTAACCCTAACTTAATCGAATCAAACTTTTTAACCAATCAATAACAGAAATAAATAGTGAAAATCGACGATTAATCGTCGTGAAGAACAAAAAAGAGAAAAAGGGACGATGCAACGGAGAAGAAGAAGAAGAAGATAGGAAGAAGAATAATATATTTAGGTTTTTTTTTATGGTCATCATCTTCATCATGATGAAATTATGATCATCATCTTTTTCATGATTTATGAAGGAGAAGAGAAGGAGAAGAATAATAGATTTAGGTATTTTTTTTAATGAATAGTTAGATTTGGATTAGGTTTCCATATCCACATTTTGGATAGTTGAATCAATTTTTCATCTTGTAAGCCCCTATAAGAAAAGTCTGCAACCCTAATAATAAGGTTCATTATCAGACGCAAGCTAATATTTTATGGATTTTGTTTTGTGCATCGATACACGAATTAACTAGATTAAAATAACATATTCTTACACTAATTTTCATGAATAATGTTTTAATTGGAACTATAAATACCTTGTTATAATGACCAAATTGTTCACATGAACACCCATATATAGTCATTAAAATGTACTACTTGCAGTGAAAGCAAATTTATTTTTCCTTTTCTTGATTAACTAGTATATTAGTTAAGATATAATGAATCTAATTTTTGTCATCATAATTAAAGAGCATCCACTGTTCTCGTACGAATAAGATTATCGAGCTTTTATCTTGAGATTTGGAAAGAGAAAATTTTATCGTCCATTATGAAAGTTGTTAAAGCTAAGTCTCATGGTGAATTAAATTCAAGATTCAATTTGAAGACACGTCACTCAGAATCTGGTTTTTATGGAGACTCACAAGTTTTCCACATTTCCATCCATGTAGGCGTTTTTTTTTTGTTTTCCTGACTCTTGTGGAGATTCCATATTTTTTGTGTGGAAAGCATAACCATTATGGGTCTGAAATTTTTTAGAATTTAATTTCTTTAAAATAATAAAGTGGGACCATATTTTTAACACATGTCAATATATAATTAAATATACATAATCATTATGGTTTTTTTCTATTAAAACTTGTAAAGGTTTTTTTCTATTAAAACTTGTAAACTTTATGTATTTTTCGTGTTTTTAACGCATGAGTGTTATGCGTTTAGATATGTGATTCAAGGAGAGATTCAAGCAAAGCAGAGAATCCTCGAATGGAGGACCTTTCACTATAGTTTTTGAGTGTCACCTCAGGCTGTGAACATCCATAATAGCCAGCCTAACTCTTAAGATGATTCAAGATTCATGCAAAATATGGCTAATGGTTTGGCGCAAAGAATGGAGTCGTTGGATCATCAATGGATGTGTTAATTTGATGGCTCGGATTCTCTGCGCCCAATGGTTGGGCACACAAGTGTGGAGTCGTTGGATCACCAATACATATGTGTTAATATGATGGTTCAGACTTTCTGCTCTCAATGGTTGGGTAAAAAAGTGATTATTTATTCTTTACGCTCAATGTTGGGCGCATCAGACTTGATACAAGCTTGGATCACATCTTGGATCAACCGTTGTTTGCCACGTTTTTCATCTTGAATCTTGAATGTTAAAGGACCATAAGACTTAGCCTAGTAGACCGGTTTAGGTAAATGTATTATTTTAAAATGGGAGTTGGATATTGTGCTAGTATTATAATTGAAATTCATTTTTCATTTGGATTAAGATAAAACTTGGAGGTTTTATTAACTATATGATTGACGTACCAAAAGTTCCTAAATTATAAATTCAATGCAAAATCGTTGGACATATTGTGTCTGATGTAAGATTAGGTTTTATGGATGTTTACAAGGGAAACCCCATGTTGCCCATTCACATCTTCAAAAATCGATTCCCTAGATATAAAGAAGAAACGAAGTTTGGGATCCAAAGGTTTCACGCTGTTGAGGGGTAACTATTAAGCGTTTTGTTGTTTTTTACACTTCGAAAATGATTTTTGGCACCCAATTGCACCCTATGTTAGGTGGAAATTAACGTGGCTTTATTTTTATTATTGTTAAAATCGAAACTTCAAATCTTTAGTTAACTATACAACTTAAATTCATCATCGAAATTATTTATCTCCAAATAATTTGATATGAGCATCTTTTCCGGGTTTTCTCTCTCGATAGTATTCCTAATTCACCCGTTGAACAATATTTATTATGATCCTAAGCAATATATAACCATTTTGAACTTCAAAAATACTGTAATTTTTATAACCAAAACCTACGAAAGAACTACATAAAAGTACATGAATCTATCAACTTTTTAAGAACTTACTGGTGTTTTTCAGCCAAGCAAAATTATTTTAAGTTCTTTTCGTTCGTATTTGTAAATAAGAGTAAGAACAAGTTCGATCCATGGGGAGATATATGTTTCTAATTGTATTTGAAAACTTATGTAAACCAGGGGGTATTTTGTTATTCAAAAGTAATTTAAACTAAAACTTAAGATTGGAGTGTTTGAGAAAATATCATAAGAAAAATTTACCATCCATCACTACACGTGTTACTCAATCAAGCATCATTATGAGCATCGCTCTCTTATATTACCAATAACCCTAAAGTATCCCCACTTAATGTAATACTTCGTTATGCCTCTTAATGTCAACAAATACTGCAACCGTTAATACATGAATTCTTTTCCACCAAATAACCTAGTGTTTATTGCTAGAAGATTCAAGTTGAGGAAAATATTATCCATAAGACGAGTTTTTCATATGCAATACACCAAACTTATCGTGACATATTCAACCTGGGTCAAGCTTTACTTGTGACTTCCTTCATGATTTGCACCACCAGTGATCACAAATTACTACTTGTTGTTAGGGTTACTAATAAAATTACCTAATAACTCTAGCTAGTTATAGATAATTTAATAAGACCGACTTAAACATATAAAACAACTAATCATATTATATGAACATAATCAATAATTGTTACGCACGGTAAAGCTTGAGCAATAAACAAGAAAGTGAGTAATGAAACTAATGCATTAATGGAATAACATGTTCATAACTTCAAGTTACATATCCTTAACCAATAAGCGGGATTAGTTCACCATGGATTTCTCACAGTCCATGGAAAATATATAAGAAAACAAATAAGCAAATCCTAGATATCGAGAGGTTCAATTCGCAACTTCAATCCCTAGCTTCGTATTCTCCTTGTTGTGGTGTTTAAAAAATCTCTTGAATCAGCCTTAAATGTTTTATTAATGTAAACCCCTGTGTAGAAATCCCCGTGCTCAAATCCCAATCGAAAACTAACGAAAAATATGTTGTTTCCAAATTTAGGTTGAATTGTGCTTGCAAACTCCAATATTCAGTTCGTGAACTAATTCTTGAATAATGTCCAGGAGAAGATGAAACCATGCTAGTTCACGAACTCCAATGTTTAGTTCACGAACTGAAATGCGAAAAAGTGTTTAGGAGAGCTCCTTTTATGGAATGTGAAAACAAACATTTCCCCCCTTTAATCGCCCAATGATATAGTGGAATAATAGTAATTTTGTTAAATCAATAGTTCGTCTCACCAAAGTGTTCAGGAGAGCTCCTAAAATTGGTCGTTTTTTTTCAAAGATAAAACATGGTTTGAAAATTTACCTTATCTGATCTAAGTCATCGATTGTAATTTAGGATTGAAGAATATGCAGTAAAAATCATTTCATTCTTCAGTTGATGTGCGTTTTGAAGTTTCTTTCCTCTTTTGAAAAAGATAAGAAAAAAGCCATATTAATTGCCTCCTAGCATTGGGCGCAATAAAATGGGTGCCACATATCATTTTCGCTATTTTTTTCATAATTTATTTTATTGTATCTCTTAAGTTTAGGGAGTCATTTTTTTTCATATTGTGCAGTCGCCATTGGTTTGAACCAAATACAATGCCGATTGATGTGTAGTCGACATTGATTTAATTTTTCGACAATGTCGGCTGTTGTGTTGTGGGCATTGCTTTGATTTTTCGATAATGCCGACTACATGCTATATTAATCTTTTTTTTTGTTAGATCGTTTTTCTCCCTTTGGCCTGTGGGACAGTTGGATTCAAATACTTTGAATAAGTATACGACTGATTTGGAATTCGGGAGTAAAGATGAGGAAATTAATTGGGCTAAAGAAACGGCTCTCAAGAATAAGTGTGTGTTAGTGAGAAACCATAAAGCAAAGATATTCGGTTTGAAATGACTTACGAGAGAGCTGGGTCATACGCTAGGAATAGCCACAAGCGAAAGGATTATGTATATGAAAAGAAGACTAATAGGGTATACAAGACTATTTCGAGGAAGGATGGATGCCCCTTCAAGCTTGTGTTCAATTTTTAGGGAAATATATGAAAAACGAAAGTTTGGAATGGTCGCTATAACCATATGGATCCGGAGTCTTTTATCGGGGAGTCCTTAGTTGCGAAGCTAAAACCTCATGTATTCGAGGAAGTAAAGAGATTGAGTGTTATACGCACCGTACCAAGTCAAATGCTTGCTGGCATCAAAGCGAAGGATAAAAATAATGTGTCTTCCTTAAGTACAATTTATAGTGCTCAAACAACTATAAGAAGAGAACGTTGGCAAGATAGGTCGGTTATGAAAATTTTTATAAAGTTAGCTTCCGATCACAATTACACACACAAGGAAAAAATTAGGTCGGACGGTAATGTTCTTCAAATATTCATTGCTCATCAGTTGATGGCGCAATTGGCTCAATCATTCTTTTCGATTCTTATGATGGATTGCACTTACAAGACAAACAAGTACCATATGTCGTTGTTCAACATCATGGGTCATACATCGGACAAGGTAACATTCATGTTGGCTTGGTGTTTTATGAGAAACGAAAAGGATTACAGTTATATTTGGGCATTACAACAATTAAAGTTACTTTTCCGGGGAAATGATCTTCTAAGGGTAATAAAAATTGATAAGGATGAAGGATTAGTGACCCAATTTATGATGTTTTCTCGGATGCACAAAATTTCCTTTTGTACATTCCACATAGTGAACATCGTGAAGAAAAATTGGCATGTGGTTATTGAACCTCCAAAGGCGGATATAAAGAAGTTAAAGAAAAAAGCTTTTGAGGAAGAAGTTCGCATAAGCCAACTATCACCGGAACAACAAGAAGAGGCTAGAAAAAGATTCAAGAGGAGGTGGATGAAGAACACAAATAAAATCATGAACGTTGGTTGAGTTTTCTAGGAGGTTGGGAATCCTTGGTTTAGTCTATCATCGAGACTAGATATGAAGAAAATTTGTAGAAATTTATTGCTTGGTGGAATGATAGGTACCCAAGCGTGGTCTCTTATTGTGGGAACAATTGGTTGGATCCATACAAAGAAAATTTTGTGTGAACATGGACGAATCGATATACACACTATGGCAATGAAGCCACTAGTATTGTTGAGTCCGCTCACGGACGCTTGAAGAAACTCCTTGATTCCAACCAAGGAAATATTGTTACGGTGACGGAGGCAATGGAACAATATTTCGAGAATGATATTGATAGAATTAACAAAGCTTTCCAAAAAATCTCAATGGAGAGGATGACGACATATTTTGGAAGATGAAAAGTTACTACGGGGAATAGAGTATAATGTTTCAGATTGGGCCATATCGTATATGATGGGAGAATTAGAGTGGGAGAGAGAGCATGACCAACCGGATCGTGTGTGTGTTTGTCCTTTGATGTTGTCTTTGGGAATTTCATGTCGTCATATGCTTGTGAAGTATAAAGAGGTGATACCTATCGAGGATATCGATCCGTTTTGGAAACAACTCTCTTTTACCCCACCCCCTCCCTCCTACGGAAGTTTACGGAGAATCACCATGAGAGACTGATGAAGCCATAGAATTCTTCGACACTTACTCACATGGAAACTCGCCTACCTGACAAATTTTGTTGAGCCAACTAAGGCTAATTAGTCGTCCATGGACACGTGACTTTGGGTGAACCAATAAAAGGAAAACTTACCGGTAGACCTCAAACCAACTTGTGAAGGACAAAAGAAAGAAAAATCTTGAAAAAAAACAAGTGAACGTGAAGAGAGCAAGAAAAGAGATCCATGCGCTTTTGAGATTTCCGAAGCGAGATATGATGAAGCCCCGGTTCCAAAGAAGAGAGGAAGGCCGAAGAAGGAAGTTTCTACATTAACACCATAAGAAAAAGTAGATGAGAATTCACAAGTTATTCCCGATGTTGGTTCACAACCCAAGAATGAAGTTGATACATCAACACCACAAGAAGAAGATGGGAATTCATAATCTATTCCCTATGTTCGTCACAACCAATTCCAAAGAAGAGATGAAGTTCGAAGAAGGAACCTTGCATATCAAGCGAAGCACTGATTCCAAATAGGAGGGGAAGGACGAGGATGTATGTCGAAGTTGGACCCCTAGGGTATGCAGAAGATGGGATGGAGATAATAAAGTTAAAACGTGGTGACCGAAAAAACCCTAGGGATCCAAAAACACATAGGTTGAGTCGAATTTATCATACTAAAATAAAAGAGTAAGTGAGTCAATTTCCCGAGATCATTCGTGAATATGTAATATATACTGACGATGTCTATGGAGATGGAAATTGTGTCTTTCATATCACGAACGAGCAATTAGGATACTTAGGTTTGGCGGATGATGAAGGGTTGACACAATGCTAATATGATAGAAAGAGTATGACCAATAAACTTATCCAAAAGAAGAGCTTTTATGAAGTAACGGTCGAAAATGATAAAGAGTTCAACGATTTGCATGCTCGTGTGCTTGGGCCTAAGGAGCCGATGAACTTTCTTCCTACGGAATATTGGATGAAAATGTCGGTATATGACTCCAAAACTATGCCGACTCAAACCTAAAATGAGGCAGAACCAGTGTTATTTGAACTGCTCTGTCGGCATAGATGTAGTAAAACAGAATCAATGCCGATAATTGAGTCGTCATAGCTTGTTGACTCAACAACTATGACGAATCAAACCTGAAATGAGGCAGAACCAGTGCTCTTTAAACTGCTCTTTCGGCATAGATGTAGTAAAACAGAATCAATGCCGACAGTTAAGTCAGAATAACTTGTTGACTCAATAATTATGCCGACTCCAACCTGAAATGAGGCAGAACCAATGCTCTTTGAAATGCTTTGTCGGCATAGATGTAGTAAAACAAAATTAATCCCGACAGTTGAGTCAGCATAGCTTGTTAACTCAACAACCATACCGACTCAAACCTGAAATGAGGAAGAACCATTGTTGTTTGAACTGCTCTGTCGGCATACAATTTTTGAAATAACAACAATGCCTATTGTGCTATCGGCATAACTTGTTGGGTCAATTATGCCGACTCACACCTGAAATGATGCAGATTACATTGTTTCTTAAAGATCACATTGATTTCATTAACATGTTATGAGTTATACCAAACTTAAATCAAACAAGCATAGTTTTAGAAGTTTTACAGAGATCCACATTGATCAAAGAGTTGACAAACTTAAAAAAACTTAAACCACATTGTTCAAAGATTTGACAGATTGAAATGATACTTAAAGTAGAACGTTCTTAAAGTAAACAAGCATAATCGAACCACATTGCTTCAGCCATGCCTCGCTTTCTTAGTGGTCCGTTTTCTCTTTCATTCGTCGAACAAGGCCTTCTTATTTGCATCCTCTTTGTCAATGTTATGCAATTTCTTATTGAACAAACACAATTCATCCAAAGTCAACAACTCTTCTTGTTCCACCCTGCATCTAATCATGTTGCTCACACCACCAAGTCATTTTCTTTATATTTCATTCAAACAAACAAATATTATACTTATACAAGAATTTATATTATAAATCAAAAAACATTATTGAAAGACAAAATAACATACGTACCACAAGTTGATAAAAACTTTAAAATTGAACCAGGATTTTTTCGAGATGTGGGAGTAGAAGTAGAAGTTGTAACAACCATTTCAATCCTTCTTTGTTGTGTGTATGTGTGTGTGGGTGGGTGGGTGGGGGGGGACTTTAACGTTCGCCGGACGTACCACGTGAGTATGGAAGTAAGAACGATATTCCGACATGTAAATAAATCCACATCATCACCGTTGACCGCCAATGTCTAACGACTCCGGTCTATAATACACCATTATAGTCTTTCCCTCCAATGCTTATGGACTGGTGGTGGTATGTAATCTACTACAGTTTGCCTTGCCCTTGATTTGTATTTGGACAAAACATGTCTAAACTCGTGCAACGAACTCTCTCCCCAGAACTTCTTGCTTAAACCCAAGTTATCGCATTACAAACAACGGATCGTACATGACATGTCCGTTTGGATGAAATAAAGGTCCGTTGTAGAATGCAACGCCATCGAGAATTACAGGACATCGTTGGAGATATCTTTCCACCTTGTAAGGATCAAATACTACCTTATCGGACGTTATTTGATCCAAATCTAATCTCATTTCTAATTGCTTAGACTTGTTACCAGGAATTTGACCCTTTTTGAACGAGTATTTGAGGGCTCTAGGCTGGTGCGGCTGATAACCCATGTTTTCGAGGCCCAAACCTATGTCAAAAACAATGAAATGACATATATAAAAATCAATATAATTAAAATATCGAAAAATAAGAAACACAAACGATGATAAACATTCCATTTAAATTACGAACACTTAAGAGAGTCAAATTCCTGACAAATTGGTTTCTTTCTGCCTTATTTGTCTTCCGCATCTCTGTCAGCAACTGTGAAACCACTGTAGTGCCCCAAGAGTACTTGCATACATCCTCCAAAAGATCTAACAACTGTAGGAAGTTTGCATTCACACGGTTTCCCTTAGTGGCGGGGAAGATCCTAGTTCCCAACACATATAACAAATATGCAGTGGTTGTACGACGAATGTCAAAGGGCATTCCTTGTGCTTCTTTCTCCTTCATCCCTCCAAATGTGGCCTTCAACGTATTTAGCTTGTACGTCTTGGTCTTGTAAGTCACGTTTATATGCAACATTCCTTCTAAAGTGTCTTTATCCAACCAAACAACTTCAACGTAAGAACGTGTAACTTGTCCCATTCAAGATCCTTGGTGTAATTTCCTTCAGAAACAACTTTTCCAGTAACTTGAAGACCTAGAATTTGATAAGCATCATCGAGGATCATTGTCATCTCGCCACATGGGAAGTGTAAGGTATCAGTTTCTCCATAAAACCTCTTTGTAAAACAATCGATAGTGAAAGCATCATACTCCACGTGGTTGACGACCGCAAGATACAACCCGGATGCTTCAACTAGATCTCTAACACCTTGAAATTCATTATTCAAATCCTAGGCTGACATCGATTGGTGTCTAAAGATAGGCACTGCATCCGTATGATGCTACAAAACGATAAATACAAAACGAACATATATATAAATGATCATAATATTATAAATGATTATAAATACACCAAAAGAAGAAGATAACATTGATAATCTTACATATGTTTGATAGATGATATGAGCCCAAGAATCCTTGTGGCCGAATACAAGTTCATCGTCCTCTGGTTCACCTCAAAAATGCCCATTTATTTTATCAGGTAGCATAAGCTCCGCAATTGGTATTTGGCTCAACTTTTCCTTATTTGGTACTTTTTCCCTTTTTTGCCTTGACTACCTTCTTGTTGTTTAATATTTTCTTTTACGGGAATGTCTTCCTCCTCTCGTTGAGAACTTCCTCCCAACTCTTATTCAGTAGGTTCTCGAATTGATAGGATGCTACAGTCCCTTGGTTTATCAGTACCTCTATTCTCTACTCCCAATCGTTTACGAGTACCATGACGATTTGGAAGGGACGCAGGAGTAAGGGCAACATCCTTTTATTTCAAGGATGCAAGTTCCTTTGATCCTTTGTTCTTGGTCCTAAACCATAAGAAATACATCACAAACTATCCATTTTAGAACTCTAAGTTGGCATAGAAAAATCTCAGTCGGCATTGCAATGAACCCAATTAACATTGTTAATTTTACACATTCAAAATCTTTGCAGAGACATTTTCATAAATTGTCGGCATTGTTTCATAATTTCATTGGGTATGCCGACTAATCCAACAAGTTGTCGACATTGTGAATTCAAATTCAATAATGTCGACATAATATAATTTGAAACCAGAGGCTAGGGTTATTTTTCAGCATATAAATAAACCTAAAACCCTATAACGACAACTAAAATCGGCATTGAAATCATCTTAAAAGCTATACCGACTGTTGAATCAGCATTGATTTCATCCTAATTAACAACACTGACAGACCAATCAACATTGAATTCATCCTAAAGACTATATCGACCGAGACACCGTTAATGAATTTGGAAGTCTGAGTTTTGGATTTCAACCCTAATAAAACAATCAAAACACTAAGAGAATGGTTGTGAATCACTTACTTTCTCACCGGAGCCATTTAATGGAGTGTTTGATCGTCCGAATCCTCTTCTTCTTCTTGATTTGCAATTGCATGCAATTTTCCTTTTAAATCTTGTTTTACTTTATTGTGAGAAGCAATTCCAGTTTCAGCATCAGGGCATGTCCTATAACATTGTTTCATTTTAGGCATTTTTATAGAAGGAATTAGTCGAAGACATAATTTTTAGAATCGACGATGAAATAACGATAAAATGAAGAACTTATGGAGGAAAAAAATAAGAATAGGAGAAGAAGAAAAGAAGGAAGCGGTGAAAATAACAATGAAGGGGGATACTTTCTTTTTCTTTGTATTTTTATTAGGGTAAGGACAATATGAACATTTTATCATTAGAAAAAATACTCCTTTAGCCAAAATCAAACCCTATATAACCGTGAGTATCCCTCAATTTATGAAGGTATTCCCCAATTAAGGATTCTTTTTTATCATTTAATTTGTCGAGGCATATATATATTAATCGTCAATTAATCCGTAAACCATTATTATAGAACATTCCACTATTGAAAGTCTAGAGCAAAATACCCAAATCTTAAATAAATCGAACATCCAACAAATTTATGTTAATTTTATCGAAACAAATTTTGGAGGTTCTTAAGTTTTTAAATGATTGATATTTAATTAGTGTAGTTTTAATTTTATTTTTTGGATTCTTGAAAAACTAATCGGTCATTTTTGAACGACCGAATTGGGTCTTAAGCATCCAATTCCAGACAACCAGTATGAAAATTATTTGGTTGACTAGTATGTTTTGCAAAATGGGAAATTCTTATATCAAAAGATATCCATATATCAAAAGATATCCATATATGTTGTACGGGTCAAAAGAGATTCATGGTCTCTCCACTTTTCATGTCCATTAAAACCAACAAGGAATACTTATTTTTCAGTTTACTACAACATAGTATATTATTGTAATTTTATCGTCGGGGTCTACGAGTCTGATCCATATAACTTAAATAGATATATAATTGCCTTGTAGATAACCCTAGAACTCAACTTAAAAAGATTCCTAATTATTCGGGTTTATGGCAACACAGTGTATTTTATAATTTAACCGCCGAGGCCTTATTCCCCGGCTACTCCTGAGTTCGGTTCGTTTAACTTAGAATAATCAGGTGTATAATCCTAAGCTCAACCGTCTGATCAATTACCTTTGATCCTGACCTGCCTAATATAAACCAGGGCCATTGCCCCTACTAACTTAAAGATAATCCCAAGCTCAAACTCCCCCAAGCTAGGGGGGATTTTGAATTATTATCAACAACAGATATAGACATGTACGAGTACTAAAACCATGAGTCGGGCGGGCCTGCCAGTAGTTTCCCCGTCTAGTGGTTTTTGGGAAACATGGGATTCTATCTCCGACCCGCACCAACTCGAATACGTGGTAGGGTGAAAAGAAGGTGCGCTCACTCTTACCCAATACAGAAATCTTGGCTTTAGCAAAATTGTTCCTACACGCGTTTCATAATCAAAATTATTTAAAAAGAATCAAAAAAGAAAGGAAAAGAAAAAGAAAAGCTGTTCACCGGATTCTGCTCCATCATTCTTTTTTTCCTTGTTTTTCTTCATTCTTTCTACCTCTCTCTCATCTCCTCCCTTGTCTTCTAAATTCGTTCAGATCATATCCAGATCCGTAAATATCTCTCTCTTTTCATTATCTGCAGTCTCTGTAATTTTGTACAATTTTTTTTTCTTTTTTCAATTTCTGTCTCAAGAGATCTTGTTGTTGGATTAAAGATCAGTTTTATTCGATCGAAATTTGTTAATCGCATTTGACCTAACTTTTTTTTTTTGACTAATTTCGTTTAAGAATTAGGGTTTCATTTGGATATATTGGTTACGGATCCTAGGTATTGAGTATCAGTTTGATTAGGGTTTCGATTTGGAGGCAAATGCTTATTTCCAAGGTGAATTAATCTCAAGAAATTATTGGATTGCTTAAACATCAGGAGGATTATTATTCTGGTTGAGTATGTATGAAGAAATAAGGGGAAGACTTAGTTTATCTCAAATTCATCATTTGGTTGGAAAAGTCATCAATGACAAGTAGGAAGAGCGAATTTGGTTGGAAAAGTTTAGCTGGAAGAAGGTCATAACTATCAATTAGAGCGAATTTCGTCTCTAATAGATTGAATAGCTGGGTAATTAATTAGCTATATCTATATTATAGATCATTATGGAAAGTGTCATCGGTGGTAAGTTTAAACTTGGAAGAAAGATTGGAAGTGGATCTTTTGGTGAGCTTTATCTAGGTATGAAGACATCATCCCCATCCTTTGTAATTCAACTCTCTTTGCAGAAATTTGATCTCCTCTTTGTGTTTTCCTTAATTATATATAGGTGTTAACATACAAACTGGGGAGGAGGTCGCTATTAAGCTGGTATGGATTTTATTATCCTGTTATCATTATTTTTTGAAGAAATAGATATAGTTCTAAAAATTGAAGATATCACAGCTGTTAAAACTTAATGTTCCATTTTTTTTTTAATGTGTTGTTGTTTAAGCTGACCGGGTCACTATTTCTAGACTGTACTTGTCGTTGGATGCATTTACTTTGAATTTTTCAACAGGTTCTTGTATACCACCTTAACATCTAGCATTTTCTTTTGTGGTGCTTTAGACTGTGAAAGTACTTTTCGTATCCATTCATTGTGCCTACATAGTGTGTGTGTGTGTGTGTGTGTGTGTGTGTGTGTGTGTGTGTGTGTG